>JABWDQ010000184.1:3499308-3554308 GCA_014839995.1 Xenentodon cancila | reverse complement strand
ACCATGGTTAGAAGACTTGATGAGAGAATGTCGTAGTGGACCCACCAGGTTGATGTCCACATGGTCAAAATGGCATTCAGGGACTCAGAGGGTGGTTAATGGGGCTCTGATGTGGCTTTGTACCTTAGAGTGCTGTCAGGCAATGCGGTTGAGAGCCCAGTCCCTAATGTTCTATTTGAGGCCATCCCAGACAAACCTTGCAGCCACCAGGTGTTGTGTTACCTCCTCCCAGGATGGGAGAGCCCATAACTTGCCTCAAAAACACATCGCCTACAACCAGCTGGTAAAACCGTATGGACAGAAATGATGCACAGTGATTTAAAGATTTGATACATTCTTTATGGTTATATATTATATATATAACACATTTGTAAAGTTTCTTGCCCTGATGACATGCTGGAACATATAGAACAATAGGTTTTTTTAGACTGATTGTGTTGTTTAGTTATTAATTCCTGAAATTCAGGTGGAGCCCTATTTTAATTTATTCATTTTGATCATTTATTTACGTTATTTATCAACTGTCATCAGGCAATTATTATTATTATCCTTTAAATAACTAAACACGCACTCTTGGTTTTCAAGACAGAGATAGTTGTTTCAGCTTTGAGTAATGACAGTTTCATCCTTCTGAAAAGTTACAAAAATCTTAAAATAGATTACGAAAAATGAATCATTTCCTGTTCATAATTTTCAGATTCTGTGAGCTCTTGGAAGACTGTACTGATTAAACACTAAGACTGTCTTCAGAGGAAACTTTGATTCTTGTGGTTTTGGGAGCTGCAGGTGAAGATTAAATCAACTTTGGTTTTAATCTATTTTTTCGGGCTGCCAGGTTCCTCCCCTGCAACAGTACCCCCAGTGCCTAGCGCCTAGCCCACCCAAGCCGCAGTCCACGTACACTAAGAGACCCCAAGAAAGGCAACAGGTGGGCAGAACGCCGGACCACTGTCAGCCAGAGCTATGCTGAGTAGCCACGACCGTCCCCGTGATGCCCCCAGCACCGGCCACCCAACCCCTCCCCGCTCCTCACATGGCAGCAAAGGGGAGCCACAGCCACCCCACCCCGTGGTGTCGGCCATGACCGCCCCAGAAGATTGAATCAAGTTGTTTTGAGATATGATTGTGTGTCTGGGCCAACAAAAATGTCACTGAATTTGTAGCCGCCTGAAAGAAAAACCTAATAATAAAAATGAACCTAATGTTGTGTTTTGAGAGGAATAATTTGGTTGTCAAAATGTCTATGTGACAGTGCTGCAGTTGATACAGTTGATCACATGACTCAAATGAATAGACAAATGGGCAGGTATTTGCGGAACTGTACTAAACTGATTCAAAACGTACTAAGAGAACAGGAAATACTTGTTGTTTTAATGTCTCTGTAAAGCACTTTGTGTCACCTTGTTGTTAAAATGTGCTGCACGAATAAACTTGCCTTGCCTTGACTTGCCTTACCAAGGTTGAAAGAGAAATAAAGCTGTGTGTTATCTGCATGACAATGACAATTTATCTGGTTTCTGTGGTTGTTGCTATCAAAGGCAGCATGTAAATAGTGAAAGTACGGGGTTAGTCTAATAAAAACATAATAGAAGCATAAAAACTGCATCTCTGTCAGCATCTTGTAAATTGAGCTTTAGCTCAAAAAACGTTGCAAATAGCCCAAAATCATTCTGATCATTAAAAATAATTTATATTATTGGAGGAATGTAAATAATTGACTCTTTTACTCCCCTGGCCCCGACGCTCACAGTTGACTTCTAGATGGATGTGAAGAGAGAAAATCAGAAAATGTCAGAGAAAATTGATGTGTCCCAGCTTGTTCAGCAGACTTTCCACAATCTTCTAACAGAACTGAAATGTCACACTCATGGCTGATATTTGTATAAAACTGGATCCTGGAGAATTGGCTGTATTATCAATTTGTGAAGCATAATGAAACTGTGTATGTCTTGTACCTTTTTGTATTTTGGTCAGTTCCCACACTGGCTAGCGCACCAGTCCACAGTCAGGATGCGGGGCCTGTTAGCTATAATCTGACATGCTTACGTCTGTTGTTTTTAGATGTCCATTAACTGTCCTTATCAAATAAACTAATAAATGAAGTGAAGAGGGATTTGTGCGGTGGGTGACACTTAAACAATGTGCTATTTCTACCTTATTGTACCACAACCCCAACCTGTACTATAAACAATGAACCAAATGCAGAGTTAGGTAGCCTGACTTTAAAACCTGATGTCACACATCAGACAACATGCACACTAGCATCGGTAAAATCAATGACAGTAAGAGACAAAGAAATGGCAAACAGAGAGTGTTCAGCTTGAGTAATTGATGCACATGATGAGATTGAAAAGAATTAATTTCCAATCCCTGAACAGCTGGCTGCTCGTCAACATGTCATTCTGACATGGTTTGGGGTTTTGAGTTAGGGTTTTGTTTTCTTCTTCCATTTTTCGTGGATTTCTGATCACGTATTCTAGTTCCTGTTTTATTTTGAATTTTGAAAGTCCTTTTCTTGGATTCTTAAGTTCCAGTTTGACTTTCCTCATTTCCATCAATCTCGATTGTTTGCACCTGTGTCTCATCAGCCCAGTTAAATTTAAGGACTTTTGTTTGACACTTCTGCTGCCACAATCGCCAGCATTTGCAGTTCTTTTATCTTCTCCCTCCCTCCCTCCCTCCCTCCCTCCCTCCCTCACTCACTCACTCACTCACTCACTCACTCACTCACTCACTCACTCACTCAACAACATAATTCATGACAAAACAGAGTTGGCATAGGAGGAGTTGCCCTTTCAGTGCGCTCACGTGGCTCTAGGTGCCCAAACATCCACTCTGTCCACCAACATACCCTCTTGTTTTCGAGGATGTCCTGGACACTCCTAACACCTAGTTGCTGCCTTCACCTCATCCCCAGGTGGCACCCAGGTCTTCACCTCCTACCTGTTATGGCCATGCTCCAGCCTCCACCCCTATTCCCATGTTCCATATTCAGACTCTGTGCCTGATCTAGACTCTGATCCTCTGCCAGAGTCTGATTCTTTTCTTTTTCCAGCCTCTGCACCAATTTCAGATCCTGTTGCAAATCCTAAACCTTGGCCTCACTGAAGTGTCTTGTCAGTCTGCCATGCCCTGAAGCCTATGTGGGGTTTAGTTCTATTCTTTCTTTTTTAAATTACTTTCTGTTCAGCTTTTTTTTTGTTAAAGGGCCTGTGTTTGAAAGTCCTGCTGCCCCAATCTCTTGCATTTGAATCATCTCCCAAATAACACATTTAATGACAGAGGCAGCGGAGTTTTGAAACAAAAGCCAAGGCAAAGCAGGGCAAGCTTATTTTGTATATATATATTACATTTATGTAGAAGACTATTCAAAGTGCTTTTATAAAAATAGATGTATAAAATGCATTTAAAAAGTACAAGGTTAAAAGCAAAATTAAAAATGGACAAACAGTTAAAAAAAATAACACAAACGAAATACAGTAAATTTAGTTTAAAGTGCATTGTGGAAGGTTACTGAAATGCAACAGTAAATAAAAAGGTTTTCATTCTTGTCTTAAAGCAACTGAGTTTTGGCATCCTTAATGCATTCTGGGAGTTTGTTCCACAGGTGAGCAGCATAAAAGCTGAACGCTGCCTCATCGTGATTGGTTCTAACTCTGGGTACAGAAAGTAGGCGTGGCCCTGACGACGGGTTCTGGTTGGTTCATGATGGACCAGGAGATCAGAGATGTTTTGAGGTCTGACACCATTCAGAGATTTATAAACCAGCAGCAGGATTTTAAAATCTGTTCTGGGACAGAGAGGAAGCCGGTGTAAAGATCTAAGACCTGGACTTATGTGGTCCAGTCTCTGGTCTTAGTGAGGACTCGGGCCGCAGCGTTCTGGACTAACTGCAGCTGTTTGATGAATGTTTTTTTTCTCCAGCTTTATAACCAAAATGACATTTTTTTAGAGTGTTGCACGCTGGGAATTCAAACGTCACAGTCTGGAGCTTTATAAACCCAGCGTCAGCCAAATGCGATGGTCGGTGTTGATATTGCTTTCAAAATGTAAAACGATACATCCCACTGGAGACTGCATCTCTGCAGATATTTGGTGGGGTTTGGCGTAAGTAGCTGGGAGCACAACTAACTGACATGCGGGGGGCATGCAGAACCCAATGGGTCATGTGACCAAATGCTTCGTCCATTGTTACATACAGGCTATGGTCCAGGCGCTGGCTTCCCTCTTAGCCTTTTACTTTGAGTTGTTTTTTTGGTTTCTCTTGCTGTGTGAAGAGACTTTATCCAGGGGAGGGAGATCCAGAGTTCTATCGTAGTGGTGCGAATCTGTTCTGTCGTGGCATGATTGTTTGTGGAGGAGGAGGATCGATTTTTGGTTCTCCATTGACAGCTGTCCAAGTCTTTGTTGAGAGTTTGGTCTTGTTAGTGGTTCAGGCCAGCCTGTTGCATCAGATCTCACCACACTGGGCTGGTTCTATCTTCTCGTTGTGGTATGATTTAGTCTTTGGCTTTGCACCAAGGCATTCCAGAACATTCTTGAGGATTTGGTACTTAGGAAATGGGAGGACTTTGTTTTAGTTGTATTCCATTTACTTCCACATTTACCTCTATTTATTGGATTTTGGTCTCCTTCAGAACATCAGGATATGTTGATGTTCTGAAGGAGATTGTGTTAGTCATCTTCAGAAACGGGAGGCATCTTGCTGGTGGAGTTAGTTTTAGCAGGTCAGTCACGTCTCTGCTGTTTGTAGGCCACACTCACGTAGCACTGATAAGGTGGCACTGTCCATAAATGTCTTGCAATGGAAAATAAAAATTTAGATGGAGAAGAAACGGAAATGCAAGCAGAATGAAAAGCAAGAGTAAAGCAGTAAGCATCCTCCCATGTTAAGGAGCGGACGTCTGGGAGAAACGGCCAAGAAAAACCACAGTCAGGAGACAAACCGATGAACCAGCAGAGTGCGAGGACGGGAATCCCAAGATAATATATTCACTTACAGGGTCTGACGAGATAGTCAGTGAAGACTGGGCAAGGGAAGTCAAACAAAAACTTAACATGCAAAGAAACTTACCCTAAAACTCAAAAGAAAACATATAATGAAAACATAATATGTTGTTCAGAAAGAGGCAGCGAGGGACCATCTGGCTTCTTACCACAGCCCGTTCAAAAGCCTGCATCTGTCACGGTGTGGGGGTGATGGTTGAGCAGCTTCCCTTCTCGAAAGGAAAATCGATGCTGACTTTTTTCAAGTCTGGGTAATAGTGTGTATTTTGTACGCATTTCCCTCCCTTCACTCTTAGTCTGCAGGTCTGAGTTTCTGGGATTGTGTTTATTTAAACTGCAGTTACTGGCTCTGACTAACCGACTCAGAGTTCCCTGTCTGTCTGCTGTTTCTCTTTCCGTCTGTCTCACCAGCCATGGCAGGAAATGAACGTCCTGCATGAATCTTGTTCTGCCCACTCTGTTTCTCTTAATTTAAAAAGCTTATAAAAGGCACCAGATAGGAAAATAACATTTAGAAACAAATTTAGAAAATTCACCTGGAAAATCTTTGACCAACTGATGATATAAATGAGTTAAATAAAGCCCATATTTTTAGACAACTGTTAGTATAACTGTACAAATGTTTAAGAACTTTTAAAGCAAGATATAAAATAGTTTACACCTGTTGAAATGTTTTCAGCCATGAAGACCTGAGTTCACCAACAGGGAGCTCCAGCTTGTGCAGCCTCCTGCTGGTTCGTCACAGCCGAACGTGCACAAACAGGCAGGTTGGTTCCTGTTAAGGTTTTTATTGATTTGCTTTGTTCGGTCGAATGTTCGCGCTCTGCTCATTTGTAAAACACACTAATGTTAAGCCACAACTTCTCTGACCAAACATGAAAAATCCAACAATCTGTTCATGGAAAACAGGAGCATTTTTTGTGCTATTTTTAAACCTTTTTCTTGAACTTCTCTTCTCTGTAAGCAGCTCCCCGGTGAGGCTGAAAATTGTGCTCATGTGATTAGACACTTTCATGCTCACATTTTAAAATAATTTCATTACAAACTGATATAACTTAAAATCATCATTAACTCAACGTTGTGGATCTGTGACTGTCTTTTTACGTACTTCACATCATTTATCTCACAAAAGTAAATAATAACAACAGGCCTTTTGCTCTTTTGTATGTACAATTTTAAACAAGTTTCCTCACAGTTTAGAAAATTATAGTCTCACTGACATAATTTGTGTTGATTAGAGACGTGGCTATGGATGGATGTTAATACACATGATCAAACACAAAGGCCTCATTGAATGGAAGCATGGAAAAATCAACCAAGACATCAGGATAGGAATGGTGGTCCTTTACTGGTAAGTCTGGTTCAAACTCGAGTACAATTTCAAGACGCCTGAATGTCCCACGTTCTGTTTAGACAATTAGACACACAGCAGCACAAAGCCATGGAGATGCCATCTCAGGTCCAGTTATGACCAAGCTTTGGTGTGAAATGTAAAAGAATCCCTGAACAACACCCAAAGCCCTCGTGAAGATGCTGCCTGCAACCAGGAACGGTATCTCCGCCAGCAGTGAAACATGTTCTCCACCAACACGAGCTGAGAGATCACACAGCGAGAAAAAGGCACCATTATGACAGATTTCAGGTCTTAGTTTTTTCATGAGCACATAGGAGATGTGTCCTGTGGTATGCTGAGAGTGAAACTGAAGAAGTGAAGTGAAGCTGCTAGAAATAATGGAAGTGGAATGATGGCAGTGATGAACTCTGTGGTGACGCATCAGTAGACGCATCCAGCGATCGCCCTCCAGGAAAATGAGACATATGCTGTCTCTGCTTGCTATGCTAAAGCCGGCAGGCGTGAGAGACGGGACGGCTGGACGGCACGTCTCCGGGGACGCACGGGCAAGGACATGGAGGGTTCTCCTGCTCTAACGGCACAGACACGTCTAATGAGTTTCATTATACAGCATAACGTTTCCCTGCCTGAACGCCCTCTGAAAATGCTTGTAGGGTGTTAACTAGAGCGCTTTTAATTTTCCGACTGGGACATATTACTCTGCAATAGACTGGCAGGAAAACGTATGTGAACCTGCCGGGATTTTTAAATTTCATTTAAAATGTGATCTTCATCTAATCCGCAGTAATTGAGAAATGCAATGTACTTTAACTGGTAACACACCAAACATTTAGGAACTGGGGCACCTCTAGTCTGACAATCTGCAATCACAATCACAATTATTTATTGATCCCTCACAGTAAATGTCTTTTAGTTACACAAATGTTTAAGAGACTAGACAACCACACTTACTACATTTAGGTACTACAAGAAATTAACACAGAATATAAACTCAAAAGTAGAAATAAAATAAAGTGTGTATATATGTGTGTATAAGATATTAATGGATAATATCTAATAATAAAGAATAACTACAGAAAACAAACAAAGTAATATTTATACACCGTATAAAAGTACATAAATAGTAATAATGTAAAAATATAATAATGTTTAAATATTGATTATTGCACATTCAGGACACCAGGGTCAGTCGGCGAGTCCTACGGTCAGATTGAGGAGATGTTCGTCTCGGATCGGACGGAGAAACCGTGGCATTTTGAAACAAACATGTTCGACAGTACAAAAAGAAATCTGTGCAAACTAGACAGCTTTTTGTTGGAAAAGCCTCAGAAGTTCAGAGAATGATCTAAATAGAAACCAATCTAAACCAATGTTTGAAGGTAAGTGATATAACATGATCATTTTTCTTCCACTTTGGACTCATAAAGAAGTAACAAAATTATCACATTAACAGCCGGACTTAACTTAACACTGATAAAACCTTCATCTTCGTCTTTGCCTCTTTCCAAATAAGAAAGCGACTGCAGAAGACTCAGCAGTTCTGGGGCCAGAGGTGTACTTTTATTGAAGAAATGATTGAACGTATGTCCTTTTGGTATTGTACAAGTATTCTACTTTTGTGAGCACAGTTTCAACACCGTTTGAAAACTTGTTCAAACATGTTAAAATGTCAAACATGTCTTTAGGCTGTTCATTCTTTTTACATGTCTGTGAGTACATAGCTGGAAAGAACTGATGGAGCCCTCCAAGCCAAACATTTCTGCTTCTGCGCACATAAAATAATAACTGCGGCACAGATTTCTACGTTTGATGTGTGAGTCTTCCTATTGTTTTACCCTTGGGCCAAAATGTCAATCTGACACACAGAGGTTCTTGTAATCAAAGACACTAATCACTGGGAAGTTTGCTGAGCTTACTCACACTGCCAGGCAGATTAACCACTTCGATTGCAGTGACCCTGCGGCTCTTCCTCATCCTCTACCCACAGTACAGACAAGGACCGAAGAATGGAGGACATCGGCCTGATGTATCCTCCTTCAGCTGGGTCCTGATACAGAAAAGTTATAGAAAGCTTCGCTTTTGGTGAGGAGCGTTAGATTTATTTACAGTAAAGGTGTGTGTGTTTTCTGATAATAGTGGGACTTGATGTTGATGAATAACAGCGTCTAGTTTTTTTTCACTGGGCTGTTCTGTTTTGCAAAATGAAGCCCAAAAATGGTAACAGTTGGTGCTCCCATGACTCAGTGGCATGTTGGCACCTTTCCTACTGAACTAACCTGTCTGGCTTCATCAGTGTCTCACAGTTCTGAGGAATTCTGGTCTGTTCTTCCTTCCAACAGGTCATTGAGGTCTTGGGACATCGACTTCTCCTCAGGTCTCTGAAGGTCCCACCACAGCATCTCAACCAGGTTCAGGTCTGGACTTTGCCCAGGTCGTTCCAGAACCTTCATTCTTTTATTTTTCATTATCTTGATGTAGATCTGCTGCTGTCTTTGATGATAAGACATTTCAGCCAAAACCTCTATAAGTTTCTGCCGAAACGCTGTCTTTGGTGTTCTCCAAACGTGGTTCTGGAGACATTAAGACCAAACAACTCCACTTTGGTCTCATCTGGCCAGAGGACATTGATCATTGATCCAGAAGTCTCCAGGTCTGTTCAGATATGTTTGCGTGAACTTCCGTCCTTCCATGATCTTTTTAGGTAACTCTTCCAAACAAACTGGACTCGTTCGGTCTTCTTTTAACTTTGCTGTCATGGACAATTGTTACATGCAAATGCAGCTCTAAGATGGAGATTTTCCTTTATTTATGTCTCTCATAGTGGCACAATCGGACTTTGTGTTCTGGGTGTTCTTCAGGTTCTGTCTAATGACTGGCAACTGTCTTGAAAGCTTTCCACTTCTGAATGATTCCTCACTGTAAAATGTGTGCAAATGGCTTTGTAGCTGTCTCCAGATGGATGTACAGAAACACTTGCTTCTCTAAAGCCACTGCTGATATCTTACCATCCAGAAGATTGTCTTAACACACACCTGATTGCTGCAGACCTACAAACACAAAAAACAAATGTTTTAATAGAGGACTGCATACCAGCTGATGAAGAGCAGCACCATGTGATATTTTCTCTATGGCTTTTTTTCTTTTTCTTCTTAATAAGTAATGGTCAAACAATGCACTTTGATCAAATGTTTAATTGTTGTTATGTGTTTAAACAAAAAAGTAAAAAGCATAGGGCTAAAAGAGGGAGTACTAAGTTTGGAAATGAGTGTTAGTGTTTGTCATCTCACTGAACAACAAACTGCAGTCCCACAAAGAATGTGAACAGATCTTCTCTGAATTATTTTTATATTACATCCCTTCTCTCCTCCAACCGACTGACCACATCTATCAGACTGTCACTGCGGCAAGCATACTGTTCAGCATGTCTAAACATCCTACAGTAGAAGGAAGAGTTAGTCTTCTGCACCAACCAAGCTGACACTGACCTCTAAGGGTTCCCTCTGGGGCGGTTCTGCCAGCCGTGTCGCACACCTTGGGTATGACTGCAGGTTGGTCAATACAGTATAGTCTCTGTAACTCGTATCGCTCTTATTGCTGTGCTCTTCAGTCTTTTAAGTGATGAGCTTGTGTCATTCAGGTACATTTTTATCTGATAAAACATTCCTATTAGGCAAAGAGGCAGGTGGGCCCATGGTTCAGCACGTCCACCTTGAACTGCTTCTTGAAGGTTGCAGCATGTATCAAACAAAACCAAAGTTGGTGGAACTTTTCAATATTTGTGATTCATGAAGTGAAGCCAAAAAGAAAAACAGAAATTCATGTGGACAATTATTACCAAGCCCCCTTTTACTGCTTCCACATGTTTTAAGAGCGTAAGTTGCAGCCAGTTGTGACTAATAATCAGGCCTCAATGAACTGATCACCAACAGGCGTGCAGATCTTTATAAAAGCACAGATCTGGACCTGTAAGAGCATTGAGAGGGCTGCACAATAACACAAAGGAAAGACAAGTTTACGCAATGAAAAGTAATCGATTGTAACAAATGCAGCACTGAAACCTAACAGGACAAGAACGGGGGCAAATCCACTGTGACATCAGACGCTGGCAAACGTTCACCAGGACGGATCTTGTAGTATGTGATCAGAATCCTGTTTAAAACAAATCTATTCACTGTATATGGTCAAATCATTGGTTTTGAAAGAGTTTTTCCAAGAACTTTAGAAATAAAATTGAGATTGAGGGTCTATAGTGAGCTAAAACTCCTGGTTCAGGACTAGCTTTTTCTTTTAGAGGTTTAATTTACGGAATCTTGGTGGGAAGAAAACGAAAAGGAGAAAAAACACACAACTTGTAGTACAAAGTGTTTTAAGAAAGAAAGAAGGGTTGATTGTTTTTGCTTTTATTGATCAAAGTTGAATACGTGACGACTTTGATGTAGGACCCAGTCCAACTCTAAGTTGAGAGGCTGGGCTGATTGGTGAGACAGTTCAGGGGTTAGCCTCTGGGTCAGCAACCAGCTGGGTCAGAACCAGCAGAGGGCGACTCGGATTAAAACAAGAGCCCAAACTTGACAAAACCACAAATAAAAAAACAGCCAGAGGGTGTGAGGGTCTGAGCATTTCAAAGGTTACTGGGGCGGATGTGGGCCGGTCTGATCGTTCCAGTGTTTTCAGCGATTTCACTGCAGACAAATGTGTCAACAGCAGTCACAAAACGGTGTTTAACTGAAAATGGTAATGAGATCTTTAACCAGATCTTATGAAATGGAAACAGAGAGTGTCGAAAGCTGAGCACAGATGGAGAAAAACTGTCTGAACCCATTGTTGATATAACAAGAAATCTGGGTGTAGTGATGGACTCACACCTACATTTGGAGAAACCCATCAAAGCAACAAGTCACCTACTATCACCTCAAGAATATATGAAGGTTAAAAGATCTGATGTCTCAGCAGGACCTGGAGAAACTAGTCCTTGCATTCATCTTCAGTAGACTTGATTACTGTAACAGCATCTTCACAGGTCCACCTAAAACATCAGTCAGACAACTGCAGCTCATCCAGAACTCTGCTGCTCCAGTCCTCACTAAGACCAAAAACTGGACCACATCAGTCCAGCTCTGAGGTCTCTACACTGGCTGCCTGTCCGTCAGAGGACAGACTTTAAAGTTCTGGTGCTGGTCTATAAAGCTCTGAATGGTCCAGGACCAAAGTACATCCGTGACCTCCTGACCCGGTATGAACCTTCCAGACCCCTCAGGTTCATCTGGATCTGGTTTTTTATCAGTTCCCAGAGTCAGAACCAGACGTGGAGAAGCTTCCTTCAGCTTCTCTGCTCCACATGTCTGGAACAAACTCCCAGAAATCCTCAGATCAGCTGAAACAGTTTATTTAAATCCAGGTTGGAGACTCACCTGTGCTCATCTGCACTTGAATGAAGACACAAATCTGCACTGACACTTTTAAGATTAAGTTTCAAAACTTGATCATATTTAAACCACTGATTTAATCTATTATTTTTTTCTTTAATTTACATGTTAATCAGGCTTTTTTTATTTATGTGATGTTTTAATGTCTCTGTAAAGCACTTTGTATCACCTTGTTGTTGAATTGTGTTATATACTTGCCTTGCCTTTATTACATAGTACTGGTGAAGCTTGAGAGGACGTAAGGAAAAGAGGGCAGGGGACTGACACGCTGTAAAGGTCCAACTGGCAGGAAATTAAACTGGGGATTCTGTGATCGATGGCGTTTGCTTTAGGCGATAAGTGTCTTAACCAGTCAACTATGAGAAAGCACCTCCATCCTTCAGTCTAACATATATTGTCTTTAGAAAAAGTAGATATATTTATTAACAGCAGGGATCAAAATAATTTTGTTTGACTGACACACATTTGTATGTGAAATATTTATAACCAAATATTTTTAACCACATCGTTGATGTTTAAATTGTATAACATTGAAAAGCACAGTACAGAAAAACAGTACTGAGGTCCAGCAGAACCAGTATAGACATTAATCCATCATATGAGGTCCAGCAGAACCAGTATAGACATTAATCCATCATATGAGGTCCAGCAGAACCAGTATGGACACTAATCCATTATCTGAGGTCCAGCAGAACCAGTATGGACACTAATCCATCATATGAGGTCCAGCAGAACCAGTATGGACACTAATCCATTATCTGAGGTCCAGCAGAACCAGTATGGACACTAATCCATCATCTGAGGTCAAACAGAACCAGTATGGACACTAACCCATTATCTGAGGTCCAGCAGAACCAGTATGGACACTAACCCATTATCTGAGGTCCAGCAGAACCAGTATAGACATTAATCCATCATATGAGGTCCAGCAGAACCAGTATAGACATTAATCCATCATATGAGGTCCAGCAGAACCAGTATGGACACTAATCCGTCATCTGAGGTCCAGCAGAACCAGTATGGACACTAATTCATTTTCTGAGGTCCAGCAGAACCAGTATGGACACTAACCCATTATCTGAGGTCCAGCAGAACCAGTATGGACACTAACCCATTATCTGAGGTCCAGCAGAACCAGTATAGACATTAATCCATCATATGAGGTCCAGCAGAACCAGTATGGACACTAATTCATTTTCTGAGGTCCAGCAGAACCAGTATGGACACTAATCCATTATCTGAGGCCCAACAGAACCAGTATGGACACTAATCCATTATCTGAGGTCCAGCAGAACCAGTATGGACACTAATCCATTATCTGAGGCCATAAGAAGGTCATTCAAGACTGGAACCAGTGCTGTTTCTGGTCTATGATGCATCTGAACCCTGACTGAAGAACTTCAAATAGATCATTTCTATACAAACGTTCACACAGCTGCTGCAACGACCTTTTCCAGAATTTTAGAGATAAATGGAAGGTTGGAAATTCATCTATAATTATCTAAAATGTCTGGGTCAAGAGAGGGTTTTTTAGGTAACTGTTTAATAACTGCAACTTTAAAAACCTGTGGCACATATCCCAAGACCAGGGACAAGTTGATCTGTTCCAGTATTGTCGCACCAATAAGAGAGAAAATATTTTTAAGTAGTCGAGGGTTTAACAGACACGTGGATGATTTACATCCATTGACTGAGGTCAGGTCAGGGAGGTCTACAGGAACCAAGCAATCTAGAACCAGGTCAGGGAGGTCAACAGGAACTAAACAGTCTAGAGTCAGGTCAGGGAGGTCTACAGGAACCAAACAGTCCAGAGTCGGGTCATGGAGGTCTACAGGAACAAAACAGTCTAGAGTCAGGTCAGGGAGGTCAACAGGGACTAAACAGTCTAGTGTCAGGTCAGGGAGGTCTACAGGAACCAAACAGTCCAGAGTCGGGTCAGGGAGGCCTACATGAACTAAACAGTCTAGAGTCAGGTCAGGGAGGCCTACAGGAACTAAACAGTCTAGAGTCAGGTCAGGGAGGTCTACAGGAACTAAACAGTCTAGAGTCAGGGCAAGGAGGTCTACAGGAACAAAACAGTCTAGAGTCAGGTCAGGGAGGTCTACAGGAACCAAACAGTCTAGAGTCAGGGCAGGGAGGTCTACAGGAACAAAACAGTCTAGAGTCAGGGCAGGGAGGTCTACGGGAACCAAACAGTCTAGAGTCAGGTCGGGGAGGTCTACGGGAACAAAACAGTCTAGAGTCAGGTCAGAGCATAAGGGAGTCGCTGAAGTTGAAGAAATTCCCACAGCCACTGCCGGGAGGGCCTGGCCGATTTCCTCTCTAATTCTGACAATTTTATTGCTAAAGAAGCTCTTAAAGTCTTCACTACTGAGAGCTGCAGGGATGCACGGCTCAACAGTGTCCTAACTCTAGCTAGAGGGAGAGTGAGAGGTGGGAGTAGCAGAGGAGAGCGTGCGTGAGCGAGATACGGGAGAGATGGTGGATAGTGAGAGTGACATCAGCAGTTCAAAAGCCTGAAACTGCCTCTGAATCTGCTGTTTCAGTTGCAAATGCTCCTGAAACAGCTGCTAAAGGGAAGGAGTATGAACAGTTCAAAGCTTGGTGACTGGTCAGAGAGGATCCCCCTAGCCTTCCTCCTGCAGCGCTGATTGTAAACACACTGGATGGTTGACCTGGTGATGCACCTGGCTGTATTTACCACCTGCTGCAGAGCCGGTGTTTGAAGGTGGTACAGCCACCATACCAGGCCTAGGACACTTCTGTTGGTACACCTGTAGAAGTTCATGAGCATCCTGATGTCCATGCCTTACCTTCTCAGACCCCAGAGGAAGAAGAGAGGCTGTCTTGTTGACCTGATGATAATTATAATTTCCAAAATGAATGAGACTAATTTCGGTGCATCGTACATACAGCGTGTGCACGATGTCCACACTGACAAGAAAGGGAAGAAAAAAAAAGAAAAAAAAATGTCCCTGGATTCACACGTGTGTTATAAACCAGCAGCACTGACAGACGGTTACCTTCAGGACCTTTAACAACTACACAGTTGTAGATGGTGTAGCTTTCAAACACAGACTTTCAAACTCTTTAGAGGCTTTTAATTTTGCCCAGGCAGGACAGGAGTGAAGACTTTCACTCTGTCCAGGAAGAGATGTGCAGTGAAGAGGTCCAACATAGCAACACAAAATGTTTATACTGGGGCAACTGGATGTATGTGAAACCTTTGGAATTTACTTGTTTTCTACATTCATTTGACATAAAATGTGATCTCATCATCATCCAAGTTACAATAACAGATGAAGACAGAACATTAGCTATTACCAGTTTTCTCTATTCAATATTCTAAATATAGATCTATCTGATCTATCAGATCTGTATGGTGTCTTTGCAGTCATCTTGGCCGGACGTCCACTTCTATGAAGAGTAACTGTTCTTATTTTTCAGACAGTTTGTCTAACTGTGGCCTGATGGATGAGAAACACCCTGAGATGATGCATCCCACAGGGCAGTGGCCCTCGTGCACCAGGACCAAACCATGTCCTGGTTTAACTGATACTGGCAATGAAAGAATAAACAAAAGACCATGTTGGCTGGGCCAGCTTCATCCCTTCCCACCTCTACTTTGGACCCTTCCAGGTCTGTGTGCATCCACATAGAAAGAAAACTGGGTGTAGAAGAAAATCTCTCAAACAGTCAGTAAACCAGTGGAACCTGACCAGTCACCCATAAAATAGTATGCCAGACAATTTTGTTGAACATGTTGTTTATCAACATATCACAATTTCAACATTTTTCTCAGATTGGATAGTTAATTTTTAATTAACATTTTTCTGTGCCTTTATGGTTGCACACAACCACTCACTAAACGTCCTGACTGAAGTGACATTTGCTCTGCTTTCAACCTAAGAAATGTGGACATGCAGGTATGGCAACGTCACTTAAACCAGCCAGCCAGAACTACATGAACAAAGTGAGAAAGAAGAAAATTCATTTGCCGACTCCTGAGCAAAACAAGAGTAAAAACCATTCATGAAGTTGTAGTAAAATCAAAAGCACACTTTTTGTTTTTCAAAGGTAGTACAGTGAAAATAGTAAGTTCCCTCCATGAAACCGGTCCTCAAGTTAAGTGGAGGTACTCTGTTAAAGTCCCGCCTGGTTTTTCACAGACTGGCTGTTTGGCTTGGTTTTTCTAAAATAAAATAAAATATACATTGTAGTGGCAGAGAGTAGCTTGCAGCATTTTCTTATTTCTCAGAATGTTCATACCCAGGTTAATGACTTGGCATGGTCCAGGTTTCCTATTTTATTTAAATTTATTTTTAATCAAATTTATTTCATGTTATTCAATATTTTTGGAACTAAAGCTATGATAAATAAAGATATAAATACTGACAGTTTCTCCAATAAAAACCTACAACTTGATGAAATCTCTTCTTAATTTATTTATTTATTTTTACATGTAAACGTGTTTTATGGTTATATACATTTTTTAAATTTTGATGTAGGTTGTTTTGTTGCTGCTGTAGTAAATCAGAAAATATGTGTTAATAATATGAGGGGGATAACATATTTATTCTCTGTTTTTTATGTTTGCCCTTATTATGGGGGTTGTTCAGCTCGTGTGTATGTAAGGTCGGACTAAAAAGATTACAGCACTCTGATAACAGCCAGGGGCATTCTGGGTCTCACCATTCTGGGTCTCACCATTCTGGGTCTCACCATTCTGGGTCTCACCATTCTGGGTCTCACCATTCTGGGTCTTCAGTGGAACGTTCACCAGTGGAACGACCATTCACCAGAGAAATGGACCACCAGTGTAACTAACCAGTGTCATGGCCACCAGTGAAACATTCACTAGTGAAGTGTTCTCCACTGGAACATTCACCAGTGAAACGTTCTCCAGTGGAACGGCCATTGACCAGTGAAACGTTCACCAGTGGAACGTTCATCAGTGGAACGTTCACCAGTAAAACGTTATCCAGTGGAACGTTCACCAGTAAAACGTTCTCCAGTGGAACGTTCACCAGTAAAAATTTCTCCAGTGGAACATTCACCAGTAAAACGTTCTCCAGTGGACCATTCACCAGTGAAACGTTCTCCAGTGGAACATTCACCAGTGAAACATTCTCCAGTGAAACATTCACTAGTGAACTGTTCTCCAGTGGAACATTCACCAGTAAAACGTTCTCCAGTGGAACGGCCATTGACCAGTGGAATGTTCACCAGTAAAACGTTCTCCAGTGGAACATTCACCAGTGGAACGTTCACCAGTTAAACGTTCACCAGTGAAACATTCACCAGTGAAGCGTTCTCCACTGGAACATTCACCAGTGAAACGTTCTCCAGTGGAACAGCCATTGACCAGTGGAATGTTCACCAGTAAAACGTTCTCCAGTGGAACATTCACCAGTGGAATGTTCACCAGTAAAACGTTCTCCAGTGGAACATTCACCAGTGGAACGTTCACCAGTTAAACGTTCTCCAGTGGAACATTCACCAGTGGAACGTTCACCAGTGAAACATTCACCAGTTAAACGTTCTCCAGTGGAACATTCACCAGTGGAACGTTCACCAGTGGAACATTCACCAGTGGAACGTTCACCAGTGAAACATTCACCAGTGAAGCGTTCTCCACTGGAACATTCACCAGTGAAACATTCACCAGTTAAACGTTCTCCAGTGGAACATTCACCAGTGGAACGTTCACCAGTGAAACATTCACCAGTGGAACATTCACCAGTGGAACGTTCACCAGTGGAACATTCACCAGTGGAACGTTCACCAGTGGAACGTTCACCAGTGAAACATTCACCAGTGAAGCGTTCTCCACTGGAACATTCACCAGTGAAACGTTCTCCAATGGAATGGCCATTCACCAGTGGAATGGTCACTGGAATGGTCTTGGGCCACTTTCTGGGGGATACGTGGATCTCTGCTCCTCCAAAACTCTGTTTGGATCATTTTATTTTGGGAAAGCCGGGTCATCACAGAGTGCCTCTTGCACTTGGTAATGCAGAGTTGCCTGATTGATTTCCTGAGCACATTCTGCTGAGGAGGAACAGCCATTTTTCATGACTGCGGCATGCTTTTCTGGTATGCTAAGCTTTTCTACTCCTCTGCAGCCATTGTGTCTCAAATGAATGGGCAACTGATGGCTGAGCTATTATGACTGTAGCACTAAGCACTATTGTTGATTCATTTTTAATGAGTTTTCCAATTATATAGACAATAATGCCCATTAGAAGTTATCCAAGAGAGCTGCTCTGAGCAGTACCTACAACGTCTGTTTTCAGCTGCATCGTATTGAGACTCTCGAGCCATACTTTTAGATGAGACGTCTTTACAAAAAAAAAGTGGTATTCAGGTGGAGATGGAAGCATATTCTGTTGTTCTGTCAGCACAACATTGTCTTTATATTAAAACCAAGTTCTGTATCACTTTCAGGAGTGCAAGCAGCTTCTTTTACATTTTATCAAGAAGCTGTGGGCGAGTATGTTTGTGTCAGTCGAATACTGACAGGAACATTAATCACTGATTGTGGGCAGACACAGATCAATGCGGAAAGGTTTGTGTCCAGCGCCTGCTGGGAACATTTTTCAGACTGAGTCCTGAAGTGACAGGCAGTAAATCAGCATTTATTTGTTGGATCACAGGCAGCTGCAGCAGCTGTTGGTGGCAGCTACTGTCTCAAAAGTCCCGAAGCCAGGAAAAATGATCCAACACATGCACAACTCTTCTAGATTTTGTCTGAAAACATGAAGGTCTAACAGGTAAGACTGAAACAGAACTATTTTATTCATCTTGACAAAGCACTGTAGGCTACAGTCATCAGTGATTAAAGTCTCCATGATCCGCACATTTTCAGGTTTCTAATTTTACCTCTAGTGCAGCATAACATATTTGAGAAGAGCTCAGAAAATCCGGAGAGGCTCATCAGTGTTCTTTGATTGGTTGAAGTCCCGGCGGCTTGCTGATGAGGGGAGCTAGTATTAGCATGTATGCCCTTTAATTACAATTGTATAGTTTTGGTGAGGAAAGAAATTCCTTAACATATTTAATCTGAAAAAAAGAAAAAAAGGTAAAGTCATAAGCCATTGTTTTGTTTTGCCATGCAAAAAAAAAAGGTTGTACTGTGATTTCAATTAATCGATGCAATGTCGGAACATTTATTGCATTTTGGAGTCGAACTGCAACATACAGTCTTCTCCAGCAGACTTCACAGATTCTCAAAGGGGTCAAGGTCCCGAGTCCCGCACCCCTGTGGTTGCCAATTCATGTGTAAAAGTGACTCAAACCTGATGAACCCTGATGTTTTCATACTGAGATGTAGCTTTGTCAGTATAGAGCAGTCATGTGGGAATCCTGAATTAGTCATTCAAAACTGCGAGTCATTTTATAACTGACTTGTCCCTGCTGCCCCCAGCTCGCTAACTGCAAAGACGAGACCAGACAACATAACACTAATGTGTGACTGATATTCTGACTGTATTTTTGTACATATATGAAATGAAACACTGTATTATCACTGTAGAAACGCCACAGACCTGTTTTGTTTCAAATCAATATGAGCTATGAACGAATGAATCACTGCTGCTCACGGTAACGTGGTTCTACTCATAAGTGAACAAATCCCTCAGTTCTGGTGAAAGTTACACTGGTGATCCATTTCACTGGTGACTGTTCCACTGGAGAATGTTTCACTGGTGAATATTCCACTTGTGACTGTTGCACTGGTGAAAGTTACACTGGTGATTATTCCACTGGAGAACGTTTCACTGGTGACAGTCCCACTGGTGAAAGTTACACTGGTGATTGTTCCACTGGAGAACGTTTCACTGGTGACTGTCCCACTGGTGACTGTTCCACTGGAGAACGTTTCACTGGTGACTGTTGCACTGGTGAAAGTTACAATGGTGATTATTCCACTGGAGCACGTTTCACTGGTGACTGTTCCACTGGAGAACGTTTCACTGGTGACTGTTGCACTGGTGAAAGTTACACTGGTGATTATTCCACTGGAGAACATTTCACTGGTGACTGTCCCACTGGTGACTGTTCCACTGGAGAACATTTCACTGGTGACTGTTGCACTGGTGAAAGTTACACTGCTGATTATTCCACTGGAGAACGTTTCACTGGTGACTGTCCCACTGGTGACTGTTCGACTGGAGAACATTTCACTGGTGAATGTTCCGCTAGTGACTGTTGCACTGGTGAAAGTCACACTGGTGATCCATTACACTGGTGAATGTTCCACTGGAGAAAGTTACACTCGAGAACATGTCACTGGTGGATGTTCCACTGGAGAACGTTTCACTGGTGACTGTTGCACTGGTGAAAGTTACACTTGTGATTATTCCACTGGAGAACGTTTCACTGGTGACTGTCCCACTGGTGACTGTTCAACTGGAGAACATTTCACTGGTGACTGTTGCACTGGTGAAAGTTACAATGGTGATTATTCCACTGGAGAACGTTTCACTGGTGACTGTCCCACTGGCGACTGTTCCACTGGAGAACGTTTCACTGGTGACTGTTGCACTGGTGAAAGTTACACTGGTGATTATTCCACTGGAGAACGTTTCACTGGTGACAGTCCCACTGGTGAAAGTTACACTGGTGATTGTTCCACTGGAGAACGTTTCACTGGTGACTGTCCCACTGGTGACTGTTCCACTGGAGAACGTTTCACTGGTGAATGTTGCACTGGTGAAAGTTACAATGGTGATTATTCCACTGGAGAACGTTTCACTGGTGACTGTCCCACTGGTGACTGTTCCACTGGGGAACGTTTTACTGGTGACTGTTGCACGGGTGAAAGTTACACTGGTGATTATTCCACTGGAGAACATTTCACTGGTGACTGTCCCACTGGTGACTGTGCCACTGGAGAACATTTCACTGGTGACTGTTGCACTGGTGAAAGTTACACTGCTGATTATTCCACTGGAGAACGTTTCACTGGTGACTGTCCTACTGGTGACTGTCCTACTGGTGACTGTCCTACTGGTGACTGTCCCACTGGTGACTGTTCCACTGGTGAATGTTCCACTGGAGAATGATGCACTGGTGAAAGTCACACTGGTGATCCATTACACTGGTGAATGTTCCACTGGTGAATTTTCCACTGGAGAACATTTCACTGGTGAATGTTCCACTAGTGACTGTTGCACTGGTGAAAGTCACACTGGTGATCCATTACACTGGTGAATGTTCCACTGGTGAATGTTCCACTGGAGAACATTTCACTGGTGAATGTTCCACTAGTGACTGTTGAACTGGTGACTGTCCCACTGGTGACTGTTCCACTGGTGAATGTTCCACTGGTGACTGTTCCACTGGTGAATGTTCCACTGGAGAATGATGCACTGGTGAAAGTCACATTGGTGATCCATTACACTGGTGAATGTTCCACTGGAGAAAGTTACACTGGTGTTTATTCCACTGGAGAAGGTTTCACTGGAGAAATTTTCACTGGTGAATGTTCCACTGGAGAACGTTTCACTGGTGAATGTTTCACTGGTGAATGTTCCACTGGAGAAGATTTCACTGGTGAATGTTCCACTGGAGAAGATTTCACTGGTGAATGTTCCACTGGTGAATGTTCCACTGGAGAACATTTCACTGGTGAATGTTCCACTGGAGAAGGTTTCACTGGTGAATGTTCCACTGGAGAACATTTCACTGGTGAATCTTCCACTGGAGAATGGTCCCAGCTTACCGGAATGGAATGATCCAGTATATGCACTATGTTTGACTGGTAAAAGTAATCATAGTCTTGATGAAACAATGTTTAGCCAGTTCCACCGCAGCTCTACCTGCAAATGCTCAAGTGAAATTTTAGTAATAACCCACATGTTGAAGTGCAACTTTAGAAATGCTTGAATTGTAATTGTAGTTTTGCATTTTTATGAAGGCTTTTTTCATTCATTTTCTATTTGTGAGTAGGTCTTATTTCTAAGAAGAGAGTGTTAAGTTGCACAACTACATTCTGAACATACTTATTTAATCCTAATTCAATTCAATTAAATTCAAAATCCTCCCCGAGGGCATATTCATTAATTAATGATGCACTGTTTAAAATTAATCAATGCTATTATGCACTGTTGCCTTTGTATTCATTCATTAAGATTAGTTAATGTTATCAAAGGTATATGTGAAAGAAAGAATGGTTAATCATTCAGTTTTTCAATGAAATGGATCATTTTCCCGTTTCAAACCAGTGGTCTTAGTGTTTGAATCAGGTGAACCAGCCGTGAACTGGGAGGGGCCTGTGTGTGCATGTCCTAGGTGACTGACTAAAATAACTAAAATGCCCTTGGTGATTGCTATTGTTATTGGTGTCGTGCTCTGGTCTTCCTGCCTTGATAGTCTAGGTTTTTTTTTTTTTTTTTTTTTTTTTTTTCTTTCCCCCCTGTCTGTCTATCTTTCTATCTAATCATTGGCCAAGCCCTGCCTTCCGGGGTTGCGGTGCTGCCCATGCTGTGGGGTGGGTGCGGGTGGCGCTGGTGGCCTCAGGGTCCCATATCCACAGGGACAGTAGTATTGATTGATGGGGCCTGCTGGGCCTGGGAGATGGGGTTATCGGTGTGCCCCCCCTCCCCCGGCTCCCCTGACTGGGGCATCTCTGTGTTGCATGTGGTGTCCCTTGGTGTGCTAGTAGGTTGGCGCTGCCCCTTGATCCTGGCGGCAGCGGTGAGTGCCGCTCCAACGGCCACGGCCGGGCTGGGGAGGGGTGGGTTGGCGGGCGGGGGGCGGGGGGGGTTGGTGGTGGGGGGGATGCGGGCGGGGTGGCATGCGCTGGGGGTCCGGGTATTGCTACTCCCGTCCGATGCTATTGCATTAGATATGGACGGTGGGCTGGGTTTGGGGGTGGGGGGTGGGGGGGGTGCGTGCGGTCGGCTTCCGGGGGTGGCGCGGGGACGGGGATCGGGTTGTGCGCCGCCGCCGTGGATCGGTGCGGCCCTGTGCGGGTCTGGCCGGGGGCCTTGCTGGGGTCGGCCCTGGTGTCCGGCCTGCGGCTGGGGGCGTGTGTCGGCCCTCTCGCGATGCTGGTGCCCCTTTGTGGGGGAGGTCCCTGACGGTGGGGCGTGGCTGGCGGCCTGGCTCCTGTGACTGTGTGGGGCTCGCAGGTGATGCGCCCCTGGTCCTGGTTGCCCGCCTCCCCACCACCCCCTCTCTCATATTTGTATATTTATTAATTTTAAAAAAAAAAAAAAAAAAAAGGGGGGTTTTATGTATGTACGTATGTGTATGTGCAGGTGTGTATATATGTATATACACGTATTTAAAAAAAAATAAATAAATAAATAAAAAATAAAAAAAATAAAAAAAATAAATTAATAATAATCAAAGTAATTATTATTAAAAAAAAAAAAAAAAAAAAAAAAAAGACCCCAACCCCAAAGAGACAAACATGACAAGAAGAGCTGGGGCCTACAGGGGACATCCACCCTGTAGGTGCCAGTTTCTTATTGTTTTTAATGCACCATGACCATATATAGATTATTATATATATATACAATAGAGAGCACTAGTATGTGTAGGGAGTGCTCACCATACATGTACCAGCTGCTCTTTTTAATGCACCCAAACACATTAACAAAGGAACGGAGGGAGGGGGGGAAAAAAAATTAAAAAAATTAAAAAAATTTAAAAAATTAAAAAAATTAAAAAAATTAAAAAAATTTTAAAAAAAAGTGTGTGTATATATGTATATATATATATATGTGTGTATATATATGTATAGGGATATATGTAACAATAAAAAAAAAAAATAAAATAAATAAATAAGTAAATTAAAAATATATAAAAAATTGAGAGATCAATGGGCCAGGTGGGGGGAGGGGGTTAACGTGAGGGACTACCAGGGGAGCATGTGCTGGACGGCCCCTGCAGGTCACTGGGTGCCCGGGGATCCGGCCCGCGCTCCTACTGTCTGGGTCTTGTCCTGCGGGGGGGTGCCTGGGTCTCGGGGGGGCCGGGGCTGCTCCTTGGCTGCGGCGCCTGGTACCGGGGCTGACTACTGGGAGGGGCCACCTGGTTGGAAGTAGTGCGGTGGCGGTCCACCGGCCGGGTGCGCCGGGATGTGTTGGCGGGCTCCTTTTCCCTGGCCTGGCGTGGCCTCTGGGTGTCGGCTGTGTCATGTGTCATGCGCACATGTGGCGGTGCGCCGACGCTGGCGGACCGTGACGGCACCGTTTCCATGTTGTCGGTGTGCATGTACATGTGTGCGTGTGTGTGCATTTACACGAGTGTGTGTGTGTGTGTGGGGGGGGGGGGGGGGGGGGGGGGGGGGGTGCGTACACATGTGTGTATGTGTGGGTGTGCGTGTGCATGTACACGTGTGTGTGTGTGTGCGTGAGAGTACACGTGTGTGTGTGTGGGTATATGTGTCTGTGCACTTGCATGTGTGTGTACGTACACATGTGGAGGTGTGTGTGTGTGTGTGTGTGCATGGGAGTACACATGTGGAGGTGTGTGTGTGGGTGTGTGTGTACATGTGCGGATGTGTATATGTGGGTATGTATGTGTGTTTGTATGTATGCATATATATGGATATATATAAGTATGCACTAGGTGTTTATATGTTACTGTGTATATGTAGATGCATTTCTATATGTGTATTTATTGATGTATGGGTATATATATATATATATATATATATATATATACTATATATATATATATATATATATATATATATATATATATATATATATATATATATATATATATGGACAAATACAGGATATATGTATATGCACATGAAACTAAAAAGCACAGGTGCACATGATTGTATCAGAGTATATTAATATGTATGAATAACTACTTACTGATGCACATGTATCTTACATACATAATGCTTCGAGGTCAACACACGGATCATTGCTGGGTGTATGTATACGGGTGTGTGTGTGTGTGTGTGTGCATTGTGCATTGAGGTACAAATTGAGTTGCTCTGTTTACAATGTATAAAGAATATGTACTAGATAACAGCATACATGTCCACATATGTATGTGTATGTATGTATGTAGGTATTATATATGACTACTCAATACTGCCTCCAGCACCCCCCCAACGCTCAAACGATCAGAAATGTGATTGTAAATAAGAAACTCCTCCTCCTTTTTCCTCTATTTTCCTCTATTTTCTTTTTCTTTTTTTTTTTTTTTCCTCTTTTTTTGCTCATAACGACTGATTGTCTTGTGTCCACCTTTTACCCCTTAAACAACACATTATAAACTTCTTGACAAATATTACAACACAGACACCAAACTGCACCACCACTGTCTTGTCTCTCTCTTCTGCTCTCTCTCTCTCCACTTTCCACACCCGGTGACTATAGCCCTCCTCTGCAGAACATTTACACCCCTCTCTCCGACTCTCCCTTTACTCTTATCTTGTTTGATTTCTCCAGGGATCAATAAAAATATAAGTTTGACTGTTATGAGGGCTGGTGAAGGTAGCACGCTTGCACACACTCACCCACACACACAAAACACCCTTGGTTACCAGATTAAAATGCATATATACAACTCCGGTTATACCAACATGGTATCAACCATAAATATATATGCAAACAAGGGGAAAAATAAATAAATAAATAAAAAAAATAAATAAATAAATAAATAAAATAAAATAAAATAAAATAAAATAACTAAAATGACTCAAAGACTCGATTCTTTTTGGTGAGTTACTCATACGAACTCGAGTCAGATAAATGAATCGGGTTTACTATCATAATTAGAGAGGAACAAATATACTGACTTAAAGCTGTGCCCACTGAGTTTATTCGTGTAGTTAGCACACCTTAGTTCTGGGCACATAATGTTGCTAAACCTGGACCAACTGAAACAAGCCCCGAGCCTAATACTGCCTCCGCAGGCCTGCTTGGTGTTCACTAGTCATGGACGTACCATTTCATCCACCACTGTTTCACCCTGATGCCTCCATCTCTCTGGAACGGGCTACACCTTGACTCATGAGTCCACCTGACCTTACTCTGTAGCTCCAGTGCAGTCTTTAGTATACCAAAGCCTTCTTTGTTGTTTTAATAAAGCTTCTCAGCCGCTAGTCACAAAACTTTGAGATTGCTTTACATCCTGCATGTGGAAATACTCTTATGTTCAATATTTACCGTTGCCACGAATTCCACTGTTCTATGTTAAAGTGGTCATCATCATGTTCATTCAACAATCAAGTTCAAGTTTCTTCCCAACCACATTTCCTCCTGGAAGATGTTAGAGATGAGTCTATTTTGTTTTTTTTTTTGTTTTGTTTTTGTTTTTTTTTGCAGAACAATAATTTGAGCCTATGAAAGGCAGGAATATCTTGTCAGAATGAATCTTCCGACAGGTTAAATAAGGAATGAGAAGCTCCACAGTGTATCAGTTACTATAAAATAAATCACTGGCAGCTCAAACAGATTAATCACTGCAATACTTTTGCACTGAAAAGACCTTACTTTGCTTAGTTTGATCAATGTTGTGACTTGTTTGGCCAGACAACATGAATAATAATTTGTTCACATGTATGAATATCTGTACTTTTTCCTATAAAACTATCCATAACACTGTAATTCAGATGTTCAACTCATGAACAATAGCCCAAGAGGTTTCAAGAGCTTTCACACCTTAGATCATTTCCTCTGGACCAGTCACATTGAGGAAGATGCTATGTGGAGAACAACTGCTCAATTTCTGACGTGACATGTGGGTTAGTTGTTAACTGGCGACTCTTTACGTTGCTTCTATTCCTGTTGTAGGCTCAATTCAAAAACAGTACAGTGCTGCATTAACCATACAGAGCTGTAAACTATGTCCTGTATCTCAGCATTTATCCACGGAAGCCAAAATCAATAGTTAATTCAATGACCCAACTCATTTTGGATCACTGGCTACGTGTTATACTAACTCCAGGTATTCTAAGAGGATGGACAATGGAGTTTAATTTATTCCATTTTCTAAGTCCAAACAAACAGAGTTAAATGTCTGCTTTGGATTAATCTGGCAACTTACCAGAAGATCAACAAAAGAAAAGGAATTTATGTTTGTCGTCACTTGTAAATGCAACTGATAGAAGAGAAAGGCAGGAGCACAAGAAAACAAGGACAAACCTAAGCTGAAGGTCTCCACTCAACAAAACTAGTAGGACCATGTCTGAAAAACGCTAACATGCACTTCAAATGAAGATTACGAACAGAATGTGTGACAAGGAGGGTTCCTTTGTCACCAAAACACTGACCCCTGGCGCAAAGTAAACCAACCACTCCAATTGTACAAAGACTGAATGGTCATATTTCAAACAGCCACTACCCTGGAGGCCCTTCCCAAAGCTCCCCATGACAGACAAAAACCTTCTCCAAGTCAACACAACATGTATTCATGTGAAAAACAAAGCACACCCTCTCAGGACATTAAAAAAATGATCTGGTCTTTAGCAGGTCTTTAAATAATGCAACGACATCCTTGGATGAGAAATGACACGACATATAACATAGTAGTGTTAGTACAATTCTGGTCCTCAGGGGCCGGTGTCCTGCATGGTTTAGATGTTTCCCACCGTCACCACTCCTGATTCAGTTTAATGGTTGTCATCAGCTTCAGTTTGATATTAACAGACTTGTGCATAACCTGATGATGCATAACCCAGTTTTGGTTTGTTTTCCATTAAATATGATGCTTTTTTCCCAAACGACTGCACGTTTACTGCACTTTGGTCTCATCTCTCCATACTCAGTTTGTCCAGAAGTCTTGTGGTTTGTTCATATGAGTGTTTGTTTGTGTTTATTTTATTTATTTATTACAATTTCTGATCATGTTATGGTATGATCTTGCAGTAAATGTGATTGCCTGTTCAGCTGTGGGAAGATTGACAACTGACTTCTTTGTTTCTCCTTTGTGAACTATCTTTCTCAGTGTAGAACGTTGAGTTTCAAAGAGGTCAAAGTGAAAGGCTATGATTTTATAACTCTATCAAGAGTGACACACAGAAAGAATTACTTCTCTAATATCACTGCTAATGTTTTTCTTCCTTGGCATTGTGTTAACACACCTAAAGCTGCAGACCAGGAACTGACAAAACATCTTGCTTATGATCAATTAATCAAGTAATCAGCATGCCTGTGACAATGCAGTCACCCAGTAAAACTAGACTAGACATGTTCAGGTCATAACTCTGTTTGTCTTTTCACAGGTTCCATGAGATTACCAGCAAAATTGCATGTGCTCTTGACATACACCATACTGCCAAAAGTACTGGCTCACCCATCCAAATAATGGGAATCAGGTATTCCGATCACTTCCACGGCCACAAGTGTATAAAATCCAGCGCCTCGGCATGCAGACTGGTTTTACATCTATTTGTGAAAGAACGTGTCGCTCTCAGGAGTTCAGTGAAGTCCAGCGCAGGACTGAGATAAGATGCCAGCTGTGCAACAAATCCAGTGGTGAAATATTCCACAGTCAACTGTTACCTGTATTATAAGAACATGGAAGTATGTGGGAATGACAGCAACTCAGCCACAAAGTGGTAGGACATGTAAACTGAGTCAGTGGATGCTGGGAATGCTGAGGCACATAGTGCGAAGAGGTCACCAACTTTCTGCAATCACTACAGACCTCCAAACTTCATGTGGCCTTCAGATTAGTTCAGGAACAGTGAGCAGAGAGCTTCATGGAATAGGTTTCCATGACCGAGCAGCTGCATCAAAGACATACATCACCCAGCGCAATGCAAAATGTCAGACACAGTGGTGTAAAGCAGCCGCCACTGGACTTTGGAGCAGTGGAGACACCTTCTCTGGAGTGATGAATGGCGCTTCTCCATCTGTCAATCTGATGGAGGATTTTGGTGGTTGCCAGGACAACAGTTGTTGTCTGACTGCATTGTGCCAAGTGTAAAGTTTGGTGAAGGGGGGATTATGGTGTGGGGTTGTTCTTCAGGTGCTGGACTTGGCCCCTTAGTTCCAGTGAAAGGAACTCTGAAGGCTTCAGCATACCAAGAACTTTTGGACAATTCCAGCTCCCAACTTTGTGGTAACAGTTTGGATCTGGCCCCTTCCTCTTCCAACATGACTGTGCACCAGTGCACAAAGCAGGTCCATGAAGACCTGGATGACAGAGTCTGGTGTGGATGAACTTGAGTCCTAACCTCAACCCAACAGAACACCTTTGGGATGAAGACTGAAGCCTCTTGTCCAACATCAGTGTGACCTCACAAATGTGCTTCTGGAAGAATGGTCAAAATTCCCATAAACCCACTTCTAAATCTTGTGGACAGCCTTCCCAGAAGAGGTGAAGCTGCAAAGGTGGACCAACATCATATTAAACCCTATGGATCAGGAATGGGGGGTCACTTAAGTTCATATGCAAGTCAAGGCAGGTGAGCCAATACTTTTGGCCATGTGGTGTACATGTGGCTTGATGTGGTCTTGAACACATACCAGACTCCGATGTTTGGCTCTGTAAGGGCCCATGAAAAATATAACTTTATTTCAATATAGCTGTCTGTCCTTGGCTACATTTCCAGCTTCCCTTTACAACTAATATTGGTTGATTTTCTTCTTTTCATCAGACCTTTTGTTTGAATATAAAGGATGAGAGAGGACTGTCAGCAGGATGCTATCAACAAAGACAGCAGTGACTATTTTCTGCTGTACCATATTGATTCTATTTGATGAAGGCACAAGTAGATCCTGCTCAGTATTGCGCCTCGGGAGAAATTCACATGCAGAGATGCATAAGGAGAAACAGAGCAAGCGATGAAAGCGTATATGTCCATTCAGGCGCAATCAGACAAACAGCACGGCACAAACACACTGAGCCTTAATTTCCATATAATTGGATATAGGTCTCTCCTGCAGATTAGATTTATAGTAATTAGTTTTTCCCAAGTGGGGGGAACACAGCCAGTGTCTCAACACCGTATCATTAAGCATTCCCCATACTGATGGGAGTAAATAATAAGACAACAACAAACATATCCAAAAACCTGTCACACAGCAAAAGTGATGAGCATCTTTTGGAAGATTCTGCAGGTTTTTCTTTTTATCACAGCATGTGTGCAGTGTATGTGGGGATTAAGATAGATGGTGTTTAGAAATGAAAAGGTAGGCGATGGCAGCAAGTTAGCTCCTAGTTGGAGCAGTTCTTTGTCACTGGAAGCACTGTTGCAGAGATAAGCTCATGGCTATTATAGCCCAGGCATGCATCCAGACTGTCTGACTGCCTTATCTGCTGTTACTATAATAACTATAATAACCCAATCACATCTTCAGCCTGGACATGGCAAACAGTGTCCATGTACAAGTACGGGTGTGAATATGGCTCCAGACAGTACAGGACCGACAATATACACAGTTTATTTTATATATATATATATATATATATATATATATATATATATATATATATATATATATATATGTGTGTGTGTGTGTGTGTGTGTGTGTGTGTGTGTGTGTGTGTGTGTGTGTGTGTGTGTGTGTGTGTGTGTCAATGCCAATCATGTGTTTAAACCAAATAATGCTGCTCCTGTTTTATTATTAATTATTAATTAAGGTAAACAGAACATATTGCAATTAATTATGATTAATTGTTTACTGTGAAAATCTCTTGATTAGTGCCCATTATGTTCTGATGTGTTTTATTTATTACCTTTTAAAATCATTTTAAGAATTTTACTCATTATTTATTAGTACACGATTATGCATTGTGTGTCAACACGTTTCACCATCAGGTATGTTTTGCTTATTGGGAAACTCATCCTCATTTACATTATTTACTAAAGCTTCATTATAATTTCCCATAATAATTGTTGATATTTGAATTTAATTTAATTACACAATATTTACATACTGAAAATGTCTGTTTCTCATTTGTTCACCTAATGAGATTTATGTTTGTTGTCAAATTTAGAATTTCATAGGTACTCAGTAAATATAAGTTTTATTTTATCGCAATCCATCAATTCAATTCAAAAGTACTTTTTTAATCCCCAAAGGGGATATAATTGCTCATAATGTCTGAAATGGTTGACAGATATGTCAAAGTGTCCACTTTCCTGTGGAAGCACAACAAACATGTATATTTTTCCGACATAACCTCTGTTAGATGGATTGTCTGACATGTGAAGAGATGAGAGTAGGGTTAGGGTTAGGATCAAGAATCATCAGTGTGATTAGAAACCAGATTTTTATTACACTGCCAGGGTGGATACTGTCTCCAAGTGAACATATAGTCTAACATCTAATGTCAGTTAAATGTCAGTCTAATGTAATTTGCTACAAACTGGTGACACAGTAATTTAATGTTCCTTGATTATAAAAATATCATTCTTTGCTATATATGCATCATTTACTGTCTTCCTTAACCTTCTGAGGGTATTTGCATTTTAACGTCAGTTCAACCGTTATTTTCCCGCAGGATTGTGGTGTTGTGTTTATATGCTATCAGACTGACTTGTCAGTTCTGTTTCAGGAAGTATTATGATCAGAAGATCCGCTTCATATTCGCTGCTGGGTAAGACCACCAGACAGACAGGTGTATCTGTGATGTCAGGCAGGAAAACAAAGCCAGAACGTGGTAACTTACTTCCCTCCGGTTTTCTGTGGTATGAGATTGGATTTTGGAATTGATTTTGTAATTCAGACACTCTTTCTGGGAGACAGGGCAGTCTTGTCAAATCTGACTTACTGTACCTCGCTTGTACTGTACTGCAGCTGTTTTATCTATGAAGAAAAGGTCTTGATTAGATGAAACTGGTCCATGGCAGTTCCATTCAGTTCAGTTCAGTTTTATTTATATAGCGTCTATTACTACACAACATGCCTGTAGGATCTTTCCAGAGACCAGAACATGACCCCCCTTAACAATTATTACATAAACAACTGCAGGTTAAAACTCCCCTAGGGGAAGAAAAACCTTAAAACAAACAGTGGCAAGAAAAAAGCTCCCCTAAAGCTGACAAAAAAAAGATTAAGCACACTAGTCTGTGTTGAACATCAACCATCACACCTACTCTGTAGTCCCCTTACATATATGGTCTGGACATGGTCTGGACATGGTCTGGACATGGTCTGGACATAGTCCGGACATAGTCTGGACATGGTCTGGACATGGTCTGGACATGGTCTGGACATGGTCTGGACTACAGCTGTGTCATGGACGAGGGTACCAGTGCTACTGTAGCAAAATCCTCCCTTTTGTTGACTGGCTGTCTGGTCATCAGAAAGTGTCCGTGAACTTATTCACTCCTGACCGAGTCTGTGATGTAGCTGTGGGGTACACAGTATCTGTACACATGAGGGTGTACCAGAGTCTGGCAGTAAAGCTGCTCTGTCAGAGAGATTTGTAATAATTTAGATGTTCAGAGGGGTTATAGAGTTACGTAAGTGAAGCAGATAACATAGCAGCAAACAAAGTGAACACAGAGGGACCCCTCTTATATCACAGGACTAACATGATAAAACTTGGGGCTTCCTGAATAAAGATGTAGAAAGGACCATAAAATAGATTTAAAATTGAAATTTAAAAGTGTTTAATTTCAGGAATGTGGTAACAGTTATTGTTTCAATAGTGTTATTCATATTATAAAAATCATATTATTTTTTTAGATGAGGCAGGCTCGCCCATCCCATCTCTCCCATCGACTCGCTCTGAGTTTTATGGACAGAGCGGGAGTGTTGGGGGGGGGGGGGTCTACTACAGAAGAGCGTGTGAAGGGGTCAGTCTGATGTTACTAGAAATAAATTAACCTGAGGGTTGCCAGCACACTGATATTACATTCAGAGTATTTTAAAAAATCAAATCAATGAGCCGTATCTGAGTTGGCCACCTGGGCAAATGTCTGGTATGCCAGATTACCAGTCCAGCTCTGGGTGCAAAAAAATGGGAACCTTGTTACCAGTGAGTTTGTGGTAAATCAAAGACTTCTGAATATATCGGTATGCTACCGCCCAGCTAGGAAAATGATTATAGGAAATAAAACAATGAAGGCAACTAAATCATTTGCTCTAAGGGAAGTAATAGGCAAAGGTAGTGGACAACCAAGAACAGACTGCAGCCATGTCTGGTCTGCCCTGACTGCCCTTCACCTTCACACCATGTGTTTCGGCAACATGTGCACTGGAACCTGAACTACGTGCACGATGAGTCTAGATTCTGCCAGCAGCAGTTGGATCGTAGAGTCAAAGTGTTGAGAAGACGTGGAGAACGCTATGCTGATTGCTGCACCAAGACAGTAACATCATTTGGCGGGGCAATGTGATGGTGTGGGGCGGCGTCTCCCTCACTGGAAAAACGAGGTTCGTGATCATCGTAGGAATCTCAATGTAGACACATATGGTGAAGAGATTATTTAACCATATCTCCACAAGTCTGGGACTGACCTCTGTCCTCCAAGAGACAACGCTCATCCCCAAAGAGCTGGTTTTATCAAAGTCCACCTCCAGAGTTTGGGAGTGGGGAGGGTGGAATGACCTGCCAGCAGTCCTGACCTCCACCCTATTAAACACTTGTGGGATCAGCTCTGGTGTTCTGTTTGTGCCAGAGTGACCAACACAACCACGCTGGCTGGCTTGGGACAAATGCTGGTTGAAGAACGGGAGGCCGTCCCACAGCACTGTGACCCGGCTGGTGACCAGCATGAGGAGGAGGAGCCAGGCTGTTGCGGCTGTTTGGTTCTTCCACACGATACTGAGGCTCCTGTTTGATAAATGGATCAGTTGGTAAATTTCCAATATGTGTTGTTTCTTCAAACTTCAATCAGCCAATCCACCAAACAAGAGTCAATGTTGTTTAGCCTTGTTAATGAAGATTTGGGAAATTGTACATGGGTCCAACCCACATTCTCAGCTCTGCTGCTCCTCCCACCCACACACACACACACATATATGTGTGTGTGTGTGGGTGTGTGTGTGTGTGCGGGCGTGTCCCGTTTGGTTCAGAGATCAAGTTCAGAAATTTTTAGAACAGGTTCAACAGCATCACTGTTTATATTATTATGAAGATGTATGGATAGAGGATATCTGTTATTGAGGAACTTTCAAACTTACAGTTTTGACTGAGCAGAGTTAATAAAATGTTTGTATTTTATTTTGGCCTGTTGACTTCATCAAATCAAATACTTCCAGAAGTAAACAATATAAGTGTTTGCAGTCTATATTTTTTCTTTACAAATTACTCTGTACCAACAATATATAACAGTGTTGGCCTTGTCAGTTATTCAGTTGTAATTTTATCCTTGTGTTCTAACCATAGTGGAAGATCAGCATATTACCAGCTATACCTTTTTATTTAATCTTTTCAAGAGGCAGACCCGCTTGTCCATCCCATACATTTGACTGTGTGTTGCAACCACCTATGTTGGTGTGTAACAGCAACAGCAAACGAGATGCACAAAAGTCATTGCACAGGGCTTTATTTTGAAAATATAGCCTGGATGAGTAGTTTTAGTGAATTAGAGTAATGTTTGTGAAAGGCGCTGAGGTGCTTCTGACCGTATCACAAGTATTGTCTTCAGGGGCTGTAATCTGCTGGAGTGCAACGCAGTCACCCCTGGATATCAGCCATGCTCTCTGCTCTCATGTTCTAAGAATAGTAATATCCATTCATCCCTTAACTTACACTTTTCTGAATTCAGGTCAGGGGGTGCAGTAGAGGCGCCCAGATCTCCCTCTCCCTAGTCAAGCCTACAGCTTGTGTTCCAGGCCGGAGAAGAGGTAGGATTTTTCTGGTGAGACTTGGATCTGGCTCAGACCTCCTCCTGGTCTGACATACCGAAATGCCTCTGCATGAATGAGCTAAATAATGATGATTATAACTAATGATAATGAGCTATATAAACTTACAACGTACTCAACAGAGAATTAAGACATTGGTGTAGTGTTTCCCAACATTGCTCATTAGGAGATAACGCACTGGATGTTCTAGATGTTTCCCAGCTTAAACACACTTGATTGGATGACAATCAGTTTGTCATCAAAGTTTACAAGTCAGTGGTAAACTAATATGAGCCAAGTGTTTTAGAACTGGGCAACATCTAAAACATGCAGGGCACTGTGGAACAGGGTTAGGACCACTGCATGAGTGGTGGTGACTCATACCAGTTTGTAGGTGCTGTCCTTCACAATTGGTGAACCTTTTAGGAATAAACATTCCTGCAAAAATATGACCAAAAAAAAAAAAAAACAATTTCCAAAGAGAATCCAATTAAAGACATGAGACAAAAATATTTGCAATCTTCCATATATTACAGAAAATGTAAGTATGAACGATAACACCAAGGTTTCTCACAGTTTTACTGGAGGCCATCGCAAGACCATCTAATCCCTTCCTAAGCTGTTTGGGACCACAAACAACAACCTCTGTTTTATCAGAATTTAGTAGCAAAACATTTCTGGACATCCAGTCCTTGATGTCCTTAAGACACCCCTGAAGTTTGTCTAATGGTTCTGTTTCATCTTCATAGACAGATACAGCTGCGTATCATCAGCATAACAATGAACATTAATGCAGTGGTTCCGGATAAAACTTCCCAACAGCTACATGTATAAGCTGAAAAGGATTGGCCCTAGAACTAAAACCTGCAGGACACCCTCATCTGTACGGAAGAAACCTCATGAACATGAACAAACTGGAATCTATCAGACAGATATGATTTAAACCAATCTAGAGCTGTTCCTTTAATCCCAACAACATACTCTAGTCTCTGCAGTAAAATGCTGCAATCTATGGTATCAAAAGCAGCACTGAGGTCCAGCAGAACCAGTATGGACACTAATCCATTATCTGAGGTCCAGCAGAACCAGTATGGACACTAATCCATTATCTCAGGTCCAGCAGAACCATTATGGACACTAACCCATTATCTGAGGTCCAGCAGAACCATTATGGACACTAACCCATTATCTGAGGTCCAGCAGAACCAGTATGGACACTAATCCATTATCTGAGGTCCAGCAGAACCAGTATGGACACTAATCCATTATCTGAGGTCCAGAAGAACCAGTATGGACACTAATCCATTATCTGAGGTCCAGCAGAACCAGCATGGACACTAATCCATCATCTGAGGCCATAAGAAGGTCATTCGAGACTCGAACCAGTGCTGTTTCTTAGGTTTCTTTCTTAATTTTTTTTCTTAATTCTTCTGTTTTTTAAGTAATGGTTTTATTACTGAAACTTTTAAAACATGTGGCACATATCCTCAGATTAGGGATAAGTTGATCTGGTCCAGTATTGTTGTAGAGAGAAAACATTTCTGAGTAGTCGAGTTGGGATTGGGTCTAACAGACACATGGATGATTTAGATCTATTGACGACTGAGGTCAGCTCAGAGAGATCTACAGGAACAAAAAAAGTCTAGGGTCAGGTCAGGGAGGTCTACAGGAACCAAACAATCTAGAGTCAGGTCAGGAAGGTCTACAGGAACCAAACAGTCTAGAGTCAGGTCAGGGAGGCCTACAGGAACCAAACAGTCTAGAGTCAGGTCAGGGAGGTCTACAGGAACCAAACAGTCTAGAGTCAGGTCAGGGAGTGGTTGCCTAGTGGTTACAGTGGTGGGCTTGGGCGTGGAGGACCCTAAACTCCCAATTGCTCCCCGGGGCGCTGGTTCTAGCAGCCCACTGCTCACTAGTGAAACTAGTTGATGGGTTAAAAGCAGAGGTACAACTTCAGTGTGCATCGTACATACATGGTGTGCACGATGTTCACACTGACAAGAATGGCATTGAGGTCTACAGGAACAAAACAGTCCAGAGTCAGGTCACTCAGATGGTGTCAAAGAGAGGCAAGATGACCACTACTGAGGGGGATGAGCTAGTAGAGGTCAACATATCGGATGTGCAGGACAAGAGCAACATCACAAGACTACATGAAGTAGAAAGAGGGAGGCTGCAGATTAGTGAGCATCAAAGCCACCATCCAGGATGAAACAAGATTCATAGACACATCAAGAACATGGCCCCTAAAGATAAGCTGCTAAGTGAATGTCTCATACACCAGAAATCCAAACCAGAAGAAGATGTGGAGGAGGAATCATCATTAACAGAGAAGTTCTTGTACAGCCATGTGCCATCACCACATTAAAGAAGTGGCTGACAATAAGAAATCCTACCAGTGGCAGAAAAAAGCCGTTCTGAAGGACAGCATGGACACATAATCATAGCAGCACAAGATTAGGTTTGAGCACAAGAGCAATAGAGGTCATTGTCTACCACACTAGACAAGATCCCAAATACAACAGGGACCAGATCTACCACACTAGACAAGACCACAGATACAACAGAGACCAGATCTACCACACTAGACAAGATCCCAAATACAACAGGGACCAGTTCTACCACACCAGACAAGACCACAGATACAACAGAGACCAGTTCTACCACACCAGACAAGACCCCAGATACAACAGAGACCAGGTCTACCACACCAGACAAGACCCCAGATACAACAGAGACCAGGTCTACCACACCAGACCAGACCCCAGATACAACAGAGACCAGTTCTACCACACCAGATAAGATCCCAAAAACAACAGCGACCAGGTCTATCACACCAAACATGACCCCAAATACAACCAGGTCTACCACACCAGACAAGACCCTAGATACAACAGAGACCAGGTCTATCACACCAGACAAGACCCCAGATACAACAGAGACCAGATCTACCACACCAGACAAGACCCCAGATACAACAGAGTCCAGGTCTACCACACCAGACCAGACCCCAGATACAACAGAGACCAGTTCTACCACACCAGACAAGACCCCAGATACAACAGAGACCAGGTCTACCACACCAGACAAGACCCCAGATACAACAGAGACTAGGTCTACCACACCAGACAAGACCCCAGATACAACAGAGACCAGGTCTACCACACCAGACAAGACCCCAGATACAACAGAGACCAGGTCTACCACACCAGACAAGACCTCAGATTCAATAGAGACCAGGTCTACCACACCAGACAAGACCCAGATACAACAGAGACCAGGTCTACCACACCAGACAAGACCCCAGATACAACAGAGACCAGGTCTATCACACCAGACAAGACCCCAGATACAACAGAGACCAGTTCTACCACACCAGACAAGACCCCAGATACAGATAAACTGGTGATGGCTAACCAACTGGACATAGTGAAGGTCAATAAACTGCAGAAATGAGCAGTGGTGATTGACGTTGCAATCTCAACTGACACCAATATTAAGAAGAAGGAAGATAAGAATATGGAGAAGTACCAGGGGTTGAAGGAAGACATAAAGAAGATCTGGAGGGTGAAGGCAGCAGTGGTGCTGATTATAGGTGGACGTAATGGGAAGTTTGGCTCTTTTCAGAGAGCTCTTTCAACTCCTGAACGGCTATTAATTTATGATTTTCTTTAGGCCTTTATTTTAACATAACTTTGCAAAAATTAATGGTTTGTGCATTGAAAACCTTTAAGTGCAGTGTCTTTATAAGAAGCCTTATAATTGCCTAATATTTTTCATTTATCTTGTTACATAACCATTCTTTTGTTTAATATTTTAATCAAACATTTTATTGCACAAATTAACAACTAAACTGCAAACCAATCCACGGAACAGAACCAAACTCAAGCAAACCGTTTGATGTCCTCAGTGATGGTTGGCATTCGTTAAAGTCAGATACCTCAGCTTGGATGGACTGATGTGATTTCTTCTCTCGATGAGTATCTGTCCTGTTTTTGGGAAGATTCTCTCGGACGGACCAGATGTTGCCACAATACTGTACACAGTCTCCCTTCCATCCCCTTAACCAGGCGTAGAAAGACTGAGGCCTTGCCCTGCCGCCAGCTCAGTGGGCCTTCTGCTTGTTAGATGATGGCTCCTCAAGATAAGAACTCACCTCCATTACAGCATCAGCTGTAGGATTTCTGCTTCCAGCACCTCCAGTAGCTCTTTCATCAAAAAACCTCCAAGCAACACAGGTACACATCCACTTGGCCTTCTAATGGTGGAGCTGGCTGGCTGCTGGGGGTGCATTTTGCTGCTGCTGCACTAATTCTCATAATGCAAGTTTTTTAAACCTATGATCCAATAATGTGGCTTCTGAGAGGACAGGTTGTACTCCATGCGCAGAAATCTTTGGTCCGTGGCTGAACAGATTTGCAACCAATTCTTTCACTTTCTGCATGGTTACAGTCTGTTGGTGTTGGGCTGTTAAAAGTAAGCTTTTTTAAAATATATGGCATATTATACACAGCACATTATACTGTGTTGTTTCTGCAATGTATAATAGTGACCGAATGGTAGTAGAGAAAAAAAACCAATGGTTCAAGGTACCTGTCTGCACGTGTCTCCACAGTCACCTCCTCAAATGGTTGCAGGACGGTGCAGACGTCTTTCACCAGCTCCTCATTCCTCCTGACATAGAGCATCAACTGGTGCGTTGATGAGGGCCAGGGTGGAGATGGCGGCATCGTCTGTTGCAAGAATTCTTTTCAACATATAAAATGTTGAGTTCCACCTGCTGACACACTCTTGTTTGGGCCTCAGTTCAGGCATCCCCGGCTGGCACCGCGTGGACTTTGGTCTCTGTGCTGCAACTGTGCTTTTGTAGAAAAACTCCACAACAGCCTTCACCTCATCCCGCGGTTGGTTTGACCACCTTCGGGGCATCTCTAATCATGACATTTAGTGTCAGACATGGGTGGTGGGTCCACTTCAGAATTTTTATGGCTTTGGTGATGTTTGCAGCGTTGTCACGCACACAGCACACCACTTTGTCACAGGTTTTCTGCAGTGTCTGTCGGTGAACTCAAAGCAGTCCAAAAGGCAAGATGTCAACTTGTAATTTTCAATAAAATGGCAAGTGCCAGACATGAAAGAGCAGGTTGTTCTGGGGGTCCAGCAGTCAGGTGTCAGGCAAACCGATGGAGCTTTTTTCACCCTTCTGTGTCATATACTGTAGCTATTGTTGTTTGGAACACTACTGGGAAGACTGTATGTGGGTTTTTAAAGATTTGACAAAACTTTTAAAAGCTCTGACCCCCACGATGGAAAAGAGTTGGAAATCAGAAGCTATCGTTTTAGCCAACTCATCATCACTACGGTGCTGTTCGTCTGGGGTCATCTGTGTTGGTATAAACTAACTTATTTTACTTTGAGTTGCAGTAGGAGAGGTTATACCTGCACGTGTGGGGAAGCCAGCAGATGTTGCTGCAGCTGCTGTGTTTTGGATGAGACTCAGCAGGATCAGTGGACGGTGTGCCAGCGTGCCCTCTCTCCTCTAACTGCACTGTGGGATGGACAGTCTGATATGTCTATGCGGTTTTGCAGGGGAACCTGCTCTTACAGTCATTTTCATTTTTCAGTGAAGGCTCTCTGCTTTGTTGTTTCCAGTATCTTTAAACTGCAGCCAGATGCTGCTTTGCTTTCACGTGTCACTCATATTTTCAATATGCAACTACTTGAGGCACTCACACACTCTCCTCACCGCTGTCTGACTGACAGACGTATCTGTTAGACCAGTGTTTCCCAACCCTGGTCCTCGGGGCACACTGCCCTGCAGGTTTTAGATGTTCCCCTGTGTAAGGAGAATTATTGTTAGTTGTCCTGGTCAGACCAAACATTGGTTATGTAAGATGTTTTTCTAATTGTTCGCTTATATCTGAGAAAAGTCTTGTTATTTCGTTAGTTCCTGAGAAAAGTCTTGTTATTTCTTTTGTGTGCCTGAGAGTTTTGTGTGCCTGAGAGAAGTTTTTGTTATTTTGTGAGTAGAGCTGGGAAAGGTCTGTTGTTTTGATAGCATGTTCTGAGAACGGTTCCTGGTTTACAAAACATGTTTTGTACGTCAGGATCTGTTCCCAAGAGCAGGGTCTGTCTGTGGGGAGGGGTTGGCCCCCCCATCTCACACACGGCCCTTGTACGAGAGAATATAGCGACGGAAAGTCTCTGTCCGGGTCAGAGTCAGCTGCGGGTCACGTACGGATGCCCAGCAAGGTTCGAAGCTGCTTTTACCGGGACTGTTTGGCTCTCCAGTCCGTGTGTCAACGGTAAGGATGGAACGCTTCTCCGATGGTTGTTTGGAGCTATGCTCTGCAGGGGGTGAACGACACTTTCATCCTAGCATCATAGTACATGAGAATAATGCCTGTTTGATAAACTGAAGCTTGTGATAAACTGAAGTTTGTGTGACTGACTTTGGCTGTGTGCTGCGGGGGACACAGGTTGGTCCTAGCATCACAGTAGATGTGGTTTATGTATATATGAAAACCAAAGTGATTGTTTCTGCTAGAATCACAGTGAGTGTGATTTTGTGTGTGCGTGAAATGTAGTTAACCAAAGTGAGAAACACTTTGGTTAGTCAGTGTTCTTTTGTGTGTGAAAGTGTGTGAAATACCTGTATAATATTCTATATGCTTCATTCATATAATCCAAGTTATATTCTTTGCGTGTGTTTTGCCTATATAACCAAATAGATTGCTTATGCTATGCTTTGCGTAAAATAAATATATATATATTGTTCATCAGAGTCTGTGTGTGCTTTCTGTGTGCCTACCTCCGACGAACCTGAGAAAATTTCACACAACATTTGGCGTCACGAACAGCGACTAACGGAGGATGTACACAGAAATCATATTTAGGAAGTAGTAAATAAGCACAGAACATTTTGGTCACGAACCTGGCACTTAGAGATTAACGGAGGATGTGCGCAGGAAGAATGTTTAGGTGAAATAGTAAATATTTCACAACATTTGGCGTCACGAATGTAGAGATTATCAGAGGATTTACACAGAAAAACATGTTTAAGAGTAAAAGAATATTTCACAACAATTGGCATCACGAACCTGGACCTTAGAGATTATTGTGCACGGAAAGAAATAGTACATATGCACATTTGGCATCATGAATTTACAGATTAACCGAGGATGTGCGCGGAAAAACATGTTTAGGTGACGTGGTAAATATGCACAACCTTTGGCGTCACGACCTAAGAGATTAATTAAGCACAACATTTGAACGAATTTAGAGATTAACAGAAGATATACACGTAAACTATGTTTAAGAAGAATTAGAAAAACAGTGATAGGCCGAAAGAGCCAGAAGGCTCCTTATTGCTGTGTTGAGTAGATGGAGAGACGTTGCTTTATGCCTGCCCATGGCAGGACTTGGTTGGTGACGGATCTCCAGCTGTGGTGTTGAAGTGCTGTCAGGCAGTCACGTTGCGCCACAGGCTCCGATGGGGGGAGTACAGCGGCGGATGTGGGTGTGCGCTGAAGCACGGCGGAGAATGAGTGGACAGTATGACTGGTTAAAAACTGGGCAGAAGCAGCAGCTGACAGAAGCTCAAGCTGACTGTGCGTTAAAAACGGAGCTGAACCGTTTGTTACGATGTGGACATGACCGGCTGACGGCGTTGGCCGAGCGGTCTGTGACTCAGGTCTCCAAGATAAAGCAGAGACAGCGGCGTATAAGACCTCGCCATGCAGACGCGGCGCAGGTGCGGTCTTTTGTGGACAAATCCTTGATTTTGACATTATTGTGGTGGTCGACTGATCGCTCTTTGAGCGAATTCAGAAGCATGATTGCTGATTTGGGTTCCCTTGGGGAATGGGATGTACAGAAGGTGTTAAAAGTACATTGTTTTCTGACATGACTCTAATGCTGCAAACGCTTAGACAAATGCGTTCCTCCTCCTCCTGTCCGTCCGCTTCCTGCTGAGGGCTCCGACGGACACCGGGGGGCCACGCCCTAAGCACCGCCCTCCACCAGACAGGAAGGAGTCGAATTACTCTAGTGCTAAGGAGGAGTGAAACTAGTGCAGATAGTGACTCCTAAATCACAGACAGACAAAAAAGACAAAAATAAGGATCATAACCAGACGTGCATCTATTCTGAACTGTTAGATTTACTGCTTAATTACTAGGATAAAGGCCGAGCACCGTAAATTCGGTCCCAAATTTGGTCTATTGATGATATACGACCCCATGTCTATGTAGATATCTATTGGAATAAATTAGTTCAGCAAGTTAAAGGACCCTTAGTCTTCCTAACAGGGTTGGCAGGCGATGTTGTTGTTGGAAAAGCTACCGAGCTGACAAATGCTAACAAAAGAGTTAGGACTGAAAAGTGTTGGTCAGATCAGGCCAGGGCTGGAATGTAACGAAAATTATCTTGATTGTCCTGATCTGACCAAACATAGTTAGATTAGATTCAGTTATCATCCCCACAGTGAAAGAGTGGATTTTGGGAATGGATGTTTTTGCAGGAATGACACTGTATCTGCAGCAAGGACCCGTGTCAAAATGCTATTTGAGAGAAAACTAATAATCTGTTATGTTCCCGTCTGGTATGTTCCCGTGGAGATTGCCGATCGGACGGACTGATGACGGCTCCTCGAGGTGGCGACATGGGCGTCAACCACAGCAACCGGTGTACTGGCAGTGCAGGCTCCTGGGCCCTACCCTCCGTGCTCTCGTTGCCCTGGGGTGGATCAGCAGCAAGCCCTCCTGTCAGGTGGCACCAACGCCAGCTGTCCAGATGACTACAGTGCGTCAACCATACATGGTGGGATGGCGCAATTCTACCCGACCGAGGACGCAGGATAGCTTTACCTGCCCGAGAAATCGAATACAACATGTGGATTTGCAATGGAAAGTGTTGTTTCCAAAATTGCCTAACTGTCCCCAGCCATGCAGGAGAGCGTGGTATGATACTTTGCTGGGGGGAGTGGGAACTGTGATGGATCTGTCTAACACGATTGATGGAGCGGTGACTAGAACTATGCTTTCAAACACCGAGCAACAGACGTCAATGGGAATACAACAGGTTGGACTGTGGATGCCCTCTGCTGTTTGGACACAACAAGAGGCTGCTCAAACACTCCTGCAAACCTTAACATGGGATACTGAGATGTGGAATCTAACTGTGGATGTTCTTACCAACAGGACAGAAGCTTTACATATGACTGTTTGTAATGTGCACATTGTTGATATGAAATTACAACATGAGCGTTTCATCAGAGCTGTTACTACCAACAATCCTATTGAATGGCGACGGATGGGGAACAATTCTGCAGATTGGTGGTTGGAGCTCCATCCTGAAAAGACTAAATGTAATGAGTCAATGTGTATGGGACATTGGTTACAACTGAATGTCATGAAACTTTTGACTGTGTTTAAGCCTTATGTGTTACCTGTAATCACTGATACCGGATACTGGTTTTTGAAAACACAGGGTGATTGGTTCAGTCCCCAGACTAATTATACTTGTGATTTACAAATGTGTGACATCACTGATAAAGGGATGGCTTGTGTGACTAGAGATGCATATCAAGAACCATGCTTAACCACGGTACAGGCAATGTGTGAATAGTTTGTTGAACCACCGCAAGACATGCAGACAGGACCCCATACTCTCTGTGTAGCAACACTGTATAGCCATCCGTTATTGCCTGGGACGCCCTATACTGGCTGCCTCCATGGAGTTCAAGTGTGGCACTGGAATAACGAGACCTATTACTTGACTAATTACAGATCTGACCACCGACTTAGTCAGGTGCAATGGAGTATTCTCCATATGCCCTGGCGTGTTTCCCTGGATCGGTTTAGAGGTGCACTGAATCGATCCACGGAACTAAATGTAATTGTACAATCTCATAGGTCCAACGTTTCCAGACTGCTCGTGTCCACCGGTGTGGCTCAGGGAAGGGTGTTGCATGCTGCCAAGATGATACAACAAGACTCAGCTCATCATTGGTGGGATATCTTCTCGGGAATGTCTCCGTCAGCACGGACATATGTTGTGCCTCCTTTATTGGTTTTAATAAGTATTACTATCTTGCTCACGCTATGCAATGTATTAACTTGTTTTTATGTTAGACGGGTGAAACGAGACTTAACCCGTACTCTCTATAATGCTGCTTTAACATGAAAAATCACGCTATATGTAAGAGACGGGTGGTTTGGCCTAGAACACTTTGAAATAACTATAGATCCGAGTGTACCAGGACACCATTGGCATTATATGTATTGGGTAAGTGGAAATTACTTTTACAGGATGTGGACCTTCCTAACTCGAATGGAACTCCTTGACCATGCAGTAACAACCACCACCGAACATTACTGGGAGTTTGAACACCCTCGACATGGACGACAATGGTTTGTTTTGGATGCGTTTGGTCATAACGGTCACTATTTCCAGAACTGAAAGTGTTGGTCAGATCAGGCCAAGGGGTGGAATGTAAGGAACATTTTTTTTGATTGTTGTTTTGTTGTCCTGATCTGACCAAACATGACTACATAAGTAAAACTTGGTTGATTGAATGTATTGGTCTGACCAGGCCAAGGGGTGGAATGTAAGGAGAATTATTGTTAGTTGTCCTGGTCAGACCAAACATTGGTTATGTAAGATGTTTTTCTAATTGTTCGCTTATATCTGAGAAAAGTCTTGTTATTTCGTTAGTTCCTGAGAAAAGTCTTGTTATTTTGTTAGTTCCTGAGAAAAGTCTTGTTATTTATTTTGTGTGCCTGAGAGTTTTGTGTGCCTGAGAGTAGTTTTTGTTATTTTGTGAGTAGAGCTGGGAAAAGTCTGTTGTTTTGATAGCATGTTCTGAGAACGGTTCCTGGTTTACAAAACATGTTTTGTATGTCAGGATCTGTTCCCAAGAGCAGGGTCTGTCTGTGGGGTGGGGTTGGCCCCCCCATCTCACACACGGCCCTTGTACGAGAGGGACGGAAAGTCTCTGTCCGGGTCAGAGTCAGCTGCGGGTCACGTACGGATGCCCAGCAAGGTTGGAAGCTGCTTTTACCGGGACTGTTTGGCTCTCCAGTCCGTGTGTCAACGGTAAGGATGGAACGCTTCTCCGATGGTTGTTTGGAGCTATGCTCTGCAGGGGGTGAACGACACTTTCATCCTAGCATCATAGTACATGAGAATAATGCCTGTTTGATAAACTGAAGCTTGTGATAAACTGAAGTTTGTGTGACTGACTTTGGCTGTGCGCTGCGGGGGACACAGGTTGGTCCTTGCATCACAGTAGATGTGGTTTATGTATATATGAAAACCAAAGTGATTGATCCTGCTAGAATCACAGTGAGTGTGATTTTGTGTGTGCGTGAAATGTAGTTAACCAAAGTGAGAAACACTTTGGTTAGTCAGTGTTCTTTTGTGTGTGAAAGTGTATGAAATACCTGTATAATATTCTATATGCATGCTTCATTCATATAATCCAAGTTATATTCTTTGTGTGTGTTTTGCCTATATAACCAAATAGATTGCTTATGCTATGCTTTGCGTAAAATAAATATATATATATATTGTTCATCAGAGTCTGTGTGTGCTTTCTGTGTGCCTACCTCCGACGAACCTTAAGAAAATTTCACACAACACCCTGCTTCAGCTCAGTGCCCCCTCTCTGTTTTCACATGATGTGTGATCCTATATCCTCACATCTGATTGGCCGCGATGCCATTGCTGACCAATCAAAACAAAGTTCTGCCTTGAGCAGAGCCAGGAACAACATCCCAGATCTCAGTCTGGAAGAGTCCTGGGAACAGGGAAGACACTGTGTGGAACAGGGGTTCTTAACCTTTTGGACCTCAGGGCCCAATATTTCCTGTACAAAGTGGCCCACATATAAACACTTTCACTTTAACTGATCCAAGTCTTGATTTCATTTGTATTTAATAAATAAAGTATACTTCAAATTTACAGAGCTAAAACCTTGTGAAATAAATGATATGATACACTATAAACATCTGCAAAGCATTTATTTTCTATGTAAACCTGCACATACAACAACACAAGGTAGTTGCTCTTCTTACAATGAATTCCAAATATATATACGTTCTGATAAAATTCTGCTGTAATAAAATATAATAATAATAATAATATATAAATAATATAATATAAATATAAATTAATATAAAATATAAATAATATAAATAATATAAAAAGTTATAATTGAAATCTAATTTAAAAAAATTTAGATGAAATTAAAAGAAAGTGCCGGTCTGCCGGTCTTGGATGCTGCACCATCACTGCACACTCCAACACCTGTCCACAGCTGGCAGGCAACCCCAACTGCTCCGCTATGTTGGTCTTTCTTACTCTGCGCCACACGTCTGGCTACGAGGTAGCTGGCCTTCAAAGCACATTCAGTGCCTCCAGTCAGCGAAACAATCTTTTCTGTACCTGAAGCCCATTTTCCTTTCTCTTGAAAATTCAACTCAACCAGCTTAGGATGTTTGGTTTCCAGATGGCGCCTTAGTTTCGAAGGCTCCAACGCTTCGTTGGACAGCGTCGGCCCACACTCAACACTCTGGGCTCTGCCTCGCTACCTCCATTCACAAAGCCAAACTTTATTAAGTCAGGTTTGTATTTGCGCAAACATTTAGCCTTTGTATAGAGGTCGGCACTACTTTCATCTTCATTTGTTTATTTTAAAAACTTCTCCATCTTCAGCCCAAAGTTTGCACCTGACTTCTTCTGTTTATTGGAGCGCGTTAACAACTGGCTGCCACTTCATTGCCACCAAGTGGTGGGAAGCTGTATTGTGGTCCTGCAGCCCTGCGGCCCAAAGGCGCAGAACTGACATTTTTTTGTGGCCCACTAGGTGGTGCTGGAGACCCAACGATGGGCCACGGCCCTATGGTTAAGAATGACTGGTGTAGAACCCTCAAGCTCCCAGGCCTCTGCTGGAGAACCCAAGCTTGAAGAGGGCAAAGTGGAGTGGAGTTGACCAAATTTAAATAATTTCTTCTCTCAGTTCTGATGGAGAAGAGCTTGGAGATGAGGACCAAGGGAGATTGTTTGAAACTAAATACAGTGTTTCACCAAGTCGTTTCCTGAACTTCAGATGCTATCTAAAGGAACTTGAGAGGCTAATTATCGACTGATTTCCAACCTTCCATTTATCTCTAAAATTCTGGAAAAGGTCGTTGCAGCAGCTGTGTGACCGTTTGTATAGAAATGATCCATTTGAAGTTCTTCAGTCAGGGTTCAGATGGATCATAGCACAGAAACAGCACTGGATCCAGTCTCCAATGACCTTCTTATGGCCTCAGATACTGGATTAGTGTCCATACTGGTTCTGCTGGACCTCAGATAATGGGTTAGTGTCCATACTGGTTCTGCTGGACCTCAGATAATGGATTAGTGTCCATACTGGTTCTGCTGGACCTCAGATAATGGATTAGTGTCCATACTGGTTCTGCTGGACCTCAGATACTGGATTAGTGTCCATACTGGTTCTGCTGGACCTCAGATAATGGGTTAGTGTCCATACTGGTTCAGCTGGACCTCAGATAATGGATTAGTGTCTATACTGATTCTGCTGGACCTCAGACGATGGATTAGTGTCCATACTGGTTCTGCTGGACCTCAGATAATGGGTTAGTGTCCATACTGGTTCTGCTGGACCTCCAGATAATGGATTAGTGTCCATACTGGTTCTGCTGGACCTCAGACGATGGATTAGTCTCCATACTGGTTCAGCTGGACCTCAGATAATGGGTTAGTGTCCATACTGGTTCTGCTGGACCTCAGACGATGGATTAGTGTCCATACTGGTTCAGGTGGACCTCAGATAATGGGTAAGTGTCCATACTGTTTCTGCTGGACCTCAGATGATGGATTAGTGTCCATACTGGTTCTGCTGGACCTCAGATAATGGATTAGTGTCCATACTGGTTCTGCTGGACCTCAGCGCTGCTTTTGATACCATAGATCACAGCATTTTAGTGCAGAGGCTAGAGTATGTTGTTTGGATTAAAGGGACAGCTCTAGATTGGTTTAAATCAGATCTGTCTGATAGATTCCAGTTTGTTCGTGTTCATGAGGTTTCTTCAGCACAGACGAGGGTCTGCTATGGTGTCCCGCAGGGTTCAGTGCTAGGGCCAATCTTGTTCAGTTTATACATGCAGCCCTTGGGAAGTATTATCCGGAACCACGGCATTAATTTTCATTGTTATGCTGATGATACACAGCTGTATCTGTCTATGAAGATGAAACAGAACCATCAGACAAACTTCAGATGTGTCTTAAGGACATCAAGGACTGGATGTCCAGAAATGTTTTGCTATTAAATTCTAATAAAACAGAGGTTGCTGTTCGTGGTCCCAAACAGCTTAGGAAGGGATTAGATGGCCTTGTGATGGCCTCCGGTAAAACTGTGCGAAACCTTGGCGTTATATTCGTTTGTCATTTAAACAGCATATAAATCAGGTTTGTAAAACCGCGTTTTTCCACCTCCGTAATATCGCAAAGATCAGGAACATCCTCTCGCAGAGTGATGCCGAAAAACTAATTCATGCGTTCGTATCTTCTAGACTAGATTACTGTAACGTGTTGTTGGCTGGATGTCCAAGTAATTCTCTGAAGATCCTCCAGCTGATCCAAAATGCAGCAGCGCGAGTGCTGACAGGAACCAACAAGAGAGACCACGTCTCTCCAGTTTTAGCTTCCCTCCATTGGCTCCCCGTAAAATTTAGAATCCAATTCAAAATTTTATTACTGGCATATAAAGTCCAAAATGGCCTAGCGCCGCGATATTTGCAAGACCTGATAGTACCGTACGTTCCTAATAGAACTCTCCATTCCCAGGGTGCAGGTTTACTCGTAGTTCCTAGAAGATCCAGATGTAGGGGGGCACCAACATGATCCACTGAGTGGTGCCTTTCACCTCCTCTGTTTCTCTTTGCTTTCTCTGTCTCTGCTTCACCTCAACCCTCATTTATTAACAATATCCCATAAACTTAATTGTGGTCCATTGTTCTTGTAGTTTGTTGTGCTTGTCTGGACCTTCTTTTCCTCTTCTGTACATGTCCTGCAGACCAGAACCTCAGGAGCTGCTTGCTGACCTGCAGTTCCACCTCTGACCATCCCAGTGTCTGCCTTCACCTGTCTGTATGGATGTCTGTTGGATACTTGCTGACATCCCGACCTGCAGTCCTCATCCCCTTGGATCACCGTCTATCCATATATCACCCATATACACAGAAGTCTAATTGGACTACTGATGACAGTTACTATTGTATCTTGTCTTGTACCTTTGACGGTGTCTCTATGTCTCTATTCTTTCTTATTTCTTGCTCTACCGGGCTGGTCTTCAGCAGGTAGGTCCCCCCCTATGATCCAGGTCCTGGTCCAGGTTTCTTCCCTCTTAAAGGGGAGTTTTTTCTTGCCACTGTTTGGTTTAAGGTTTTTCTTCCACTAGGGAAGTTTTTACCTGCCGTTGTTTATGTAATAATTGATCTGGGTCATGTTCTGGTCTCTGGAAAGATCCTGGAGACAACTTGTGTTGACGCTATATAAATAAAATTGAATTGAATTGAGTTGAATTGAATTGAATTGAATTGAATTGAATTGAATTGAATTGAATTGAATTGAGTTGAATTGAATTGAATTGAATTGAAGACGGAACCTGAGAACCATAGAAGAGTAGAAAGACTGAAAGGAGAAGGGACTGTAGAGCTTGTTAACAACAGATGTCATCCACATTTATAATTCAGATGTTTCTCGTAAAGGAGGACCCTGTCTCCCCAGATATTGGACTGTTGGCTCTGCGTTTCTGTCCAGAAGATCTTGTGAGACAGTTCACCTGAGTGACCTAAAGCAGCAGCACGATGCCTTCACATCTGTCTCTGGAGATTACACACAAGCCTCTCTCTGTTTTACACTTTCAACAAGGTTTGTTGGCTCATTATATTTATTTATATTGAAATGAATTTACTATTTATTATTTTTCTATTCAATTCAAAAATCGATTCAAGAAGTAACATTAAAACCAGCCAACAAACTTTAACCCCTGAAATGATGCTGAACGTTTTGCTCTTTCTGAACTCATAGCGTTTTCTTTGTCTGTATTTCACACTCCTTAAAAGTAAAATAATTGCACTGCTGCAAAAATGAAAACCAAAAGAGTAATACTGAGCATTTAAATAACCTAGTGAAGGTTTAAGGGACCATTGTAGTAACAGACCAACTCCTGCACGCGTCTGTGCTTCTGTGGTGTGTCTGCAGTTTTCTTCCACCTTCCACTTTCCATCAGAAGTCTCCGCAAATCAGTTTGCATCTAGAGTTGCTCATAACTGCTGAACAAGGGATTTATAAAATGGAAGCTGCAAAAACAGATGTCCTCATGAATTAGTGAGGCACCCATGAAAAATTAACAGCCAACCCAGGACATAAAGCCAGGGGGCTCATGCTCATTTAATTCTTCCTTTAACATGCAATATGCTGCCAGCAGTCATTGTTTTCACGCTTTGTCCCTGTCCAGCTGCAGCAGGCCTGCTTTTAGATGGGGCACATTAATAGTGATGGAAATGTGTCTGTCCAATAAATAACAGCAGCGGCTCTGGGATAACAGGCATCATTAAACATACTTATAAATGGATGAAAAGTTGTGTTGTATATTTTTATAAATTATCTCATGCTCCAAAAGTTGTCTAAATAAGTGGTTTGCTCTGTTTTGATTGCTTGGAAGGGGTTGGACAGGCCTCAACCGCACATTAGTTTACTCACGAGAAACGCAGACAAGGAAACATGGCAACATTAACAAGTCTTTAGAGATACATCATGGCATTTACCTCCACCTGTCTGTGTAGACGTCTCTGTTGGAGACCTGCTGATATCCTGACCTGCAGTCCCACCCTCTGACCATCCAGTGTTACCTCCACCTGTCTGTGTAGACGTCTCTGTTGGAGACCTGCAGACATCCTGACCTGCAGTCCCACCTCCGACCATCCAGTGTTACCTCCACCTGTCTGTGTAGACGTCTCTGTTGGAGACCTGCAGACATCCTGACCTGCAGTCCCACCTCCGACCATCCAGTGTTACCTCCACCTGTCTGTGTAGACGTCTGTTGGAGACCTGCTGACATCCTGACCTGCAGTCCCACCTCTGACCATCCCAGTGTTACCTCCACCTGTCTGTGTAGACGTCTCTGTTGGAGACCTGCTGATATCCTGACCTGCAGTCCCACCTCTGACCATCCAGTGTTACCTCCACCTGTCTGTGTAGACGTCTGTTGGAGACCTGCAGACATCCTGACCTGCAGTCCCACCTCTGACCATCCAGTGTTACCTCCACCTGTCTGTGTAGACGTCTCTGTTGGAGACCTGCAGACATCATGACCTGCAGTCCCACCTCTGACCACCCAGTGTTACCTCCACCTGTCTGTGTAGACGTCTCTGTAGGAGACCTGCTGACATCCTGACCTGCAGTCCCACCTCTGACCATCCCAGTGTTACCTCCACCTGTCTGTGTAGACGTCTGTTGGAGACCTGCAGACATCCTGACCTGCAGTCCCACCTCTGACCATCTCAGTGTTACCTCCACCTGTCTGTGTAGACGTCTCTGTAGGAGGCCTGCTGACATCCTGACCTGCAGTCCCACCTCTGACCATCCCAGTGTTACCTCCACCTGTCTGTGTAGACGTCTCTGTTGGAGACCTGCTGACATCCTGACCTGCAGTCCCACCTCTGACCATCTCAGTGTTACCTCCACCTGTCTGTATGGATGTCTCTGTTGGAGACCTGCTGACATCCTGACCTGCAGTCCCACCTCTGACCATCCCAGTGTTACCTCCACCTGTCTGTGTAGACGTCTCTGTTGGAGTTTGTAAGATGTTATATAAAGAAAAGTAATTTAAATGGAAATTTTAAAGTGCCACTTCATTAACTAACAGGTACATTGTAAGGTTCCATCCATCTATCTTCCATCCCTGCTTCATCCTATACAGTGTCACGGGACTTTCTAAGATTAAGATATGAGTAATTAAATAAGTCACTGAATAATATATACTCATGTATGTGTATATATATATATATATATATATATATATATATATATATATATATATATATATATATATATATATATATATATATATATATATATATATATATATATCCCTCTGACACTCCTATGCAGATGACACCTAGTTCTATATCTCCTCCAAACCCAACTCCTCACCTCCACCTACCTTCCTTTTTGACTGCCTGCAGGAAATCAAATCACGGTTCTTCACCAACTTTTTAAAAATTTACAGCAATAAAAGGGAAGTTCTACTCGTCATTGACAGCTCCTCCCCTTCCCTCAGGTGAAGAGTCTAGGAGTCATAGATAGATAGATAGATAGATAGATAGATAGATAGATAGATAGATAGATAGATAGATAGATAGATAGATAGATAGATAGATAGATAGATAGATAGATAGACAGACAGACAGACAGACAGACAGACAGACAGACAGACAGACAGACAGACAGACAGACAGACAGACAGACAGACAGACAGATAGACAGATAGATAGATAGATAGATAGACAGACAGACAGACAGACAGACAGACAGACAGACAGACAGACAGACAGACAGACAGACAGACAGACAGATAGATAGACAGACAGAGACAGACAGACAGACAGATAGACAGATAGACAGATAGACAGGCAGAGAGATAGATAGATAGATAGATAGATAGATAGATAGATAGATAGATAGATAGATAGATAGATAGATAGATAGATAGATAGATAGATAGATAGATAGATAGATAGATAGATAGATAGATAGATAGATAGATAGATAGATAGACAGACAGACAGACAGACAGACAGACAGACAGATAGATAGATAGATAGATAGATAGATAGATAGATAGATAGATAGATAGATAGATAGATAGATAGATAGATAGATAGATAGATAGATAGATAGATAGATAGATAGATAGATAGATAGATAGATAGATAGATAGATAGATAGATAGATAGATAGATAGATAGATAGATAGATAGATAGATAGGTATTTAAATAAATAAATATAGTGTTAAAAGTGGTAGTATGAATGACTTTGACCAGTTAATAGTGTAATCTGAGATATCAGAGAAAGAATTATTAAGGTTGATGGTTAAGAGAAGCGACATTGATGGTGTTTGTAAGTAGAGAAGGATATCATCAGCCGAATAACCGAAAGAACAAGAGTGTGGATACAAGTGGCCAAGGGGTGGCTGGGCGCTCTCTTAGAGATAACGTGAGAAGAGCAGTCATTTGGAGGAGCTCGGGGTAGAGTCGCTGCTCCTTCACATCGAGAGGAAGCTTGGGCATCTGTATCAGATGCCCCCTGGACGCCTCCCTACAGAGGTGTACCAGGTATGTCCCACCGGGAGGAGACCCCTGGGAAGACCCAGGACACGCTGGAGAGAACGCCTGGGAACGCCCCGGGGTCCCCCCGGAATAGCTGCAGGATGTGTCTGGAGTGAGGGAGGTCTGGGCGTCCCTGCTTAGACTTGAAGATGGATGGATGGATTTAACTGGTTAAGATGCGTGCAACCGGATATTCAAACTGCAGTCATGTTTTATTATCCCACCATGGTCAAATGACTGTTGAATGACTATTCGCTCCCCTGTGTTTCTTGTAAAAGGCATGTGTCCGCCTGCAATTTATTTATATCATCAGATATTACATGTGAATTATTCCACGGCTGTTTCAACTTACGAACCTAATAAAGTTCATAACATTAGGATCTTATTGTCTGATTCTTATAGCTTTGTGATATATTTGTGTATATAAAACCCTGAGAATCTGTGTGTGTGTGTGTGTGAGAGAGAGAGAGAGAGAGAGAGAGAGAGAGAGAGAGAGAGAGATGTTTGGTTGAATATAATCTATCTAAATATGGTCTATAAAAAAATAAAAAGTAAGTAAGTAAAAGAAGAAAAACCAAGTGGATAGAAAGAGAAGTAGAGAAATAAAACAAAACAGTAAAACAAATACAACATATAGAAAAGGACATATGTATTTGTTACAGAGAGTTTCATTTTGAAACTAAGGTACAGCGCTATGAAGACAAGCATCCTACATTCAGCGTCCACAAACTCACCATCCTCCGGTTCTCAGCACGCACTGTGTAAATGTGGAAATACTGGTCAATGTTGAACATGATGTTCTCAATGTCAATATCTATTTTGTCCAACCCATGATGAACACAATTATTGAAAAGGTGCGCTGGGCAACCCACAGTAACCAGTCTTGTTCTGGAGCCGCCTCTTCAGATTTGCAAATATTCTTTCTCCCATCATGTCCGATTCCTCCAGATTTTTGTTGCAGTTGCAAATTGTTGTATGCCAAGGAGATGCTTTGCAATAGTTTATGCTGTCTCATTGGGTGTCTTTTTAACCTCAATTATTTTTGTTTGAATGCCACCCTTCCGCTCAAAGTCCAGGATTAG
>JABWDQ010000184.1:3311808-3494308 GCA_014839995.1 Xenentodon cancila | reverse complement strand
TGAGAGGACAGGAAAGAGCAGACAAGAACAACAGATCAGGAACACCTGCTGGAAGAAGGAACACAGGTTCAGAACGTCAACTACGGTCATTAATAGAGTTGGAGTAGAAGAGAACAGAGGGAGGAGAGGTGCATCATGGGAGGTGTCCCAGCAGTCCAGGTCTACAGCAGCATAAGGAAGGGATGTTCCAGGTCACCTGATCCATCACTATCTATAAACTTTATCACAAAGGAAGGTTTGAAGCTTCATCTTAAAGACAGAGAGGGTGTCTGCTTCCTGAACACAAACTGGCAGCTGGTTCCAGAGGAGAGGAACCTGATACCTGAAGGTTCTAGCTCCCATTCTACTTTTAGAACCTCAAGGAACCATGAGTAGACCTGCCGTCAAAGAGTTACATTATATATATGTGAGGAGAATAATTAAAAAATGTATTCTGGACTGTAATACAGAAAAGCTAAAACTGGGAAAATATGATCTCTCCTGCTAGTTCTCATCAGAACCCCGGCTGCAGCATTTTGGATGAGCTGGAGGTTTTTGTTTTTTATTATATTTTTTTAATTAAATTTTAATTATAAAACATTTATTACAACACAAGTTTTCTTTAAATGCTTTCCTTTGACCCAGAAAATGACCTGTAATTATTACATAAACTCCCCTTTAAGAGAGAAAAACCTCAGGACCTGGATCATGAGGGGGGACCTCCTGCTGAAGACCAGCTGGGTAGAACAGGAAAAGGGAGATCAGAAGCAGAGAATGAAGAACTGAGCCAGGAGAGACAGAGACACACCGTCAAAGGTACAAAAGACAAGATACATAAGTATTAATTATCCGTTAACTGGAGAACTAGAAGTTCAGGTCAGGATGTCAGCAGGTCTCCAACAGAGACGTCTACACAGACAGGTGGAGGTAACACTGAGATGGTCAGAGGTGGGACTGCAGGTCAGGATGTCAGCAGGTCTCCAACAGAGACGTCTACACAGACAGGTGGAGGTAACACTGGGGTGGTCAGAGGTGGGACTGCAGGTCAGGATGTCAGCAGGTCTCCAACAGAGACGTCTACACAGACAGGTGGAGGTAACACTGAGGTGGTCAGAGGTGGAACTGCAGGTCAGAGGATCATGTTGGTGTCCCCCTGCAGCAGGTCTACAGCAGCAGATCCAGATGAAGCTGTGTTGAAGACCAGCTGCTCCAGTCTGGTCCTGCAGCTGCAGCTGTGACTACTGGTCCTGACACACTAAAGTTCACACCAACCAGATGTTTTACTGAACAGAAATATTTTAAGTTTAGGTTTAAAGGTGGAGGTGGTGTCAGCCTCCTTCACCCAAACTGGAAGTTGGTTCCAGAGTGATGGTTCCTGATAACAGAAAGCCGTCCTCCAAATCTACATCTGGATCTTCTAGGAACTACGAGTAAACCTGCACCCTGAGAACGGAGAGCTCTATTAGGAACGTACGGTACTATCAGGTCTCGCAAATATCGCGGCGCTAGGCCATTTTGGACTTTATATGCCAGTAATAAAATTTTGAATTGAATTGGTTTGTAAGACTGTGTTTTTCCACCTCCGTAATATCACAAAGATCAGGAGCATCCTCTCTCAGACTGATGCTGGAAAACTAATTCATGCGTTCGTATCTTCTAGACTAGATTACTGTAACGTGTTGTTGGCTGGATGTCCAAGTAATTCTCTGAACAGCCTCCAGCTGATCCAAAATGCAGCAGCGCGAGTGCTGACAGGAACCAACAAGAGAGACCACGTCTCTCCAGTTTTAGCTTCCCTCCACTGGCTCCCCGTAAAATTTAGAATCCAATTCAAAATTTTATTACTGGCATATAAAGTCCAAAATGGCCTAGCGCCGCGATATTTTCAAGACCTGATAGTACCGTACGTTCCTAATAGAGTTCTCCGTTCTCAGGGTGCAGGTTTACTCGTAGTTCCTAGAAGATCCAGATGTAGATTTGGAGGACGGGTCTTCTGTTATCAGGAACCATCACTCTGGAACCAACTTTGACCTTTGCGCGGCCCCTCCATATGATCCTTCAGCAGGAGGGTCCCCGCTTATGATCCAGGTCCTGGTCCAGGTTTCTCCCTCCTAAAGGGGAGTTTTTACCTCTGTTGTTTATGTAATAATTGATCGGGGGTCATGTTCTGGTCTCTGGAAAGATCCTAGAGACAACTTGTGTTGTAACAGACGCTGTATAAATAAAATTGAATTGATCGGTACATCCTGCTGTAATGTCTGAGGGCAGCTCTGCAGATATTTTGACAGGGATCCGCTGATGGAACCGTTGACATCCAGTGTCCCAGCATGAAAAAAGAGGCTCCAAAACTGCTCCTTAGAAAAGTAAATCACATGACTTAATGCTTCGTTGCAGGGTGCGGTGCCACTAAACTGAACTATCGTTCTCTATACATTTTAATTTCGTGTAAGGACTCTGTAAGCGCTCTGAATGAGAACAGGTGGACAAGTGTTTGATTCTGTAGATACGATTTTATTAGAAATAAGACACATTCATTTTGTGCTCTGAAAACTGTACATTAACAAAGAGAAGAGGTGACCCCAGCAACATAAAAACGGGAGTGAGGGGAGGTGGGAGGGGTTGGTGATCCAATGGGTGGGGCACAAATCAGTGATGGGAGGAAGTTGGAGCTCGGGGGCGGCGGCCAGAGTTGTTGACAAACAAAGATCTGAGGAGTGACTGGTGATATCAAAACACACACTGTTACATTGCGATACAGAACACTCGAATAGTCCCGCATCCCGAAAGGACACGGGGAGGCGATGGGGGGAGCGGTATCAGAAGAATCATGGTCATATTTATAATGATGAGAACGACTATCCCCAAGCACAGTAAGAAATATATTTATAGGCTAAAATCAATTCTGTAGAACTCTGTTGAAGTAATTACAATGCTGTACATCAGGACTCCGAAAGAGCCTTGTGCTTTCCCTGTGTGCAACCCCCCACCCCCACTGACTCCGCCTTCTACATATCTTCATCTATAACCAACATATCATATATACCTATAGATTTAGCCATTTCCTTATTCTGCATTACTCAGCTCACACAGCCACCCACCCACATACCCATTTCCCTTTTTTTTTTAACGTCTTTGAAATTGTGAAGCATTTTCTGCATCACAGCTGCTTCTTCGTTGAGAAACGGACCCAAACGGCATTTGTTTGCTGAACGTGGCTCCTTCTGGATGTATGACGTCCATGTCATCCCTTTTTGGGAAGAACGAGGGACGGACGCACACCCCTGTGGTGTCCCTCCACGACAAGGCATGATTTGTAATTTTGGTGTGATGTCGTTTTTGACTCCCAACCCTGCTTTACTGGCTGCTGCAGCGCCGATCTTGCAGGGCTGGTTGCTGAGGGGAACACCGTTTATTTTACTCATTGACACCGATGTTGCAAAAATAAGAAATTCAGAGGCGTTTTGAGCTGCGTACATCAGTGTTCGTAAGGAAACATCAGGAGCGAACAACAATATTCTCAAGAGGGGAAAAAAAGACAGAAATAATCATGATTATTACATTGGAACCATTGAATACAGGGCAAAGCATTGCATGATTATCTTTGCTATGCTGTTTATTACATGTCTGTATGATGCTCACAGAGTAGCTTTATCTGCTACTTTGGTAATCTGTCTTCCGTATGAGCCTGCGGACCAAATACAAGAAGATGACCAGTACTTCAATGACATCAAAACATCAAATGAAACAACATAGAAATAGATGCCATGTTCCTGCTCTCTCTTTAATCGGTTTACTTGATTTTTCTGATCTGGTGACCGTCCTCGCCATCCTTGGCCCTTGTTTTCCTGCCGAGGACTCCACCAGCGTTTGTACAGAGCAGGACAGTGTGTGTGGGATACGTTGGCTTGTTTGTTCTTTTGCGCTGGAAAAAACACGGGCAGTTGTTGGGTTGAAGCCTGAACTGGGATCACACCTCTGTTTGCAGGTCCATAATCTCCTGGCCCACCAGAGGAATGGTGGCGCTGGTCTTCTCCCACTCCACCGCCTGCAGCTCCAGAGGGGAGGCGGCCACCGTCTCCAGGTCCTTCCTCACCCAGGATGGGGGGGAGTGGGTCTTACGAATGCCTTCCCATGCCCTCTTACTTGGGGTCGGCTGCTTGTCCTGATGGGAAGAGGACATGAGAAAAAAGCTTAGATTTTTAGGATGTGTGGTGTATTTCAGTTGTTTTGGTGGAGCTACTTTACCTCATGTTGCTTTCACATATCAATTTCCCACTTTCTTAACCCGTGCAAGCTGCTAATGGTCAGGCCAGCCCTCTGAGGGCCTTCGCGCCGGCTTGGGTCATCTTGACCCGAGCCTCAGTGCCTCGCAAGGGTTAAAGAAATACTTTTGCCAAGAGAAACCTAGAAAGACATCCCATGCCTGTCCGTTACGTTTGGAGCTGGATTTAAGCCAAATAAGCTTGATTGGCTTGAAAAGTGGAAACATGGTGGAAAAATGTGTCTTGTTTGCTTCTAAATCTCGTCAATGCACATGCTGTATGTTTTTGTGTAAATACTCTGTAACTGCTGTTGTGGGATTAGTTCTACCAGTAAGTAACAGTAGGCATGAAAGAGACACTTTGGAATTAACTGATTTTCTGCATTAATTTGTCATGAAATGTTTTCTGATCTTCATCTAAGTTGCAATAACAAACACAATATGGTTAGTAAGCTGATAATGGGCAATCAATTATAATTTTGTTTGTCTGCATTGAACAAACACATTAAACCCTTCACAGTGCTGGAGGAAAAAGTAAGCAAACCTCAGAGATTAATTACTTAAAAAAAACAAAACTAAATGGAGTGTGTAGTTTACACAACCGGAGTGGATAGTCCATGAAATGAGTTTGGAGGTGTGGTTTAAAACTACTTGATTGGTAAAAGATGCTTAAACGTTTGTATTTTCCTGGTTATAAGAAGCATCTGCCTCACAAGATCGTATAGACACACCACCAAGAGTAGTTTCATCCATCCATTATCCATACCTGCTTTATCCGTTTCCGGGTCACGGGGGTCTGTCGGAGCCTATCCCGACGCATATCAGGCGAAAGGCAGGGGTACACCTGGACAGGTCGCCAGTCTATCCAGGGCCCAAGAGTAGTTTAGTCGGGTAAATAGTAGTCTGAGTAGTAGTCTGGAAAGTCATCTCAGAGAGTTTATCATCCACCGGCTCGTGTTTGACAAACTGTCTGGAAGTGGAGACGGTTTGGTACTGTAGCTACTCTCCCTAGAAGTGGACATCCAAGAACGATGGCTCCAAACACGCACAGAATCCCCAAGAAGAACCCACGAGGAACCAGAACTTACAACATGCATTACAACATACTGACATTTAAACATTATTGCAGTATTATAGTATGGTGGACTATGATGCAGCAGGAACATTAAAACATGGAAGTAAATCAAGCACAGAGTGGATCCATAAAAAAAAATCCAGTTTCTGGAGTGGTCCAGTCAGAGTCCAGACATTAAGCCCAGAGAAGCGTGGAATGAGCTCCAGAGCAGTTCACACCAGAAGTCCTACACATTTGTCTGACATTCAGCAGCTCTGATCCAGAGGTCTTGGAAGATCTTGCAAAGTCACTGTGGAAGGAGCTTTAACCAGCTGTTACTTTTTCCTCCAACACTTTGAACAGCTAAACAGTAAGTTCAATTAAGACATGACAATTTATAGTTTGTTAAGAGTTAAGTAAAGAATGTTGTGTTTGTTTGTTACCGATGAAGATGAGATCACATTTTACATCACTTTAATGCCAAAAAAGAGTCAATTCCATCGGGTTTGAAACAGTTCTCGTGTCACTGTCGTCTCAACTAAAGAATAAACTTGTAGCTGCAATCCGCTTCATTACATTTAACTTTTGGATTTTTTTAAAAGTCCATTTTTACATGTTCTTATGTGGTACAAGACTTATCAGAAACGAAACCAGCTGGGGATTTCTGCTGCAGAGCGACATCTACAGTCTCAGACGGGAACGTTCACACAGCGTGTGTGCAGGGATGCCAAGATTCACAAAAACCGGGAGTCTTTACGCCTCAGGAAGCGTTAATGCACCAGCACACCCACATGTACAGTTATTACTGTAGCTTCAAAACAAAACAAAGCAAAACCAAAAAGCTCGATCCATCCTCATGGCTCATCACTGACCAGCAGAAGTAAAAACAATAACAGTGAACTTGATTCTACAACAACATTAAATGAAGCTTCAAAGAAAAACTGGACAAAATTTGCACAATAGATGTTGGCATGTGTACAATAGATACAAAAACGTTAAACAGTATATGTGGCCTTATAAAATAGTGCCCTTCTGAAATAGCATGTTACAGGCACGTATTTCATAAATACACATATGATTTTATATATACACATACATGTATATGTATATATTTGTATATGTATATATTTGTTGCCTGCTCAGTCAGTTGTTGTTTGCACAGACGTTTGTTTTCTAATCTTGTTAATCTAAACGTGACCTAACAACGTAGGCGGCATTTCTACACCGAGCACTTGCACCTTTGCTTCACTCTTGTATTTTCACCTCTGGACCTCATCGTCACCTTCACTGGCACATCTTCAGCCTCTCAGCATGGCCTCGTCCTCTCCCACCGTTTCGCCATCTTACTGCTCAGAGTGTGAAATGTTTAGTTACCCGCGCGCCTCCGTTTGTGACGACGGTAAATGTGTAAAGTGCAGTATATGTACAGCCTCGGAGGTGAGGCGAGGTGAGGCGAGGTGAGGCGAGGCGAGTTAGAGGCCTGGTTCCAACAAGACCATAGTCCGGTAGCTAGCCGGCCTGCAGTAGCGGCGGACCGGCCAACAGCCACTGCTGTCAGCCAGATAGTCAGGACAGCTGGGGGATGGTGCGGAGGACGGGTAGTCCTAAACCAGGGCACATGGATCACCGCCACTCATGTCACGTCAGCTCAATGAGAGGAAGCCGGAGTACCCTGAAGTACCCTGGAGTACCCTGGAGTACCACGGAGTACCCTGGAGTACCCTGAAGCACCCTGGAGTACCTTGGAGTACCCTGGAGTACCCTGGAGTACCACGGAGTACCCTGGAGTACCCTGAAGTACCCTGGAGTACCACGGAGTACCACGGAGTACCCTGGAGAACCCTGGAGTACCCTGGAGTACCCGGGAGTACCCGGGAGTACCCTGGAGTACCCTGAAGTACCCTGGAGTACCCTGGAGTATCCGAGAGTACCCTGGAGTACCCTGAAGTACCCTAGAGTACCCGGGAGTACCCTGAAGTACCCTGGAGTACCCGGGAGTACCCTGGAGTACCCTGGAGTACCCTAAAGTACCCTGGAGTACCCGGGAGTACCCTGAAGTACCCGGGAGTACCCGGGAGTACTCTGAAGTACCCTGGAGTACCCGGGAGTACCCTGAAGTACCCGGGAGTACCCTGAAGTACCCTGGAGTACCCGGGAGTACCCTGAAGTACCCGGGAGTAACCTGGAGTACCCGGGAGTACCCTGAAGTACCCGGGAGTACCCTGGAGTACCCTAAAGTACCCTGGAGTACCCGGGAGTACCCTGGAGAACCCGGGAGTACCCTGGAGTACCCTAAAGTACCCTGGAGTACCCGGGAGCACAGTAGAACATGCAAACTCCACACTGAAAGACTCCTGCCGAAAGGAGGGGGGCTTCCAGTGCGCAGCCGCGAAGATGGCAGCTTGAGGATTTTTCTCTCCCGACATCGGAGATTAAATTGCCTTCTAAACTCGACAAACACAACCCAAATTGACTTTAAATGATGGAAAAGGGCAAGATGTGGACACAAGACAGGCAGGCTAAACTTAAACCTAAGAAAACCACGCAAACTACCGACTCTCACAACAGCAACAACCCTGAGTGTTCACGAGCTAATGCTAGCAGCGACCCATCGGCTAATGCTAACGACGATGAGGCAGAGGAAGAAGTCAGCTTAAATACAATACTGACAGAAATAAAAAGCTTTCGCCAAGACAACAAGGAACAACTGAGAGAAATTAAGGATGAGATCAGCAAGGCAAAGATGAGACTTGACGAGGCGGAAGAACGGATTTTGAGTGCTGAGGAGCGGATGCAGTCAATGGAAGAAATGATGGGGGGGCTGGTGAGACTTCAGTCTCAACTGGAGGCTCAACAGTCCGACCAGGAAGGAAGGGCCAGACGGAATAACATCAGGATCTACTCCATAGCAGAGGGCTCTGAAAACGACTATCCATCAGTGATACACTTTGTGGAAGAGCTGCTCAAAAATAATCTCCCGCTAGCAGAAGACCAAAATCTTCAGATCGAACGAGCGCACCGAGGTCTGGGTCCGGTGCCGCGAGAAGGGGCGCCGCCACGATCCATCGTTGTAGCTTTTCAAAGTTACAGAATAAAAGAGGAGATTCTACGATCAGCATGGCAGAAGAAAGGATTCATCTGGAAGAACGCGCAAGTAAATTTTGATAATGATTATGCACCAAGCGTGCTTGGCAAAAGGAGAGAATATGCTGAAGCAAAGAAGGTTTTGAAAGAAAATGGGATCCGATTTCAGACTCCCTTCCCTGCGAAACTTCGAGTCTTCTACCCGGATGGGACGCGCGTATACAATTCTGCTGAAGAAGCGACGAGTGACATGGCGGAGAAAGGGATGCAGGTGACCGTGCTGAAACCAGCAGAGACGCTGATGGAGCAGATCAGGAGGCTGTCCTGGACGGTCAGCGGAGGACGGGGACAGAGTCGCCGACAAGGAGGGCCATCCTACAAGGACAGGCTTCAGAAGTTTAGATGGGGACCACCACAGAAAGACAAGAATAAAGATTAAAAACAGTGACCACATCAGCCCAGATGGGGACACACATGTTACATTTGACCAAGATAAGTAAATACATGGTTTTGTTTATTCAGGGCTTTATTTTACTAAGTTTAAAAGTACGTAGTTTCTATAACTGACTATTTTCATTGTTACCAAAGGCCGCAATAATAGTAATAATTACGTCGGGGGGGTTGACTTTAAGCTGACTATACACCATCAAAGACAAATACCTTTGCCTGAGGGCCCTCTCCTAAAAGAGAGGTTATCTCTCGTGATGGCTGCACTCCAACATCAACAGGGTTCCCCGCGGAACCCCACCCTTGGAAGTTCTGAGGACCAATGGTGGTACTTCAAAGAAAATGACTTTACATAGTTCTTTTTTTCATTTGTTCGCTGCAGTTCAGAGCACCCTTGAAGCTGTCATACCAATCTCATCCACAAAAACCCAGACGAAACATCACAAAAGTAATGGCGGATAATAACATAAGAATAATGTCTTATAACGTAAATGGTATACTGAATCCTATTAAGAGAAGTAAGATATTTTCTAAGTTAAAAAGGGAACGAGCACAAGTGGTATTCCTACAGGAAACCCATTTGACAGAAACTGAACATGTAAAACTGAGAAGAGGGGGTTTTAAACACATTTTCTATGCATCCTATAAGTCAGGACATAGAAGAGGATCAGCTATTCTAATATCAAACCAGATTCAATATGAACATATTTCAGAAACCAAAGACAAGGAGGGTCGATATGTGATGGTCGTTGGAAGAATTGACGGGTTCCTGGTAACATTATTCAGTATATATGCCCCTCCAGGAAGTGACTGGAAATTTTATAAAAAAGTATTTCATACCATGTCTACAGAATCCCATGGAATACTTATAAGCGGAGGTGATATGAATATAAGATTGACAAAGATGGACTCATCTGGTTCAAGTGTATGCTATAAAAAACCCTTAGTTAACAAGATCAATTCAGTTATTGAAGAAATGGATATAGCTGATGTTTGGAGGGAACTGAACCCAAATAATCGAGATTACACGTACTACTCAGCACCACAATCTACCTACTCTAGAATAGACTATTTCTTTATGTTTAAAAAAGATCGGTACCGAATCCAGTCATGTGACATAGGAACAATAGATATATCTGACCATGCACCAGTAAAAATGCTAATTAATATCAATGACGAGCCAAAATCAACAATGTGGAATTTGAACTTAAACGTACTAAACAACACCCAAATGAAAGAAGATTTAGGTAAAGAAATAGAAATATATTTTGAAGATAATGATAATGGGGAAGTTCCCCCACCTATGGTATGGGATGCATACAAAGCAGTACTGAGAGGAAAGGTAATCTCGTATTCCTCATTACTAAAGAAGCGCAAACAAGAGAGACTTAACCAATTAAACTGTCAACTCAAAGACTTACAAAAACAACATAAAAATGGAATGGAACCCAAAGATGGAATGGCGATTAAAAAACTGCAAAATGAGATAGATGAGATATACTCAGAGGAAGTTAAAAAGAAATTGATATTTCTGAAACAGGGATATTACGAATCCAACGCAATTTTGAGGAATACTACAAGAATTTGTACGCACAGCCAAAACTAGATAACGTAAGCGAAATAGAACGTTTTCTCGAATCTCTAGATTTACCTAAGATCACACAGGAACAAAATAAAATTTTGGCGGCCGAAATAACTGAGAACGAGGTGAAAGCCGCAATATCCAGACTTAAACCACAGAAAAGTCCAGGCCCAGATGGCTTCCCGGCCAAGTGGTACAAATGTTTTAAGACCCAACTAACCCCAAAAATATGTCACATATGTAACTTGGTACTGCAGAAGGGAACTATCCCTCCCACGTGGAGGGAAGCAATCATTTCAGTGATACCAAAAGAAGGCAAAGATAAATTAGATTGTAAACAATACCGACCAATATCAGTGTTAAATGTTGACTATAAAATATTTATGTCTATATTAGCAAGAAGAATAGAGAAGATTTTACCTTCACTTATTCACCTTGACCAGACGGGTTTCATCCACCAAAGACAGACCCATGATAGTTTGAGAAGGACACTACATATTATGTGGACTATACAACAAAATAAGACACAAGCAATGCTCATGGGGTTGGACGCAGAGAAGGCATTTGATTCAGTCAGATGGACCTTCCTGTTTAAAGTGCTAGATAAATTTGGCTTTCATAAAACGCTCATCCAGACCTTCCAAACAGTATACAATAACCCCACAGCAAGAATTAAAATTAATGGTAATCTTACCAAAACTTTTACATTAGAGCGCTCCTGCAGGCAGGGTTGCCCATGCTCACCACTTCTCTTTGCCCTATTTATCGAGCCTCTCAGTCAATATATCAGACAAACGAAAGAGATTACAGGAGTGGTAATAGGAGGACAAGAACACAAATTATCCTTATTTGCAGATGATGTACTAATCTACTTAACACAGCCCATGATATCTTTACCAATACTAATGTCATCACTAGGAAAATTTGGTCAATTGTCAGGCTACAAGTTAAATGTCCAAAAAACCCAGATCTTAACCCTTAATCTTAATCCACCAAAGCAGCTTCTGAATAAATATCATCTGAAATGCAACACAAATTCAATGAAGTACTTAGGAATTAACCTCACCCAAGATCTTACTAGACTATTTGACTTTAATTTTGCCCCTCTAAATTTAAAAATAAAATCGGACATTTCCAGATGGACCCTCCTGCCCTTCCTCAACTTGTCCTCAAGGATTGACACAATAAAAATGGTTATTCTACCTCGCCTAATGTATCTTTTCCAGATGCTACCAATAGAAATAAATGATCAGCAATTCATTGAATGGGACAAATTAATCTCACGTTACATTTGGATGGGCAAGAGACCCAGAATACGATATAAAACAATGCAGCTATCAAAAGAGAAAGGGGGTATGGCATTGCCAAACCTCAAGAATTATTACAATGCAGCCCAAATAAGACCTGTTATATGGCTATGCGATCCGCAATTCAGGGCAAGGTGGAAGGAAATAGAAGAGGCAGGATCCAAAGGACCTCCCGTACAAGCCATGATAGCAGATAGCGAATTGACAAATAACCTTGATGATAACCCCTGGCTAAAAATATCTCTAAAAATATGGCGGAAAATAGTAAAAAGCTATAATCTGGAGGGGGCTGAGAAGATGCTGCGGTGGGGAGCATATGACTCAGATTTTTTACCAAACAGGACAGACTCAAGTTTCAAAGTATGGAGGTCTACAGGAGTCACTGCGTACTGTAACCTAATAAGCAAGGGTGATGTAAAAAGTTTTCAAATGTGCAAGATGGAATACAGATTAGAGAACAAAGATTTTTTTAGGTACTTACAGATGCGACATAGATTGAATGGGATCTTGGCTGAGGGGTCAGGAAAATTGGACAGTGACATACTGAAGGTGTTTATAACAGCCTACGTATCAGGGAGTGGACGTGGAGTAACATCCAGACTCTACAAGGGCTTACAGAAATCCCCATATCCAAACACACAATATATCAAAGACAAATGGGGAAAAGAAGGAAGATTGGTAATTTCTGACGAAGAATGGGAAAATATCTGCAAATCACAATGGAAAACTACATACTCACAAAGTTGGAGGGAATTTGGTTGGAAAAGCATCATCAGATTCTTCCTCACCCCCGCCCAAAAGAGACATCAAGGGGTTGGCACAAACTGCTGGAGGTTATGTGGCTCGTCCGAAGCCAACCATTACCATATATTCTGGAACTGTCCCAAACTAATACCCTTTTGGAAAGAAATCCATAAAACCCTAGAAATGATATTTCAAATAAATATCCCTTTAAATGCTTCAGCCTTATATTTTGGAACCATAATACAAAACAAACAATCTACAGCAGACCAATATTTAATGAGAATATTACTGGTGGCAGGAAAGAAGGCCTTGACAAGAAAGTGGTTACAACCAGATGTTCCAACACTAGAAGATTGGTACAAAATCATATATGACATTTATATTATGGAGAGACTTACATTTGCAATAAAGATGCAAACAGAAAAAGGTTCCAGAATGTGGACAAAGTGGGTCAAATATATCGGACATCTCAGACCAGACCTGCTTTAATCCCTATAAAATACTTCTCTTAAGGATGACAAGAAGAATACATTGTGAGTTTAACTTTATGGAAGGATGAGAGAGATTGGCGGCTGTTCTATTCTCCCTCCCCCCCCCCCCCCTTTTTTTTTTTTTCCTTCTTTTTGTGTGTGTGAGTGTGCGCGTTCTTTGTTCTCAAAAGAAACTGGGGAAGAGGGATAAAACAAAATGATGATAATAGCAACATGTCCAGGCTTACTGACTGCAATCATACTCTGTATATTATTATGTATAACCTGGAAATAATGCAACTGTAGTGTGAATGTTTGACTCCCTGATACAAATAAAATAATAAAAAAAAAAGAAAAAAAAAAAAAAGAAAAAAAAAGAAAGACTCCTGCCGGGCCCGGGTCGCAGTTATCCTAATTACATGCTTCTTGTTGATAACTATCAGCACAATACAGTTATTAATTAGAAGTATGTGCACACTCTCTCTGTTCTTCATCCTCTCTTCCTGATCTCCCTTGTCCTGCTCTACCCGGCTGGTCTTCAGCAGGGGGGTTGAGAGACCCTCGACATCAGCAGGACAGACTGAGCTGCCCTCAACTACATTAGCTGTTTCTGCACTACTGACCGCCTGATGCTTTTTTTTGATCCTCCTGCTTTTTTTTTGTTTTGTCAAAGAGATCTTATAAGAAACTACAAAGAGATGTTATAAGAAACTACAAAGAGATGTTATAAGAAACTACAAAGAGATGTTATAAGAAACTACAAAGAGATGTTATAAGAAACTACAAAGAGATGTTATAAGAAACTACAAAGAGATGTTATAAGAAACTACAAAGAGATGTTATAAGAAATTACAAAGAGATGTTATAAGAAACTACAGAAATGTTATAAGAAACTACAAAGAGATGTTATAAGAAACTACAAAGAGATGTTAAAAGAAACTACAGAAATGTTATAAGAAACTACAAAGAGATGTTATAAGAAACTACAAAGAGATGTTATAAGAAACTACAAAGAGATGTTATAAGAAACTACAAAGAGATGTTATAAGAAACTACAAAGAGATGTTATAAGAAACTACAAAGAGATGTTATAAGAAATTACAAAGAGATGTTATAAGAAACTACAGAAATGTTATAAGAAACTACAAAGAGATGTTATAAGAAACTACAAAGAGATGTTAAAAGAAACTACAGAAATGTTATAAGAAACTACAAAGAGATGTTAAAAGAAACTACAAAGAGATGTTATAAGAAACTACAAAGAGATGTTATAAGAAACTACAAAGAGATGTTATAAGAAACTACAAAGAGATGTTATAAGAAACTACAAAGAGATGTTATAAGAAACTACAAAGAGATGTTATAAGAAACTACAAAGAGATGTTATAAGAAACTACAGAAATGTTATAAGAAACTACAAAGAGATGTTAAAAGAAACTACAAAGAGATGTTATAAGAAACTACAAAGAGATGTTATAAGAAACTACAAAGAGATGTTAAAAGAAACTACAAAGAGATGTTATAAGAAACTACAAAGAGATGTTATAAGAAACTACAAAGAGATGTTATAAGAAACTACAGAAATGTTATAAGAAACTACAAAGAGATGTTATAAGAAACTACAAAGAGATGTTAAAAGAAACTACAGAAATGTTATAAGAAACTACAAAGAGATGTTAAAAGAAACTACAGAAATGTTATAAGAAACTACAAAGAGATGTTAAAAGAAACTACAGAAATGTTATAAGAAACTACAAAGAGATGTTAAAGGAAACTACAGAGATGTTATAAGAAACTACAAGGAGGATTTAGAAGAAGCTATGAGGAGAAGCTAGTAGAGGCTGTAAAGAAGAAAGTGGAAAGTTCTAGAAGTCAGCCGAAGCTACATGAAGGTAGCAGGAGGTGCGAGGTAAAGTAACAGAAGCTACATGGAGAATCTGGAAGAAACCACGAGATGTTAGAAGAAGGTACAAGGAGAAGTTAAAGGAAGCCACAAGGAATGGGAAGAAGAAGATTAGAAGATTGTCTCCTTCGCAGGGTGTCGGGGGTCTGCCGGAGTCTATCCCGACTCCGTACAGGCGAGAGGCCCAATAATAACGTGTGTCAACGTTCAGATAGGTAGAGGGGCGGGGCCATGGATGGTCTTGAACGTAAATAGAAGAATCTTGTATTCAATGTGGGATTTGACCAGAAGCCAGAGAGGTGCTGCGAGTGAGATGATCGATGGAGGACGTTCCCGTGATGAGGCAGCTGAGTTTGGGACTAGTGGGACAAAGTTTGTTGATGGATTCCAGAGGAAGACCAGAGAGTTACAGTTGTCAAACATAGTTTGATTTCAAACTCCATTGCAGTTTATTTCACACCTCACCAACCAACACTTGAAGTAAAGTAAACTGCAATAAATTACAGTGTAACTGATTTTATTTCTGTGTAACAGTGTTCGTTGCTGTCAGCGTAATCATGTAATTACAGCTATATTCAGTGAGAGGTTTCTTTTTCTTGCTGTGGTTTTACTGTGTAACAATATTCAACATTGCCTTCAATACATTTTTAAAGAAATGTCTCTCCCTCACAGAAACCTGGCATTATACTTAGACGCGGTTCAAGAGTCTCTTGGTGCCCAAAAAAAAGTGAAATAAAAATATGTTTTTAAACAGTGCACTATTTATAAATATAAATGCCACTGCCAACGTACAATTATTTCATCCAGACACCTTAGTAGCACATTTTCTAAATGTCCTGCCAGTGAATTCAATAGTTAGCATTGTTGGATCAACAGTTAAGTGTAGCAGGGCACAGCTTTGATTTGACGGCTGGAGGACGGCTCTGTAATGGCTCTGTGCCCCCCACTTTGGGAGCCACTGAACTAGTGCATGAACCAAAGTGGCAACATTTGAGATGACAGCAACAGGCGAAGATGGTTGATATTTTGAAAGAAGGCAGAGTGTATGAAGTTACTGATCTGTGATGTAAATGACAGCGTTCAGGCCTGCGAGGAAGGCGAAACAGTACTGTTAACTGTGACTAAGAAGCTATCAAATTTTGTAAGAGTAGACTTAGAACCAATAAATAGAACCACCGTTTTATTTGCTGTTACGTTTCAGGAAACTGCAGAAAAACCAGTATTTAACATCTATGAGGCAGTCAGTGAGAGGTGGGTGGAAAGGATGAAGAGGGTTTGGTGGACACGTAGAGCTGAGTGTCATCAGCAAAACAGAAGAAGTTGTTAAATTTACTAAAGATATGGCCAAGAGGGAGAAAATAAATGATGAAAAGAAGCAGACCGAGGACAGAACCCTGTGGAACACCTGTGCTTACTGGAAAAGAGTGTCAACTGAAATCTTTTATCTCTATAAACTGCATGATGCAAGAAACATGGTTTAAACCAGTTGAGATGTGTCATTTTTTCCAATAGATGATAGTCTGTCAAGGACAATGCTGTGTGAGATGGTGTCGAAGGCTGCACTCTGATCTAGAAGATGAGTGTGAAAAGAAGTCCAGAGTCAGAAGCCATGAGGAGATCATTGATGATTCTGGAGGTCTGTGCTGTGGTGAGGACAGAAACCGGACTGGAATTGTTCATAGAGGTTTTTATCAGATAGATGAGACTTAACCTGGGAAGAAACATATTTTCAATAAGTTTGGAAAGAAAAAGTAGATTACTGATGGGATGAAGGTTATTAGTTACTGAGATCATTCTCCAATACGGGAGGTATAGCATCTGATTTAGGAGAAAAGGGAACAATACCAGATGTGAGGGAGAAATGGATAATAGCTGTTATTAAGGCTATAAGGGAAGAGAGGCAGGTTTAAACCAGTACTGTGGGGATGCGGTGCAAAATACAGGGGGTTTAGATTTCATGATGAGCTTTGTACTGTCAGTCGCTGTAAGTGTAAAGGTTGAAAGTGAGGAGAAGGGAGCCGAGAAAACTGCTAAGGAAGTACCAGGGCCCGTAGTGACCAGCTGTTGATCGATGTTTTCTATTTTAGAAGTGAAGAACAACATTAAAGAAATGCAACATGATGTTGAGTAGAGATGTTGTGGTAGGGAGTCAAGAGGTTGAAGTAATCTGTTTACTGTGGAAGAGCAGGACCCCCGGTTTCATCGCCGGTGCTAATGAGTCCAGAACCGTAAGCAGATTTAGCAGTGGACAGAGCGTCTTTATCATGGACGATGTGGGCGTGGTACAGGTCTCTATCAACTGTAAGTCCAGTCTTCTTGTATACACTTTCCAGTTGACCATCCTCAGCTTTCATTTTACAGAGGACCAGCGTAAACTACGGTGCAGACTGAGTAAAGGTAACAGTTGGAGATTTGATGGAGCCAGGGTGTTGAGATGTCTGTGGAGGCTGTTGTTGCAATGAGGAACCAGTTCATCAGAAGACGAGAGAGGATAAATACAGGAGAGAGAGTCAATACCAGCAGTGAACACTGGTCACTTAAGGTCCTTAAAGTTAACAGTCAAGTCTAGAACCTCCTATACAGGCAGAAGGAACGTTTATATGGTGCTGGAGTCCAAAACAATCCAGAGCAGAACAGAAGTCCTTAGCAGGTGGATTATTGACAACGTCCATATGAATATTAAAATCACCCAACTGGTTTAGGTTTGGTCTTAATGAGCAGAGATGTGCTAAACATTTAGAACGATAGATTGTGTTCGAGCATCAGTGTAGGAGTTTACTGAAACCCAGATCAAACAATAACTGGCATTTATAAAACAAGTAAAAGTAGTTGAGAATGCATCCTAATTAAAATTTTAACCTATTTCAAGGAAATGTTGAAATCATTGTCTTACACTATATGGCCAAAAGTACCGGCTCACCTGCCTTGACTCACATATGAACATAAGTGACCTCCCATTCCTGATCCATACGGTTCAATTATACGTCGGCCCACCCTTTGCTGTTATTGGGAATTTCTGAACATTCTTCCAGAAGCTCATTTGTGAGGTCACACTGATATTGGAGGAGGGGGAGTGGTGGCCTAGTGGTTACAGTGGTGGGCTTGGGCGTGGAGGACCCAGGTTCAAGCCCAGGGCTGCCCACAATGGTAAATCACTGGGGGCCCCTGAGCAAGGCCCTTAACTCCCAATTGCTCCCCGGGGCGCTGCCCTGCTAGCAGGAGGAAGGGACCAGATCCAAACTGTTCCCACAAAGTTGGGAGCTGGAATTGTCCAAAAGTTCTTGGTCTGCTGAAGCATTCAGAGTTCCTTTCACTGGAACTAAGGGTCCAAGCCCAGCTCCTGAAGAACAACCCCACACCATAATCCCCCCTCCACCAAACTTTACACTTGGCACAATGCAGTCAGACAAGTACTGTTGTCCTGGCAACCGCCAAACCCAGACTGGTCCATCAGATTGACAGATGAAGTGCCATTCATCAGTCCAGAGAAGGTGTTTCCACTGCTCCAGAGTTCAGTGGCGGCTGTTTTACACCACTGCATCCAACACTTTACGTTGCACTTGGTGATGTTTGGCTTGGATGCAGCTGCTTGACCATGGAAACCCATTCATGAATCTCTCTGAGCACTGTTTTTGATCTAATCTGAAGACCACATGAAGTTTGGAGGTCTGTAGCGATCGACTCTGCAGAAAGTTGGTGACCTCTTGGTTGGCACTATTCACCTCAGCATCCGCTGACCCGCTCTGTCAGTTTACGTGACCGACCACTTCGTGGTTGAGTTTCTGCTGTCATTCCCAAACACTTCCATGTTCTTATAATACAGCTGACAGTCGACTGTGGAATATTTAGGAGCCAGGAAATTTCAGGACTTTATTTGTTTCTCAGGTGTCATCCTGTCACAGTTCCAGAGAACGACTCATTCTTTCACAAATAGCTGTAATAGCTGCATGCTGAGGCGCTGGATTTTATACACATGTGGTCGTGGAAGTGACTGGAACACCTGATTCCCATTATTTGGATGGGTGAGCCAATACTTTTGGCAATATGGTGTATGTGAATGGCTGTGTCTGACTAACTACAAGTGTTGTCGGAGCAATTAGCTCCACCCATGGAAATCCGACCAATCAGAAAACACTTGAACCTACATCTGCTCATTTTCAGGAAGAGTCCTCTTTGTCATCCTCAGCCTCTGTTGTTCTGAAATAATTACAGGATTTTTGAGTTATGCTGAGTGCAGAGTGACTCCAGGAGTACCAGAGATGAAAGTTAGATGGCTGGAAATGTGCAGAATTTGGCCACATTGAGATAAGAAAAATGAAATGTTTACATACTCTGAGTATGTGATTAATGTGTAACTCTATTATGGAAACTTGCAGCAGCTTCCTTCTTGTAGGGATCTCTCAGTTTCTTAATGTGGTTGTTGGAACCAAAGCTAGAGATACCTAAAGTAAAAGCTGACTTCCTGTGATGGACTGGTGATGTGTCCAGGATGCACGCCCCCCACGTCCACGACTGCAGCCCACCTTGATCAGGATGAGGTAATGGTGGAAAATGCATGAATGACTGAATGAATAAAACAAACCAATTCAAAGAATGTAGTTACACTTGAAGGTGCTTTGGTATGATCAGGTGTTCCCTCCATTCATAGTGAGTTTTAGTCGTCGTAACCTTTCCATCGAAGCTTGACGGGTCCTTACACTGCTGCTTCTCATGTTCCTAATCAGTAGTATCTGAGCACTCAAACCAACTCCAGTTATGTTTCATCCTGATTACCCCCTCTTTTAATCCTATAACAATGAAAATCACCGGATTACAGTTAGTTTTAGTATTAGGCAAACACAACCTCACAACCAAGAAAGGTTTGGATGCAGTCTGTTGGTTTCAGTAGTGAAGCTATAATTATTATTGTTTTTTTTTGGCTTTGTTTATTTGGACTAAGTTGGACTGCGTGTTGTTGAAGTGCCTTGAGACGACGTCGGTCGTGACTCGGTGCTAAATAATACAACTCAATTAAACCGACCTGAATTTAACAAAAAGGAACGAAGCAAAACAGAAAAATTCAATCAAGCTATAAGTTTTGGCAGTTTGCTGGTCTGGAGCAATCATGTGTGTGTTAACACAATGCCAAGAGAGAAAGATATCAGCAATGCTCTTAAATAAGCCACTGTTGCTGCAACCAGGGAAGCGTAATACAATTTTTATTCGTTTATTGTTCTGGAGTAAGAAAAAGAATATTCATGACGGGAAAGCATTCAATACAGCTGCCAATCTTCCCGGGAGTGGACATCCACGCTAATTTACTCCAAGGCCGGACCATGTAACGCTCATCTCAGTGCAAACAGGCTCATCAAGCATGTTAAATGTTAAGATCCTTGACAGCACAAAAAAAGAGTGAAATAGTATGGTTTTATTCTTTCCTTTTCTTTCTTTAGGTTTATTTTAGTTTTTGGAAGAGTTTGGAAGAGTAAATAAAGTGTGGCACAGGTAGAAGTGTTATACGATACTGTCACTCTGAGGTTGTACTTGCGTATCACTAAGACTTCCTGACTGAACAGAAAACAGGAAAAACGAGATTAAAAGAGGGAAATGACTTTAGTTTTTACATTTTCATCTGGCTCCTGTCTGGGCTTCCGGCGCTACATTTGGCGATCGTGGTCGCTTATACACCCGCCCACATCGTGAGCCCACAGCTGCTCTGTCTCTAACATGGTAAGAAGATGCAAATACAATTTTTTAAATGACTGCGATTTAAATAAACAGGAAGCTCCGTCTAACTGTGGTCAGTGGCGGTTTTCATGGGAGAAAAGGGGAACATCAGATATCGGGGGAGGGGCAGAATAGAATGAAATGAAACTGTTTACACTCATGTTGGTCTTGTCGCTGCTGGCAGAGGACACACTCCATCTTTTGGCAGCTTTGGCATCAACAGGTGGAGATTCTCTATCCTTGTCTGCACTGTGAATCTTCCTGTTCAGGTCCTGAAACATGTCCTGGTGGCGTTTCCGGGTGTGCATTATTTTCTACACAGGAACATTTCACGTTACGTTCATGGCAAACAGCACAGGCTACTATCAATTCCACATCACCCTGCTTCACATTTCATGTTTCTAACACAACAGTACAATCAACTTTAAAAAAAATAAATGTATGTAAAAGTCTAGCGGTCTGGTACATACAACCCCAAATCAGAGAATGCCGGGACAACACAAATTCAGTTTCACTTTCGTTTCTTTGGAGATAGCCTGAAGCAAGGAAAGTTCATGTTTTTCTTCTTGAAATTTTTATTTAATTGATTAATATTCATCCATTTTAGCATTTCAGGCCTCAAACACATTCCAAAACACGTTGGTACTGGGAAATGTAGCGTAAGTAAGGAGGTGAAATAAATAGTGATCTTACTCCAAACAGAGCATGTCCAGAGGTGGTGGAAACTCTGACTTGGTGCAAAAGCGTATTCATGAAGGCTAACTCCCAGGTCTCACGGGCTCACAAGCACTGGTTTGGCAGCCTCATCGTGACCTCAGGTGACATCGGGGTGTTTCAGAGGCGGAGTGTCACCTTCTCGGATGGATTTTTGGAGTGTTTATGCCAAAGTTTCGTGTTCACATGTGCAAACATGCATGTTTAAAGATGTATATCTCGCCATGTTTTGTTCTGGCCAGAGGCACTAAGACTGCAGGCGTCTGTGAAAAGACGGGGGTGGAAACCAGCGAGTGGCTTGACCATGTCATGTAAGGTCACTGTCAGTGTGGCACGTAACATTACAGAAAGCCCAAAGCTGCAGAACACTGAAGCACAGGTGAAACTAACAACAAAACACTAAATCCTCTAATTAGCGTCCACTCAAAAACCGTCAAAGTCAGACTGATTTAAGTGAGCAGAAGTCAACTTCAAGAGTATAATTAGAACAGGGAGAAGCTGCCTCACAGCAGTGGCCAGGAAGAACCCGCCGTCCATGTGGAAAGAACCCTGGTGCCGGTGGAAAAGTCCGGGAAATGCAAAAAGGCAGGATCTCTTCAGCAGCGCTGGCTGTGTTTTGCTCATGGCAACCATGACTGATGGAACTGTCTGCGAGAATAATACCACCTACTAGTCAGCAATGTTTTATTGCGCTTTTGACATAAATGTGACACTAAGCGATTAGTGTGGAGACTGTTGTCAGAAGCGCATTATGGAACTACATTCACAAATGACACTTAAACGTCCACTGTGTAGAGAAGTAGCCTTGGGTTAACTTTGTCCAGAGGCATCCAGGGGTGTCCAGAGACGTGGACGTCTTTGGGCTCAGAGACAACTGAGTTGGACCAGCACACTGTGGAAACAAGTATTGTGGTTGGATGCATCAGCATCTCAGATCTTCTTTGCAAGAAATGTGTGGTCTTCTGTGTGGTTCCAAGCAAAGAGGTCAAGGATCGTCCAGACTGTTATCATCCAGCAGTCCTGAATCCAGGCTCTGTGATGGTCCGGGGTTGTATCAGCGTCCCTGTCAAAGCTCATTTCCACATCAGTGATGGCAGCATTAATGCTGAAACTCATAATGAGATTTTAGAGGAGCATCTGTGGCCTTCAAGAACACATCCCTGCTGGAGCTATCAATCACATTTTCAACAATACGATAAAAAAACACATTCTGGACCCATTACAAAGACATGTTTGAGGAAGAAGAGGGTACGACACTGGGATGGGTCTTGACCTGTCCTCTGTGGAGAATGTTGGACAATTCGGAACCCAACAACCCGTGTTGTTGCGTATTTTATGATGTGTTTGCAGGATGAATGAGACGAAATAACACCTAAACTCTTCATCATTTGGTGTCCTCAGTGCCAGAATGTCTTCTCAGGGTTATGAGAAGAAATGGAAACATTTTAAACTTTTAGGAACGTGTTGGAGGTCTGACATGTAGAAATTGATGCATATTAACAAATAAAACAAAGTTGGTGAGGAAAAACAACATGACATATCTCGTACTATCTGTAAAGAAATAAAAGTCAACGTATCAGAGTATTTTAAGAATCAGTTTCCGTATCGTTCCAGCTTTTAGAGATTTGGGAGTATAAAAGCTTTTGGGTCTAAGCTTAAGAATCTCTGTAGGAATCAAAGAGACTAAAATTACCTCAAAGTCAAGCTCTGCATAGCGAGATTTTCGTCTCTGGGGGGAGATGAGACAGAGAGATTAAAGATGTGTCTTGATAACATGTGGCTTGTGAGAAGAAGCGCTCCAGAGTCTCCACATCAGCCGGTTTAAACAGGCTGTTTCCAAGCGAGGCTCGCCGTGGTCACTCTGACCTCGCTGGCACAGGTTTTAGCCAACAGATTGTGTCCACATGACCTTTAGGTCCTGTCACAGACTGCTGAAGGAGAACCTGACCTTTGTCTGGCAGCTGCTGCCTCAAGCGCCATTATGGAAGTGTGTTTTGCCCCGAAGCGAAAAGACACCAGTAGGCAGATGTCTGCACCACTCTGAGCTGACGGCTGTCGTCTTGTTCTGATGCTCCTGTGTGCAGTGGGAGCTGAGTGGAAACTGACCTAGTCCAGGTTGTCATGAATGAAATCAGCAGCCTTCGGTAAGTATCAGACAGGAGATGGCAAAAACAATGAAGAAATGAAGTGACAATGCTGCTATCTGGAGACCTCATTTGTGATACTAAAGTTTCCTGGGCATGAATAATCACCTCATTACAATATTTGATCCTTGCTGATCATAGCTGATTTCTTGATCGAACGCTATGTTGGTCAAATATCACCGAGAGTACACGGGACAAAACAGTTACAGCAACCGAAAGTTCAAACACAGTTTAGAAAAAAACATGATTTTTCTCCTTGTCTGGCAGTAATGTTGAGGAAACTTTTCTTTTTGTTAAATATCAGAATCATGGCAGAGAGAGACATTGTTATTAAATGTTTTATTACTTTCTTTAAAGTAAAAACTTTACAGAAGTTAGTGGTTAGTAGTTATAAAAACTGCTTTTCGGTCTTTGATGGAATATATATTTTGGTCCATTCCTCCTGATCTGGTGGATCCTAGCTCAGTTTGTCGGTCATCTTGTTCTAACAGGACTGTGGCAAGTCAAGGCAAGGCAAGGCAAAGCAGCAGGCAAAGCAAGGCAAGGCAAGGCAGCAGGCAAGGCAAGGCAAGGCAAGGCAGCAGGCAAGGCAAGGCAAGACAGCAGGCAAGGCAAGGCAAGGCAGCAGGCAAGGCAAGGCAAGACAGCAGGCAAGGCAAGGCAAGTTTGTAGCACATTTTAGCAACAAGGCAATTGGAGGAGCTTTACATAAAAACATGGAAAGTAAAGAAAGAAAAATGAGTTCTAGTGCAGTGGTATATTATAGAGAAGTTAGACTCCAGCTAGTTAGTGTAATTAACATAGTTTAAATGTAAATTAAGATGGTTTAAATCATTCAGTCAAAGGCAGCTGTAAACAAACACGTCTTTCACCTTGACTTAAAGGAACTGGGGGTTTCAGCATTCCTGCAGTTTCTGGAAGTTTGTTCCAGATCTGTGGAGCATAAAAGCTGAATGCTGCTTCTCCATGTTTGGTTCTGATTCTGGGGACACAGACCAGACCTGAACCAGAAGACCTGAACCAGAAGACCTGAGAGGTCTGGATGGTTGACATGGCAACAGGTCTCTGATGCATTTTGGTCCTAAACCACTCAGTGATTTATAAACTAACAGGAGTATTTTAAAATCGGTTCTCTGAGGTACAGGGAGCCAGTGTCAGGACCTCAGAACTGGACTGATGTGGACTGGCCGACCTGTGAAGACACTGTTGCAGTACGTAATTCAACTGAAGCTAAACCCATGGATGAGTTTTACAAGATCCTGCTGAGACATTACTCCTTTCATCCTGGAGATGTTCTTCCAGTGATGGAAAGCTGAATTTACACATTAGGACAATTGTCATAATGTGTCTGAAGGTTCAGGTCTGAGTCCATGACTACACCCAGATTTCGGCCCTTGTCAGTGGTTTGTAGCTGTAATACCTGAAGCTGTGAGCTGATCTTAAACGCTCTTAATTTGGTCCAAAAACAACTACTTCAGTTTTGATTTTGTTCAGCTGAAGAAAATTCTGGCACATCCACTTGTTAATTTCTTCTATACATCTACTTAACGCTTGTATGGGGTCATTGTCACCTGGTGACGTTGTAATGTAAAGTTGTGTGTCATCTGCGTAGTCTGAAGGCGGAGCTTTGTCATGGCCTCTTCGGTACCTTCACCCTAATGTCCTTAAGCCACTTTACAACTAATTTAAAAGTATGTTTGTGCATTTAAAAGATTGGATTCCCAGGGTTTAACTTGTTGAACATGTCTTTAGATGTTGCTTCATTATATCCAGATAGTACCTTCTAATTTGTGAAGTACACCAGTTCCTTCTGCAACCAAGCAGCCCACATGATGCTCCCCATTCCCACACTTCACTGCTGGGATAGTCTTCTGATGAAACAGTCATAGTCTCATCAGTCCACTGGACATGTCTCCAAAAAGGAAGCTCTTTGTCTGCATGTGTAGCTGTCAACACTAATCTGGCTGTTTGTGGTGGTTTTTGCAGCGGTGGCTTTTTCTCGCTGTGTAGTCTTTCAGCTCAGGTTGGTACAGAAGGTCTCTTATTGTGGATGAAGATGCATCGTATCACAGGTCACACCAAAGCTGGTTTATCTCTAGGACACATACGCTGTTTCCTTCCTGAGCGCGATGATGGTTTTGTGCTCCCATGCTTGTTAACGTGGGAACTTCAGGCACCTAGTGTATGAAAACCTCTGACATGGAGGAACGTTTTTAACACGTTCCATGAAAAACTCTTTTATCACTCTGACATTTTACCAATAAAAACTTTCAGGGAATCCTAAACGATCTAAAATAGGAAAGGTTTCCTCTTCACTTTTCAGTTTCTCTTTTGATGACAGACAAGGAGAAAAAAATGTATGTAACTGTATGTAAACTCCCGTTTGCAACTATATACTGCATAATTATTCCTTAAGGTCTTTGGAACATATTTGTGATCATTTATGAGTAAAAACAGAAAACAGCAAGTGAGTTGAGCTGTTGACGTGTGCTCAGATAATAGAGAGAAAACATGTTAAACATAAGACGTTTGCTTTGATACACAAGTAAATCATCAAACAACAGTAAAAATAGTGGAAGGTGATGGGAATATCTACTGTCAACGATTGTATATTTTGCATGAGGCCTATTTCCACAGCACTGAAGCGAACTCAACCTCCACACTCAGGTGACAGGTGTTGTGGTGCTCATCCTGAAGACACGTGCCACTGCATACCGCAGAAGAAAAATACTTCCAGCAAAGCAGGCCTCTTGAAGGCCTTTGAGACGTTAGTAATATAACCCCACTTCCAAAAGTTGTGACAGAAAATGAAATAACAATGGAATGGTTTGAATCTCATAAAATCATATTTTAATCACAACCAAACACATGAAATATGTCAAATGTCTAAACTGAGGAAATGTACAGCTGGAACAAAAAAAAACTTAATTTTGAATTTGATGGCAGCTCAAGAAGTTGAGACATGGGCAACAAGAGGTGGGAAAATAAACGGGACTAAAAGGAAAACACCTAAATGCAACTGACTAGGCTTATTATCAACACTTCATCGACAAGACTGGGTATAAAAAGAGCATCTTAGGGGGTCTCAAAGTAACGATAGAGAGAGAGGTTCACACATCTCTAAAAAACTTTATCTGTAAACCGCAAAACAAAATGAAAAAAAAAAACAACAACTAAATAATGTTCCTCAGCATAACGTTGTGAAGGCTCGTTTGTAACATCACATTCCTAGTACATCAAAAGATTCCCAGAACTTGGAGACACCTCTGTGTCAAGGAAAAGGCTGTAAATCAGTTGTGGATCTCAGTGGTCTTCAGGTCACTCAGGCAGCACGGCATTAAAAACAGACTCAATCATGTAATTCAAATTTAATAGATCACTCAGGAACACTTCCAGGAATTCCAGTCTAAGAGCTCTTTTGAAAAACACTTTCTACGTTGGCCAAGCCATCCACACATGCAGGTCACATGATCCAGGAACACCATCATCTTCAGGCCAAAGCTCATTTAAAATGACCTCAGACAAAGTGGAAGACGGCCTGTGGTCAGACAAAAGAGCAGAGGAACCAGCCGGCTTGTTACCGGCACTTCGTTCACACTCCCGCGTGTCTGATGGTTTGGAGTTGTGCTAGTGCCTCTAGACTGGGCAGCTGGCACATCTGGAAAGGAAACATCAATTCTGCAAGGTAAATCCAGGTTTTAGATGATCAATTGCTCTCATCAAGATGACCTCTACTGCAATGACTTTGCATCTTCCTGCAAGACCACATTCCAGGACATAAACGGACGGTTGCTAAAGGAAGAGATGATTATCAGAGGTAAACATCAATTTGTCCCAGCTGTTTTGAGATGCGCTGCTGCCATCAAAATCAAACGTATCTAATTTTTCCTTAAGATGGTACATTTCCTCAGTTTGAACATTTAATATGTTTTCTGTTTAATTGTAAATAAAATGTGTTTCCAAAATCATTCTGTTCTGTTAATGTTGAAATTCTGCACAATTTCTCATAATTGTTGGAATTGGAGTTGCAGAAGTGTTCCAGTGCTGGAGGTAAGGTCAGCTTTATTGGAGAACTTTTATTTCAACGTGTGTGGGTGTTTGGTTTGTAACTCCATATGAAAGAGGGAGTCCGCTTTCTGGTATTTACTCTTCAGAAACCTTTTCTCCTTGACCGGAGGGAAACTTTTTGCTTTCTTCTCCAGTCTTCTGGAACATGTGCATGAAAATGCAGTAACTGAATTACATTTTTAGAAAACGGTGCTAAAGTATGGCTTTTACGCTTGTTGAAATGTGAGTGGGAGCAAAAAAGAAAATAGACCCTGTTTTAGCTTTAAAGGTTTTATGCAACGGGGTAAATCCTCTGGTCCTTCCAGGTATTAAAAAGATAATTACAACCTCACATGAACAGTCATACGCTGTATTTCACCATGCCATTATTTATTGAACAAAAGCTAAGACCAAATGACGAAGCATCTGTTCATCCAAGACTGGGTCACAGGGGCAGCGACCTAATCATAAAGGGGCCAGACCTCCCTCTCCCAAGCCACCTCTTCTAGCCCTTCTGATGGAATACTGAGGCGCTCCCAGGCCAGCCGGGAGATAAAATCCAGGGAGCATCCTCACCAGATGCCTGAACCGTCTCAACTAGCTCCTATCATTGTGGAAAAGCAGCAACTCAATGCCGAGCCCCTCCCAGATGACGCAACTTCTTCCCCTATCTCTAAGGAGAGTCCAGCTGCTCTGCAGAGGAAACTCATTTCAGCTGCTTGTGTCCGTGGCCTTATTCTTTTGGTCACTACCCACAGCAGGTGACCCTAGAGGGATCGAACGGGAAACAGAGTCCTGACTTTTGGCTCAACTCTCTCTTCAGCACAACAAACTAGTACAGGCTCTGAATTACCACAGACGCCACACCAATCCACCTGTCAATCTCCTGATCCAATCTACCATCATTTGTGAACAAGAACCAGAGAATTAAACTCCTCCAATTGGGGCAGCGCCTCGCTCCCAACCCGGTGAGGATGTTCTACCCATTTCTGACTCAGAATCATGATCTCTGATCTGGAGGTGATCATCTTCATCCCATTTCACACTAGGCTGTGAACCTCTCCAAGGAAAGTTGAAGATTATGGCTCAATGACTCCAAAGGACCACAGCATCTCTAAAAAGCAGAAATCCAATCCATTGTCCACCAAACTGGAACCCATCTCTTCCTTGACCGCACCAACAAATCGAGTCTATTTAAGCTATGAACAGAATTATTGAGAACGGGCAGCCCTGACAGAGTCCAATTCCTCTTTGGAATAATCCTGAAGTCCTACAGGCAATGCAGACTGTTGAGGGACCGAATAGCCCATAGCAATAGACCCAGTACCCCATACTCTTGGAGTACCCCCCCCCAATAAGTACCCTGAGAGACACAGTTGAAGACGCAATGCCTTCTCCAAGTCCACAAAATACATGAAACTGGTTGGGAAAAGTCCCATGCCCACTTCAGGACTCTCACACTAATGAGGGTACGGAGGTATTCCAGTGTTCCGCAGCTGGGAAGAAAACCACAATGAATCTGAGGTTTGTCAAGTGTTCAGACTCTCTTCCCCAGCAGTCCTGTATAGCCCTTACCAGGGAGGCTGAGGAGTGTGATTCTTCTGTAATTGGAACACACTCTCCGGTCCCTCTTTTAAAGAACCACCACCCCGTCTGCCGGTCCAGATGTCCACACTAAATTGGAAAGGCATGCAAATACTGTCGGGGGCAAATATAGCCCCTGGGACACATAAACCTCTCCCCCCTAATAAGGTGGTGAATTAAAAAGGTAAGAATAGAAGAAGCAGTGCATGAAATTCTGCTGCACTAAGTTGCTTCAGTTCAGTGAAGTTTATTGGAAATTAACTTATACACAGTTCTCTTGAGGTCCTACTAAAGCATTTCAATGCACTTCAGGTCTGGACCTTGACCAGGTCATTCCAAAACTTTGATTCTTTCATTTTTCATGCATTCTGATGTTTGGCATTATTTGCCCTGTTGTCAGAAAGATGTCCTCACATTCGTCTCTAGAGTACTCTGATTTACAGAACAGATAACAGTCCATTCAATGACTGCAACTGCAAAAAACCCACATTATCACCCTCCCACCACCATGCTTGCGAGCTGATATGTGACGATGGAGATGGTATTTGGTTTTCTGAAGTCAGAAAATCCCCTCTTGTCTCATCTGTCCAAGGACACTGTTCCAGATGTCTTGTATTTCCAGATGCAGTTTTGAGAGCCTCATGTGTGAGCCCACATGTTCAGTGACGCCCGTAGCATCTAAGATGTAGCACTTGGACTTCTTAAATAGATAAAAGCATGGTGAAAGAAGTTTGATGCTGTTTGCGTGAGGTTGTTCCTGCCAAATACTAAAAAGCCCCATGGTCAGATGACCTGCATCAACAAATCACTTTAAGATTTACGTAATGTTAAATGCATGTATTGTGAGACTGGTATGAGTGGTCTTACCTCTAACGAGCTCATGGACAGCGTGGAGACAGTTTCACTCTTGGACATCACAGCCGAGTTTCCAGATTCTCCTGCTTCACACATGTTGCCGGCCACCTGCGAGTCTCTGGGCATGCTCTGCAGGTTGTGCACAGGTGAGTCTCTGTCAGAGCATGACACACTGACCTGGTCAGCAGGGAGACTCTTCAGCCCAAAGCCAGGAACGGGCTCTCCACTGGCAGGGTTGGCCAAGTGGATGAGCCTGGTCTGGGGCAGCTGCTCGATGCCCATGGTGAACTTCACCTGCTCCTCCTTCCCCTTGGATGGTTTCACTGTGCCTGAGTTATTGGTTGGTAGAATGACATACCCTGGGCCTTTGCCGGGGCCCTCAGAGCTGCTGCCTTCACCACCTACTCGAGGCAGGTCTCCATCCAACTGCTTGAAGAGCTCGCCGTCGCAAATGTAGATGGATTTTGCACCTGGCAGCTCTGTGCTGATGCCCTTGGTGGCTCCTTTCTCCCGGCGCAGCGTCAGAGTGTGGCTGGTGTAGTCAGCCACGTTCTGCAGGTGCACCTTAGCCATGCTAGCTGGCATGGTGTTGAAGTTTGAGCTCTTCAGGGTCCCGGAAGAGGCCTTCTCCTCCCCCTGAAGGGATGAGCGCTTCGCATTACCTGGAGAAATTGGAGAGATGGAAAAGCTCTTGAGCGTGGCCAGACTTTTCCCAGCGAATCCGCAGACGGAAACACGCTGGCGCAGACGCTCCGTCATCCAGGTCACGGTAACTCTCAAACGCTTGGAAAAAAAAGCTTATTAACTTCTTTTTCTTATGTTCTTGAAGACATTTGACATTGTATCCTGAAATTGTCATTTTTAAAGAGATATCACTTTTTATCCTGAACATTTTGTCCGTTCAGCGGATGCAGCTTCCAGGGAAGACGTCTGGTTTCAGACAAAAACTGCACAACTGAGGTCAGAAGTATAAGGCTCCTTTATGAAACGGGACATCTCTTTATGGACGCTTTAATATTATTTTCATAGATTTTGGACTATGTTGCTCTTTGGTTGTCTTTGCTGCCTTTGTTTTTGAATGTTTTATTTGGAAAGCATGCGGCCTTCCCGCCCTGTCTGCATCTGTCTGCATCTGTCTGCATCTGTCTGCATCTGTCTGCATCTGTCTGCATCCAGCTGCTCCCGCTTAGAAACATGTTGTAGTCTGATGTGATTAATTAATTTTGAAGTAGAAATGTTGGTTGGTGTATAACAGAACATAATGTGAGCTGAAAAAATGAGCTGCACTGCTACAAAACAGCTTGTAATATCCCGACCTCCAAACACGAGTCCTTCTAGTGACTGATTTTTATTTAAATAATCTTTTACACCTGATTTCACCATAGCGACTGCTGATTTGAGGCAGCATGGATGTCCAGCAGCATGCTCAGTGCACGTAATTCAATTATTCCCCACAGCCAGTCCTATCGTCCTAAAAACATTGTAATTAGTCTCTGGTCTCTAGATCTTTTCTGGATGCTTTTAATGATGTAGTAAAAAAACACAGTTCGGACCCCACATCTCTAATGAACAACAGACCTTTATCTAAACTCTCCTTTCGATCTAAAGCTTTAGAGAAAGTGATCTCTGCACAGTTGATTTCATTTAAAAAGGGGAACAGTATTTTCAGCAGCTTTCAGTCTGGTTTTAGAGCATGCCACCACACAGAGACAGCTACCGTTAAGGTGACCAATGCTCTACTACTAAGTGCAGGTAGAGGTGAATGTTTAATCTTAATTTTATTAGATTTAACTGCTGCCTTTGATACTGTTGACAACCATCATTTACAGTCCTGGGTTGGATTAGGATTTCCGCTCTGAGCTTAATACCTTCACATCTCCAACAACTGAACCTTTTCTGTCACTCTGAATAATTTTAACGTCCTTGGCTGCTCAGCTCAGTTGTGGTGGAGTACCACAAGGCTCAGTACTTAGGCACCTCCTGTTTTCTATTTACATGCTACCTCTTAGCCAGCTCATTCAGCACCATAATAGAAATTACAATTTTATTGCGAACGACACTTAATTGTATGTGCCTGCACAACCTTCAGATGCCAATAGCCTTGCACATCTCCCAGCTTGTCTGTCTGGATTTTAAATCCTGGATGTACAATACTTTTCTTAAGTACAGTGACAAAAAAAACAAACACTGGCCATTCAGTTTTTTCTGAAGCTGTTTTTTCTATTGTTTCTAGTCTTGGTGACAATATAAAACAAACTAATTTTTTTTAATGCTCAGGTCCAACATGTACTTCAGTCTTGTTTTTTCAGCTTAAAAGCTACAGCTACAATCAGGCCATTTTCAGCTGCTGACTTAAAAACGTTCTGCTGGTTTTCGTCTCCAGTCGTCTGGACTACTGTGAGTCCCTGTATTCAGGTATCAGTCCGGGTATCAGTCCGGGTATCAGTCCGGGTATCAGTCCGGGTATCAGTCCGTGTTCCCTCCGTCGCCTCCAGACGGTACAAAAGCGTATGAGCACATCTCCCCTGTACCGGCTTCCTGTTAGTTTCATATTGATTTGGACAAGTCCTACTGATCACTTCAAAGCCGTATGTGGTCTTGTCTCAGCTTACATCTCGGAGTTCCTGACCTGGTTTGTTCTCTCCCAACCACTAATATCCACAGATCAAAGTTTGTGACAAAGAGAAATCAGGTTTTCCCACCAGAGCCGCCTCTAAGGAAACTCCTTACCTGCTGCACTCAGACACACCATGTCTTGATACCTTTAAAACGTTCCTTTTTCAGACGGCCGCTGGTATCTTCTGATGAATATACTACATAGTTGCTCCTAGTTGTAGACACCTTGACTCCTCTCTTTGTTTGGAACTTTGTTGGGAGGTGTTTTATATATAAACAATATCTTTTTGAAGGGGATGAGCCCCAGAATTTCTTTGATTCATATTGTTTTTAGTGTGTTTCAAAGGATTTACTGTCTTTGACGCTCCGCTGCTGTGAGTACTTTGTAACAAGGGCTTTTACACGACCAGTCAAAAGTTTGAACACACTTCCCTCACAAATGCATGGCAAGTGTGTTCAAACCTTTGACTATACACAGTTTTCTTATTATTGTTATACTTGTGATAATTATGATTAACTTCAGATAACAGACACTGAATATCTGAAGTTGAGTTCAGTGGTACCTCTTCTTTGTGACATTTTCAAAGAAAAAGCCATCTGGCTTGTCTTTCTCAATACTTTTCTTTTCCAGTTAATTTTCTTGATTTGTCTGTCTGTCGTGGTAATCAGATTTGAGGTCCCAGCAGATTTCAGTCAGAGACAATATCAGATGAAGTACCGTCAGAGGGGACTAATTATACGGCAGCATTGCAGGAGACGCAGACGGCCACATTTATGTGCATATACCTGCTGAACACATGTCATCTGTCTCCCATCAGCCCCAGCAAACCTGCGTCATGCAGCAATCAAGCTGCAGAGCTCTTTGATGCTGATTGTTCGACACAAGCGCAGAAATGAGGGAGTACACGTCTCACATCTGTTCCAACAAGACGCACAGAGGAGGCTCAAAGAAACATCTGTAGCATCAGCAGCGGCCTCTGAAGTCAGATGAACCTAAAGCCTAACACACCCAAGCTGGGCCTTACCTGATCTGCAAGCCATGTCCACATCTTTCTCAAAGTCCGTCTGAGGACACAAAACAACAGTTTACACTTACTGTGGATGTCCCAACAGTATCTCATAAAAACCTTGACAGCTGCTTATGGCCGAACATACCGTACATACATACCATGAGCTGAGCGTGGCCATTTTGGAAGGACCCTCCAGAATCCCCGTTGGTGTCTTCCTGACGGTCCACCACCCGGCACTTCACCGCCTCCTGCACCTGCAGGAGACCAGCACAGCACAGATCAGATCATACAGGCGGCGCAGACGAGACACGCGGCCACGCATAAACGGAGGAAGCGACAGTTATCAAAAAGATGCAAGCGTTTTGCCTCAAGGCAGACTGGGGATTACGGACGCTTCAGCGTCTCACGGATTGTTTGGTCCGTGGTCGATAACTAATTCGCATGTACCTTTTAATGAATCCACATGTGCCACTGTATTTACGTGCAGGGCCACATCCAACTGCAGCGGCCCCACCAGCACAAAAAGCCATTTTTGAAACGGATCTGACATAGTGAGAAGCCACTTGTATGGTGGGTCTTTAGCAGAACGGACACTGAGAGTGTGAGGTGAATGTTCATACGAAGTACCTCTCTGCGGAGGATGCAGTGAACCATGACAATAACAAAGCCTTCCAGAGAATCAAACACAGCAAAAAGGATCTGAAAGAGTGCAGAGCGCCGGTCGGTGATGGCCAGGACAGCTGACATCCAAGTGAGGGCCAGGAGCGGCAAAACCACACAGGAGCTCCACAGCGACGCCCTGCAGGACAGCAGCAGAACTACAGTCAGAGATCGCACCAGTTAACGGGGCTACAACACGTCCTGGCAGAGTTTCTTTATCTAAGATTAGCTAAAAAATATTATTTCTACACAAAACTATTTCAAGTCATTTTCCCTAACTAAGAGGAAGTCAGTTTTCCCTCATTTTCTATTTTCCCTTCATTAGCTGTCAACTCTGGTACTTTTAGCAGTCATCAACTCTACACATGCAGAAATATGTATCATCACAACCAGAACTTCTGCTACTATCACAAACAAAAACATACATCCATAATCTGCAGATATATATGTTTGTCCTTCACATATATTCCATGCATGTATGTTTAAGGTGGTTTAGTCAAACCACAGAGGATCTATTGCCACAGGAAAGAGAAGGAGAAGCGAGGTGAGCAGTGGAGGACAAAAAGAAAAGGAAACGAGGGTGAAGAAGACGGACAGAGGAGAGCAGAGAGTCTGGAGAAGTGTCATTCCCACCAGTCTGTTCAGCTTTGTTTTCCTCACTTATTCTATAACAGTAGCCGTCCTCAGCGTGAGTGCAGGGAAATTAACCACAACTTAACAGCACATTTAGCTTTAATTACAGCCTCAGTTCTACAATTCTTACAACACTGTGCAAAATATCGATAATTATGGGCTGCAATGTTTTTCAAATCTCATTAACATATTCTATTCACAGCAGAACGGAGAAAGCACTGAAAGTTTACACTCAAGAAATGTACCAAGTGGACTAAAAGTCAGGCATTTATAAACTCCACCGACACATCTCGAAAAGGTTGTGATCCCTCTGTGGAGCATCTCCTTTTCTTCTAACAACAGTCCAGAAGCATCTGGGAGTGAGGAAACCAGCTGCCGGAGCTTTGGGAGGGGAGCCTTGTCTCATTCTGGTCGGATGTAGGATTGGATCAGGTGTTCTGGATCTTCTGTTTGATCATGCTCCAAATATTTCCAGTTGGTGAAACATCTGGTCTGCAGGCAGATCAGTGCAGCGCCTGGACTCTTCTGCCTTGAAGCCATGCTTTTGTAAAGGATGCAGTGTGAGGAATGCTACTGCAGTTTTACAGGACTTTCCCTGAGAAAGCCGATGTCAGGATGGGAGCATGTGTAACCTGGATACACCTTCAAGCATTGACATTTCCTTTCCAGATGTTCCAGCTGTCCCTCCATCAAACCTAATGCACCTCCATAGCATTGAGGATGGATGGACCTGATGCGTCTCACCACAGAACAGTTTTCCACCTCACCTCCGCCCGTTTGAGAAGAACTCTGGTCCTGACAAGACGGCAAGAAATGGGAAATCTTTCAGATGTTTTATGAGATTTTCAAATCTCTGGTTTTATTAGCTTTTTTATACTGCACACATTTTTCTAGTGGTTTGGAATTGCTTTATGCAAATGCGCTCAGTATTTCTACTTTCCTACAATGATTTGGTGCTCGTGTTTCCTGTGAATGCAGTTTTGAAGCTTAATACTTCTTGTTCTGTTGTCGTTCAGCCCACAGTTACTCCCTGAAGCACTTCATCGATGCAGCACGCCAACAATACTCTCAGAAGAGTATTTTCATGTTTTATCAAAGCAGTTAAAGCTGACCGCTTCATTTACAAAGAGTCTGTAGAACCGCTACAGGTTCCTGCACTTACGTTTGTTATTTCTTTCATTGTCTAACAAGACGTCCTAACCACAAACCCCCCAAAGTTAGTTGCGTGGTCACTAGAGTAGGACAAAACGCAGCATGCAGAACACAGGCTCCAACCCTAAGCAGTCAAGGGAACTCATTTGTCCTTTCTGGGCTACGGTAGTGCTGCGCTGTACAGAGGGAGGGGTGGAGCGGCCCCCGGCGGAGTCTTTGGATGCAGGTGATTCATGCAAAGGTCATGAGAGCACACCTTTCTGATTTTATTCTGTTATACTAATGAACGCGTCAACATTAGATTTGTTTCCTGGCCTGATTGCTGCCCACTGACACTCCGAGTAGCAGCTTTTTACTCTTGATCACAGCTTATGTTTTAACCAGTTTTCACCTGGAAGGTTTCTAGTTAACTGCCGAGTTTTGTTAAAACAAAGGAACCTGTTGGCGTGTTCACGTCTTTGACATCCTTCTCAGAGTTATGCGGAGCAGAAACAAGGATTAAATGAGTAAACAACTCAGCTGTGTGAGCAGATCGCTAAAGGTTATTCGCCGTTATTCTCCGTTATTCACCGTTATTCGCCGCTATTTGCCGTTTTTTACCGTTATTCGCCGTTTTTTACCGTTATTCGCCGTTATTCGCCGCTATTCGCCGTTATTCGCCGCTATTTGCCGTTTTTTACTGTTATTCGCCGTTTTTTACCGTTATTCGCCGTTATTCGCCGCTATTTGCCGTTTTTTACCGTTATTCGCCGTTTTTTACCGTTATTCGCCGTTATTCGCCGCTATTCGCCGTTTTTTACCGTTATTCGCCGTTTTTTACCGTTATTCGCCGTTATTCGCCGCTATTTGCCGTTTTTTACCGTTTTTTACCGTTATTCGCCGTTTTTTACCGTTATTCGCCGTTATTCGCCGCTATTCGCCGTTTTTTACCGTTATTCGCCGTTTTTTACCGTTATTCGCCGTTTTTTAACGTTATTCGCCGTTATTCACCGTTATTCGCCGTGTTTTACCGTTATTCGCCGTTATTTGCCATTATTTCCCATTATTTGCCGTTATTCACCGTTATTCGCCGTTTTTTACCGTTATTCGCCGTTATTCGCTGTTTTTTACCGTTATTCGCCGTTATTCGCGTCGCTGACGTTCTCCTCCAGGTCTGTGGGGGTTTATTGGGTGTGTTTCACACAAGATGAGCCACAACATCATCAGCCTCTCCGTTAACGCGCTCAACAAAACCTCCAGTCCAGTCAGAGAAACTGGTGTCCTGTTAGCGGTCGTTTACTTCCGCCTCAACATTTCTGCACGACTCTTCCTCACAAATAAAGTCACTGAAATGTCATTTTATCAGGGACAGAGGTCGTTTACACTGAGAGCTGTGAGGAATATAAAACATGAACATGGAAAAAATACGTATGCAAATAAAGCAAGAGAGGTACGCTGGTGGAAAACTGCTAACGGTGTAAATCACAAAGTTCAGTTATCAATTCTACCCTTCAGTACTCTCAACATCTGCTGTTTGTTTGTAATGTGGCAGATGCAGAGCTCCTGTACAGTAAAGCATGATACTAGTCTCAACTCGCAGATCCATGGAATCTGTCTAGTGCTGGGCTCTGGTATCCCTCCCCAGGGAAAACCCGGGGACGAGCGCGTTGGAATTAGCCGTTGCTGTGATCCCACCTTCGTCGGCTATACGCAACGTGTTCAAACAAACAAACACAAACTAGTACGATGTATGTACCCATGACAGATTCATGGTCGAGGAGGAATCGCTGACGCTCCTTTGTCAGCAGTAACCTCAACAAACTCTTGCGGGATCTCTGGATCAGAGCAGCCCGGCGCTCAGGAATTCTGGATCAGTCCTCTTTCCAGAGCTGCCTCGGCACAGACACATTTGCAGGATTTCTGGTGTGAACGCCTTCCTGGAGATCATTCCACAGCATCTCTAAGGGGTTCAGGTCCGGACTCTGGCTGGACCACTCCAGAAGGTGGATTTTCTTTTCTGCTGATTGATGCTGGTAATCTCTTGGTAATCCCAGTAGTGTTGTGTTCATGTGCATCTGTAGAGCAGCAGTTTCCTTAGAGATGTTCTTCCACGGACATCCTGCCTGTTCATTTACTTCCATATGGTAGACTGATGAGCAGAGATGCAGTTCCAGTTCCAGTTCCAGCGACGTCTTCAGACCGTGAGCAGTTACTTGTTCTTCTGTACCTCACTAGTCTTCATTTCTAGACAGGGTGTCCAACTGCGGGCTGACGGATGACAAACACTCGTGACTCGTATCTGTTTCCAGGCTTCCGCGGATCATCTACTCTTGATTGAATGTCTTTAGAGATCTACTTTTAGTGAGGAATGCATCTTATGAGCAGCAAACCTCAAATGTTTGAGTCTTTAATCAATCGAAGTAGCTCTAAACTCGACTCATTTCATTAAATGGGCTCTAGATATGCAGACTGTTGACTTTAATTGTCTTTCATAAACCTAATTATTCATCTGTGAGTTTTATATGTGTTTGTTCAATAAAGACAAGAGAAATGAACACAGTTTGTTATTAATTGAAGGTCATTATGTTGTAATAACCACAGTTCACATTTTAGGGAAAATGAATGCAGAAAATCCCTTAATCCCAAAGAATGAACATTATTTTCCCTGCCACTGTTACTGTGGTGACGGGAGCGTCAACCTGTGTGTTTTATACGCCGGAATGTGAGTCATGTCCACATTTATCATCGGAAGTGTTACAAACCGGATCAATCGTTTCACACCTTCGATGTTTAGACACGTCCTGGTTAAATAATTTTTGATCAACATTGTCGTTCACATAAGCTGTGAATAACAAGATTTTAACAGTAAATAAATACTGATTTACTTATTCGTGATGAAGATCTAACACTCAGCCACAATTACAGAAGCTGGTTTTTACTTTTGGCATCAACAACTTCAGGAGACGTAAGTCTTCGGTCCGACAACATACACATTTAGTTTGAGTGTGATTTTGCCATCTGGGATGTCATTAGGAGCAGAATTAGTGAACGGGTGGCGCTGTAGTTGCTCTTCACAGCCAATTTCATCTGAATGTGACCTCGGCGTGTGTGGTCACCATGTGTTGCCGTGGTGACGTGGGCACACAAAGGCCTTCGTGGCTCTGAAACCTCTGCTCTGAGGTCACGCTACCTACTTAACACATTCATTTCCTCGGGCTGTGCCCTGCAGGTGAGCTGCTGTCAAAGAAAAATGACCAGCCGTAAGCAGAGACAACATTATTACCATCTTCTAAAATTCTTAATGGTTCATGTCCTGCTTCTTTATCAGAGTTGCTAGAAGTTAATGAACCTGGTCAGACCCGCAGGTCTTCTGGTGGCAGATTTTTCATTATTCCCAGAATAAGAACCAAAACATGTGGTGAGATCTCCACTTCCTCCGAGGACCCACATTTGTGGAGGATCTGCCAGATGGCCCGAGGACAGCAGCGTGAAAAGAGGCTTCGAAAAAAAACCCCAAAACTTTTACATGCAAACTTGCAGCTTTACGTTTGAGTTTGATGTTACTTTTATTTTCTTAACCACTAATCTTGACTATTTTTGTATTTTTCAATATCAGTGTCCCTGTTTAGGTTTTTAATTGCTTTCTTGAGTGTTTTTATTTTGGTTTATGAGTTCAGTTTCCTCCAGACTAAGGAGGGTGTTTCTGACATTTCTGTGTTCATGTGTTCTGGGGGTAGAAGTATGGAGGGGTTTGATATATTTACTTCTCTTATTGAATTTGTGTTTGCCTTGCAGGTTTTATGAAAATCACGCTACAAATAGTTTGATTGATTGACAACAATTAAAGCCATAGTTGTGGTTTCCTGTTGATAGTTTGGTAAACATTCAAAAGACTGCTGCTCATGATACATAACCCTCGTGTGCAGCGCACGCACCAGTCCTGGATGACTGGTTACATACATGCACCAGTCCTCCAGGACTGGTTGCATACGTGCACCGGTCCTCCAGGACTGGTTGCATACGCGCACCAGTCCGGGAGGACTGGTTACGTACACGCACCGGTCCTGGAGGACTGGTTACGTACGCCCACCGGTCCTGGAGGACTGGTTACGTACGCGCACCGGTCCTGGAGGACTGGTTACGTACGCCCACCGGTCCTGGAGGACTGGTTACGTAAACGCACCGGTCCTGGAGTACTGGTTACGTACGCCCACCGGTCCTGGAGGACTGGTTACGTACGCGCACCGGTCCCGGAGGACTGGTTACGTACGCGCACCGGTCCCGGAGGACTGGTTACGTACGCCCACCGGTCCCGGAGGACTGGTTACGTACGCCCACCGGTCCCGGAGGACTGGTTACGTACGCGCACCGGTCCCGGAGGACTGGTTACGTACGCGCACCGGTCCCGGAGGACTGGTTACGTACGCGCACCGGTCCCGGAGGACTGGTTACGTACGCGCACCGGTCCCGGATGACTGGTTACGTACGCGCACCGGTCCTGGAGGACTGGTTACGTACGCGCACCGGCCCTGGAGGACTGGTTACGTACGCGCACCGGTCCTGGAGGACTGGTTACATACGCGCACCGGTCCTGGAGGACTGGTTACATACGTGCACCGGTCCTGGAGGACTGGTTACATACACGCACCAGTCCTGGATGACTGGTTACGTACGCGCACCAGTCCTGGAGGACTGGTTACGTACGCGCACCAGTCCTGGAGGACTGGTTACGTACGCGCACCAGTCCTCCAGGACTGGTTACATATGTGCACCGGTCCTGGAGGACTGGTTACATACACGCACCAGTCCTGGAGGACTGGTTGCATGTAAGTAACCAGTCCTGGAGGACTGGTTGCATACACGCACCGGTCCTGGAGGACTGGTTACATATGTGCACCGGTCCTGGAGGACTGGTTACATACACGCACCAGTCCTGGAGGACTGGTTACTTACATGCAACCAGTCCTGGATGACTGGTTACGTACACGCAACCAGTCCTGGAGGACTGGTTACTTACACGCAACCAGTCCTGGAGGACTGGTTACTTACACGCAACCAGTCCTGGAGGACTGTATGCAACCAGTCCTGGAGGACTGGTTACTTACACGCAACCAGTCCTGGAGGACTGGTTACATACATGCACATACACATCTACCAGCTGCAGAAAAACATGTAACTGCGTGTAGTTGTGACCAGATTCTGTTGGTTTGATTATGGTGAAAAAGCGACTACGTTAATAAGAGCTGGTCATCAGAGAAACACACGGCCAGGCAGTGAACGTGATTGGCTGGCATTGTGCAGAAATGGACTCATTATTGTCAACACTCGTTCACACACTCAGACAACAAAGACATCAGCACTTATCAGGAAAAGTTTGGATGGGAAATTCAAATAAATGCTTTCCACATTTGCTGTGACTTATTTCCTTGCAAACAGTATGAAACCATGGTTTATTTTTTTTGTTGTTTTCTTTTTTAATTTGTTAATATATAACCCATCTTTGTAGGTCCAATCTGACACCATTCCAAAAAACAAGGTTCGGGCCAGGAAAGAGTGCAAGTAAGGAGGTGAAAGAACTAGTGCTGCTGTTCTTCAAAGAGGCGACTCAACACGTAGTGAAGCAGCGTCCATGAAGTGCTGCAAGGCCCCCGGGCCGGACGTGTCTCCCCTTCACCCCGAGGCTCTCGGGAGCAAAGATGGACAGCAAATGTGTGAGAAAATAAATGAAATCTTTAAAACAAGATTTCTCATTTGTATATTTCTCCTTCTGGAGTACAGAACATTATAAAACCAGGATCTAAGGGAGCTAAGCTGGACTCCTGTGATCTCTGATCCACCATCAAGAACCATCACTCATCAACGGCGGACAGAGCCATGTGAACCAGGGTTACCACGGCAACACTACAATACCGAGATACATTCACTAATAACCCTTAAAACTTAACTCTGGCCTTACCTTAACCTTACAGAGCGCCTGCATCAGTCTGATGGACCATCATACAGATGAATCAATATCCCACATCTTTTGGCAGGAACTGGGCATCATGTGCCCCGTCATGTGACCAAAGAGAACCAATGATCGTCCAAACCATCAACTAACGTAGAAGACGTACTGGACGTACCAGCAAATGTAAACTTGTTTTGCAGGTCTGTCTAGCATTCGTTGGAGCTCATTAAATAAGCCCAAAAAGTATTGGAGAGCCAATCAGATCAGTCCTCGTAGAGCGTGTCTGGGCGGGCTTAACGGGACGGCGGCGACGTGATCTGGGTTGTAAACAGTGCAGGTGGCTGAGGAAGTGGCCGTTTGAATCGGCTTTGGCATCGAGAGTTTAATATCCTGACAGTTTCTCCAAAAACTGAACCGATGAAGGTACTCGATTACTCCTTTGTAAGATATTTTATGGGGAGGTGAATTTGCTCAGCTCTCTCTCCGCTGACTCGGTAACGATGCTCTGAATACGTCCCCTTGTTCATTGCTCTGATTGTTCGCAGCGCTGACCAGCTGCGTGCAAAGGCAGTTTGATAAGCTACCGTTGGATGGGGAGGAACTATGGATCGTTTTCAGACCAACATCTTTCTACATGTGACTCTGATCCATCAGGCTAATCTTCAACCAGTCCAGAATCCAGACTCTGTGATGGTCTGGGCTGTATCAGCGTTCTCTCAACGGCAGGTCTGTGATGGCAGCATTAATGCAGACAGAGACGGAGACGTTAGAGCAACCTCTGCTGCCTTTAAGACCACTCCTGTTTCAGCGGCGCTCGTGAACGCAAAAGCACACGCTGGACACACTACAAATACACCACTGAGGAAGACGAGGGTACTCCGAGGGTAGTCCGGTACTGGACTGGACCGGTCCTCCGCGGAGAACGTTGGAGACAACTGAAACCCAAAATGTGACAATGACAACACTGTACTGTTGCTCACCTTGAGATGTGTCAGAAGAATCTTTTAGGTAGAAGAAACGGTTTGTTTTCTGTTTCTTTTTAAATGTGAAATACCGTGGGTCCATACTGTCTGCTAAGATATAAAAATCATTGCATTTCCTACATGGCCCTCACTCTTTCCGACTCAGGGCTGTACATGGATGAGGTGAAATCACTTCATGAGATTCAAGAGCCTTTTACTTCTGAGTAAAATCCTGACTGCCAGGCCATCAGGGGAAGAAAAAATGAGAGGGAGAAAAGACAGAGAACGAATCAACAGAGGAAGGAGGGAGGCACACAGCAGAGGAGAGACCAGAGGAGAGAGGGCTGAAGGTAAAAGAAGTAGCGGGACTAACATGGCGTTACTGGTAGCTGTGGTGGAAACGTCAGCCGAAGAGATAACTCCGCACTTGGCACATTTGAGCGTCATATTGTACAGTGGCACTGTCATCTGACTGCAAAGTCAAATTAACACGCTGTAACACACACAAACAGAAACAAATGCACCTGCACACACACAGGATCAGTGTTCTCGCACACTCTCTCTCTCAGGGCTGCGGTCCACGTGGAGTTTGGGTGTTCACCTGTCTGTCATGGGGGAGGCGGGGCCAAATCTCTGCCGCTGCTGGACATTTTGTAGTCAGCAGGGAGTCTGTTTCTCCTCACAACAGACCAGTTTGATGACATGAAGGAGCAGGACTTTAGTCTGACCCACCCAGCCACTCGTGTTTGTGACCCAACAGGGCTTCATCTAAATGTCTGACTTGGGGCAGGACTGGCGTTTGTGCTGCTCTGACGCTGACGACGCGCTGCACTGCCTCCCCCCAGCTCTTCTATCGCTGCGATCATCTGGTCATTGCAATGCTTCTACATACACGTTTTCAAGGTCTTTGAGGGCTCGGAGAATGTCAAATGCCTGGCCGCCTGGCCACAAGCAGCGCCATGGCTCATCGGTCACCAGCAGAGGTGCTTCACTTGCCTTCCGCCGTCAACAGTTTCATACGACCAACTACTTACTAAGTAGCTGCGATGCCACGAATGAGTGACGAGCTCCCAGCACACGGATCGAATGTCAGTAGTCATCATCTCTTCAGCAAACTGAACCCCTCAAGGCTCCTGGACCTGACGCCAGCTCCCCTCCCACCCTGAGACCCTGACTCCTGTCTTCACTGACATCTTTTACATCCCCCTGGAGTCATGTCATGTGTCAGGCTGCGTCAAATCCTCCACCCTCGTCCCCGCCCCCGAGAAGCCACGGATCACTGGACTAAATGACTACAGGCCTGTGGCACTGTCATCTGTAGTCGTGAAGTCATCTGGGCACCTGGTCCTCCCCCAGCTCAAGACCCCCCCGGACCCACTGCAGTCGGCCTACAGAGCCAACAGGTCGGTAGATGGCGCTGTCATCATCAGCACCGGCGCCCCTCAGGCCTGCCCACTTTCACCTCTGCTCTTCTCCCTGTACACCAACTGCTGCACCTCCAGGCATCAGTCTGTAAAACTGATCATGTTTGTGGACACCACCGCCCTCACTGGGCTCATCTCGAATGGAGATGAGTCCTCCTACAGGAGGGAGGTGGAACGGCTGGAGTCCTGGTGCAGCTGCAACAGTCTGGAGCTCAATGCCCAGAGGACGGTGGAGATGATGGTGGACTTCAGGAAAGTCTCAAGCCCACCATCCCTCCTTGCACTCATGGACTTCCCCATCTCCAACGTGGACTCCTGCTGCTTCTTGGGCACCACCATCACCAAGGACCTAGAGTGGTAGACCTCATCAGCTCTGTTCAAGAATGCCCAGCAGAGGATGTTCTTCCTGCTGCAGCTGAGGCAACGCCAACGGCTGACTGAGATGGTGCAGTTCTACACAACCACCATCGACTCCATCCTCTCCTCCTCCATCCTCACCTCCTCCACCACCGTGTGGTACACTGGGGCCACCACCAGGGACACACATGCAAACTGCAGCGCATTGTGCACAAGGCTGAGAAGGTGATCGGCTGCAACCTCCCATCTGTACAGGACCTGCGCACCTCCAGAACTTTAGGTCGTGCAGGTCGGATTGCGGCTGACCCTTCTGACCCTGGAAACAGTGTGTTCAACCCCTCCCCTCAGGCAGGAGGCTCTGGTCCATCTGGACCACAAGAGCAGCTTCTTCCCCTCAGCCGTCAGACTCATGAACAGCAACGTTGACGCAGCACAGCCGTTCATTTTGCTTTTCAAAACAGACAAACAAACAAAAAATGCCTCGACTTTGTGGAGAAACTAAAAGCAAAACGTGGATGGATTTGTGCGCAATAAGCTGCGTCTTCCCTTTGAACATGGTGGCTGACGGTATTTAATCAAATCTGACTATCTCAAAACAAGACCTCACGCAGCATAAAAGTAGCTGTCCTTGTGTTTTCTAACCAGTGGGTAAATTAAATAAATCAACTTTAATTCCATAAAAACCTGCAGTGTTTCATTGCTTCGCCTTTGTTGCCTCTTTAACTCTGTCTGGAGGTTAATTTTCTACATATCTGGTTTCAAAATGTGATTACTGCAACCAGAAAGGTCTCAGACACAGATGTTGTCTGCTGTTATTAAAAAAGGAAAAGGCGCCGGAGCCACGACAGCCACTGCATCTGATGTGTTGCGAGGTTTCGCTTGAGTTCACTAAAATCCTCTGTAATCACTTTATCTCGTCAGAATGCACTTCATTAAAAAGTCCACATCAATTCATTGTCTTCAGACGCTCCTGCGAACACGGGCACATCAGAAACTGTAAATTTGAATTCTGCTGCTGTTCAAAGACTGTCAACAGAACGGCAGATATTGACAAGCAATAACAAACTAATATGTTACCATACTGCCTTCTGCTAAACCACAATTAGAGCCGACAAGATGAGGGAATCGATTTTTGTAGCCTCTGGATGTTCAGACTAAAAACAACAAAAAAAAAAACACATCATGGAAGAAATTCAATTTCTAGTAAAAGGGCAAGACAGCCGTTAAATGTACGCTGCAGGCAGTGGTCTAAAAACGCATTTTTGAAAAACGCCGCTTCCCTGGACTTAAGCTTGGAGAGGCAAAAGGCCGGTGGCTCGGCTAAAAGGCATTCGACTTTACAAGTAAATGTCTAATACCAACAAACATCACGTCGACGGAGCACACGCCACAAACCCCGTCTGTGTGCTTCACAAGACATCCGGCGTGCTGCCAGAAGATAAACGATGACGGAGTCGTGTAAAGCTGCGTTTCATAAACACGTCGACTGATTTTAATGTTTGTTCAGGAGGAGCCACGCCGAGCCGGTTGGAACCGGACGGCTCCTCCGTTCTCATTTTCTCTGGGAATCAGCATTTAACTTTCACCTGCTTTCTGCAGATGCGGCTGCGCACTTAATTAGAATCTGCACAAATGAATTAGCTTCATTAAGATAATCACCATTTGATGCTTCAGGAAAGCACGGAGGCTGGTAGGAGGATGGAGCGAGGTCTAGGGCACCAAAGGGCTGTGTTGTCCACACTAGGGAAGTCCAGGAAAACAGCCACCAGTAACTAGACCTAAGGAACCAGCAGGCCCCATCTGCTTTTAACCGTGTATTCCAGGCTGGAAAAGAGCGATCTTTGCAGGGTCAGAAGTATCTTGTGGAAAAGATGATTACCTTTTAGGTTCACATCACTGTTGATGAGTTTTAAGAAAACTCCTTGTTTTCCTGAATCAAAGTTACTGGGACGCTCCATCTACCAACCACGCTGAGGACAAGGGTTCAAAAGAATGTTTAATGCACAATCTGTTTCAGAGTTGCATGTCAATCAAATGTGGGGGTGTGGCCAAATTATATCTGTAGCTTGGGATCTAAATATTCAGAGTTAAAAAACCTGCTCCGTAAGTGCATTAAATTTGATGAAAGGTTGTTCCTCGAGAGCGTTACAACTCACACTCATCAATATCCCATCACCTAATTGAGGTGAAAGTCCAGAAAACGTCTCCTTTCATCTCACGACTTCTGGTTCTTTAGGAGGTTTTCTAAGAGATCATCCAAAATTCATTTGTGTTCTCCTAAAAGTAAAGTTTGCACAGAGATATTTTGAATTTTGAATGTGTTTTCATTGTCGGCGTGGAGTGGAATGATGCGGCGCCGTCTCGCATCGCGGCTCAGTTGAACTCATCTGTCGGCTGAGTTGCTCCTAAACAGTCTCAGATCTTCATTCATATCCCTTTGGGCATTAATAGGATATTTCTTCCACGTTAGACTTAAAAGTACCATCTTACATTAATCAAGTGTCCAATTAGCTGGGCCCTCCAGGACTCATCGTGGTACTTCAGAGGGAAGGGAGGTTTTCGGTTTTTGGTCTAAATGGAGGGGCTTTTGTGGTACACAGCGATCCACAGGTGGAGGCCAGCCATGTGAACACCCTCTGGACTGCCAACTGGCTGACGAGAGGCCAGTACTAACTGATGTGAATGACTGGACGGAGCAGATCTGAGACCAAAAGGCCAGAAGCAGGAACTACACTTATCAGTTTAGGTTTTTGCCCATAATTTGGGGGTCAAAGGAAGAATGGAGGAACTTTTCCAATATGTCCCAGATCTGGTAATGTTCCATCCATAGCGTAGGCGTGTAATTTAAGCCTTCAACCACGGATCTCTACTGCTGTGAATCTGCTTGGACCCCAACGATCGCCACTTGCAGCTCTATTTTCATCTCGTTTAGAGATAAGACTGCATCAAAGCTGACAAAGTCGCCATGTGCTACACAAAAGCGATCACTCTTAAAAGGTACCTGGACGAGGCAGTTTGCAAAGCTCGTGACATTAAAACACGCACAAACAGTTGGGGTGGGTCCTCATTGAAGAAAGATTTAACATTATTTTGCTATCACGCAGAGGAACGCTCTGACGACTCACTGCAGCAAACACAGCGCTGTTGTCGCGATGACGCGACAGGTAACGTCTTTCTCAGGTTGGTCATGTTTATGCTCATATTGCGGTGCACTAAAGCCGCCGAGGATATGAAGCGCGGGTTTTTCAGGTGTGTTTTCTGAACTGAGGTTATCTGCTATTTTTCTGCTGTTTTCCACAAACAGCTGTTCATGTAGAACATGTTTCATTCAGAACCAAAACAAATCCTACAAACGTATCTTCTGTATGTCCATGCAGACGCATGAACCCAACATATTTTATAAACGTTTTAGTTTTTATCAACTTGAACTGTGTTCAAGTGTAGAAAAACACTTTCCAAACCATATGGAGCAGTAAAGCGTCTGCCCCTCTCACAGCTTCAAATCCGTGAAGAGCGTGAAGAAGCTGATGAAACGAAACATGAACGATCCCGCGTTCATGCTGTCTGCAAATAAATCAAACTCAAGGGTTGTGCATGTCACCGGATTATTATCCTTAATGATCCTGCTAATCCCACCGTCATTCCCTCAATGTCTGATCAAAGCAAATCCACAGTTCTATATACGTCATATCATTTTTTCAACTCTGTCCCCATCTTTCATGGACTGGAGATCATTTAAAAAACACTCTTTTTGAATAAATGTGTCCTTTCACACTACGGTGATCAAAGGTCACCTGAAGGACGGAGCGCCGGTGTTCTCAGACGGACTTCTGTGCAGGTCTTGGGTCTCTCATGAACTGAAAACATTGATGTCGGTCCCGGTTCTCCCGAGCTCTCTTCCTCACGTCCTCGGTTCTGTAGTTCGTTGTTTTATCGCTGTGGTTTTTGGAGTTATGTTCTCTTGTTCCTCTGGATTTTTCTACTTTTGTTTCTAGTGTTTTGTTTATGGAACCACTGTTCTTTGTTTAGTTTATTTTGCCTTACTTTCTGTTTTCCTTTAACAGACGCTCAGGGGCAGGAGGTACAGGTATGGACAGGTAAACCGAGCAACAGAGGAACAGAGGAAGCCAACCACGCTGTTGTGTTCTTGTTCTCGTGTTCTTGTCTGTTCCAGTCTACATCTAACTCTTGAAATCATCTCGGTGTTCATGTCCCACGTATCGCATCATTTCATCCAGAAGAGACATTTCAGATGGCAAAATATCCCAGAAGGCATCAAAGGCATCAATGAGTGGACGTTACGGTGGAGAAGAAGCTGGTTTAATTCTGGTTAAAACTATTGAATGTAGTTTTGAGGTCTTCCATGCAAGAACTTAGCCAGGTCAAACTTCAAATGTTTTCTTGATTTATGGAGAAAGCAGCTTTTTCTACAACCATTTCTCACGATACTTTTAGAGTTGTGTGGGCCCATGTAGCTGAGCTGTGACATCACAAACAGGTAGAAAGACTGACGTGTCCGTTAAAGTCGAACTTTCCGGAACAATCAGGTACACAAGTCCAAACCTGGCACACTTGTTGTTATCGGCTACAGCCTTGCTTCGCCTTACTCCCCTGCTAGTCCGTTGTCATCCTGATGTCATTATCATCTCCAGTGTTGCTGTTCTCCTTTATGCTTCTCGACTTTCTTCAGATATCCAGCCATTTCTGGGTTACAAGGACACATTACTCCGGCATTTTGGGTCCTTTACAGAAGATGCGGTTGAATCCGAGCTTATGTCTCACTTTTTGGTTATTTAGAAAATGTTGGTTCTTTATCTTTTAGTTTTCTATCCCAATTTTAACTATTGCTTGTTTCTCATATCATTGGATAGACATTTCTCCACAAATATGAGAAAATGTTTAACTGAATCTTTTACATTTAGAGAGTTAATAAAAAAATAAATATGTTTCACTACCTGGTCTATAAACTGAAGCTTAAGTCTTAAATTCAGACAGTTTGCATGTTTCTTCATCAGTCACTCCATACAAACTTTAAACAAGCACACAACACTCCCAAACTCCAGTTAATGGGAAAACATGAATATTACTGTTCTGCAACTATAAAGTGTTATTGGAAATGTTAACGTTTGCAAAAGAGTGTTATAGAAACTGTAAGTTCACCTCGTGTTATTCTCTATCCGGCTAAGAGCAGGAGGAACGAACTGCAAGATGAGCAGTAAATTAGAGGAGAGGACAGGGAGGAAGTCTCAAAAAGCCAATCAGAGGCGGTTGCTCGAGGAGTCAGCCAGCTCAGAGGTGGGCAGGGCTGATAGCCACACATTAAGAGGAGAGAGTGGGATGGGCAGATATTTTTACCCAATCACGGACGAGGTGGGAGGGGCCTTCTGAGACTGAGGTGTTCCTGATTGGAGAGCCCTGAGTGAGAGAGAGGGGATCTGTGCGAACTCAAACACGACCGTTCAGACAGCAGAACGAGCACAGTCGAACAGAGAGATCATTGAAGAAGGCAAACATTTTCAAAGAGAGAAAATAACATGTGACTGCAGCAACAATGCAGATGGAGACAGAACAGGAGCAGAGTAGAGGCGAGCAGGGCCGAGCTGGGCCGAGCTGGGCCGAGCAGGGCCGAGCAGGGCCGAGCAGGGGCGAGCAGGGGCGAGCAGGGGCGAGCAGGGGCGAGCAGGGCCGAGCTGGGCCGAGCTGGGCACTGCAGCGATGCACAGAGTTCAAAAGAACACTCCGACAGTTTGGAAACCAGGTTTGAAGAGGTTAGGGTTATGTTGAATCGCATGATCTTGTATGAGGCAAATTACAGCCTCACAACAATATTTAACTTTTTATTTTTGTCACAATGCCATTAGTTATTTAAAAAAGTCAAGCAAAACAAGAAAAAGAAAAATGTGGGCAATACTGAGTACTCCCTTACTCCTTAGGATTTAGGATGGTAGGTTCCAGCCTGGTGCTGCTAATCCTCGGCCCATGATGAACTGATCCAAGCAGATGTGCAGACCTCTAGAAAAGCAGATGTTTAGGCAGCTGGCTGGTCTGAAGCATTCAGGCGTGTGTTAACACAATGCCAAAAAAGGAAAGACACATACAACTGTCTTAGAGAATGAATCTGGAAGGTGTCACTTCCAAACAATTCTTGAGCCCATGTATATTTTCCCTCCAGTTAATTTTTGAAGGCTCCCATCTGTATGTCAGATGCACACATATAAAGCTTAAATCCTGAATTTACCAAAATGCCGGAGTGTTTCTTTGATAAAAGTCCAAATCCAGCTTCTCAGTATTCATAATAAACTTTTTTCTTGGGCCGATTCCCTGCCTTCACAAAATAAAGATATCATGTTGGGGGCAAACGCAACCGCAGTACCAAAAGAGTTGGGACACTGTTTGTAATATAGATGAAACAGGATGTCATGTTTTTAAAATCTATATTGTACTCATAGCAGAACACAGAAAACATGTCAAAAAGGTTTGAGAGGGTGATGTTTACCCCATGAGGCATCCCCTCGTCCTCTACCCACAGTCCATCAACACCTGGAACACAGGAGCCCAGTTGATGATGTTTTGGGAGCGGTCGGATACGAGACCGCCAAAGCCAATTTCCGGATTTGGCATATGGGACAACGGGACAGTTTTTCCCTCTGAGTGTATTTGAAAGAGCTTTGGCCCAGAGAAGACGGTGGTGTCTCTGGACCAAGCGTTCCTGAGCCACGAAGCGAGTTTCCCAGCTCTGAATCCCCAAAAACATGATGAGCTCTTTCCAGCCCTTGTTGCCCCCCGTTCCAACTATCTTGATGTGTTGCTCCCATCAAGTTCAAAATAAACCCATACTTTTCATGAAAAGGTGAAATGTCTTTCTTTCAAATAGTAATATGTTTTCCATCTTCTGTTGTGAATAGAATGTGAGTTTATGAGATTTGGAGATCATAGCATTCTCTTTTAGTTTTATTTCACACAGCATCCCAACTCTTTGGCAATTGGGGTTTTAAATATGATCATTAATTCTATGTTTTAAGAAAACTCAAATTTACTCCTGCTTTTTTACTTCAGTTGCTCTGACCATGACATGAGTTGACATGAGTCAACGTTAAAGTTTTCATAACTCAAAGGAATGATGGTTAGAGCCAGAGAAGTGAAAGCCCTGCTTCCCTTTACTACAAACAGCAGACAGGAGAAAGAAGACGGATGGATTTGCTGAGCTTCACACCAAAAGCAACACCTGCAAACAAAGAGCAGCTCTAGGAGAGTGCAGCACATTTGAAATGAAAAAGAAAGCAATGAAATGAGTCATCATCTTGCTCGTTCTGAGCAGGACCGATAACTAGACCGTTGCCACGCATCGCTTTGTCCTTCCTGGATCTGCCTCCTCAATCAGAAGCTGTTTTATGAGAGTCAAAGGCCAGATGGGAACCTACGTTTGCTTTTGGATTCTTATTTTAGATTTGTTTGGTCACATTGTTGAAACTCTTCACCTTCCTGTTCCCAGTGAAGCTTCAACATCAGCCAATGAGTCCACGTGTGCAGTGATCAGGACCGTTTCAGCCAATGACTGCGCTGGTCCCTAACCCTAACCCCCCCCAAGCGATGCGGCTGGTTATGGGTCACTGTGTCAAACAGAAGTGTGGTATGAGGCATACCCCGCCCGCTCCTTTAGTTTCACATCAGTAATGCCGTCTTTGGACACCAGTTTGTTAAAAACGAGAATCCCAATAACCATGTTAACCTGCCGAAGAGAAAAGGCACAAGGTTAAAGCAGAGTAAAGGCACTTTGGTTACTTGTCAACATGCAGCACTACTCTGGTGATGCTGGCGATCTATGGCAGTGGTGCTGATGGTCATGATTTCAGGATGATCACGGCAGCATGCACGCAGCTGAGTCACGCAGACACCGGGCCTGCACACCGTCCCTTCTGGACCGTACAAGCTGAACGGAACCACATTGAGAGTTAGTGGCAGGGCTCAAATGAAGCATGACAGGCACAAAAACAGTTGAAATGATGGATTGCAAAGGTTAAAACCACTTTTTGAATAAGAGAAAATAAATCATGCATTAAATATGAGCTGTGTGAAATAAACGGTGGTGGTGGGCATCTCTGACTACATTTATTCCTACAATCTTACCACTAGAATTCCCGTCTCTAGAAATAGGAGAGAGCTTCACTACGTCTGCTTACTGCAGAAGCCGCTGGAGTTAAAATCTAAAATACACCGTCTGGTTGTAGGTGGGAATGAGGAGCTGAGGCTGCCCAAAACCGAATATGATGGAGGTGATGAGCACAACAGCTTCACAGCAGTGACGTTCCTCTGTCCAGGTGTGCAACTACTACTGCTGGGCACATTTCCTTCCCTGCTGCTCATTATTAAAGTGGCCATACAGTGGTTTTTCTGATGTATCTAATGAATATTTAACTTTTGACAAGAGGACAAAAATAAAACATTTTTGGGACTTTTGGACACTCATGTTTTCCAGGCAGAAAGACTGAAGCTGCAAGTCGGTGTTGATCCAATGCCAAAAGCTGGTCGTAAACTGGAGGTGGTGAGCAAACTGTCTGTCTGGCAGCTAGTGTGTGCGTATATTTTAGTAAATATCTTACTAAGTCTCATACCAGCACAAAATAAATTAAATTACAATGCATGTCGTACAAAAAGTGATATATTTCACTGATTATCCATCAATCACAGCCTCAGTTGCCAACGATGCAGTCAGAAGACCTTTGCAACAGCATCATTAATGCTCTAATTCTCGGCTGCAGGCGTCATTATTTCACTTTCACATCTGCACCTACTGATACCCAAAAAACAGTCAGTGACTGAAAGACGACTTAACCTGCAATGTTGCACAGCGGCAGGTAATGGTCAGCAGACGTCCAGCTCTTTGTTGTGGGAGTTCGTCGTGCCCTCAGCTTTCATATTCTGATTATGATTGAGGCATCAACATGTTTGGAAGGATGGGAACTGTTGACTTTATTTCAATGAAATGATAAAAATACAGAGTCGATAATGTGTTGACATGTTGAAAACGTGAATGCAGAAAAAGAGTCTTTAGCTCCGCCCCCTGGCATGCCTCCAGAATTTCAACCAATCAGAATAGTGAGCAGGAAGTCAACAAATGTAGATGAGCAGAAGAAGAAAGAAGAAATAAATAGAATTAGGTAAATAAAGAAAATGGAAGAGCTGGAAGCACAAGAGGATACAAAACAAAGCAAGAAAGAGGGGAGGTGGGACTAACGAATGAATAAAACAATAAACAGGGACAGAAGGAGGGCATGAAGTGTAGAAGGAGGTGCTTAAAAAAAGAAAATAAAGGAAGAAAAGGGGGAGTACAGATGCTGTTTTCAGTGAACTGCTTTACTGTTATTTACTGTACTCGTTTACCAGAGAACTATTTTGTTTGCAAAATGCAAGAAACAGCAGTTAAAAAAGAAGTAAGAAGATTTTCAATACTGATTCATGTATCAGGACAGTTACCCCAAACGACATGTTATGGGCACCAAAGTTTGAATATCAGCGAAAATACTTTAGGTCCAGTTGCTATAAAGACATTAACCAACTATAACCATAAGACAAATGCACATTTAATGGTCTTATGAATAAAACATTATGTTGTTATATACATATAACCCTAAAGTTAACCTACAAGTTAGTAGAAGCTGTAAACCGGAACGTGTCAACCTTTAACCTACAGGAGATGGTAGAAGTTGTCAACGGGAACGTGTCAACCTTTAACCTCCAGGAGATGATAGAACCTGTCAACGGGAACGTGTCAAACTTTAACCTCCAGGAGATGGTAGAAGCTGTCAACGAGAACGTGTCAACCTTTAACCTCCAGGAGATGATAGAAGCTGTCAACGAGAACGTGTCAACCTTTAACCTCCAGGAGATGATAGAACCTGTCAACGGGAACGTGTCAACCTTTAACCTCCAGGAGATGATAGAACCTGTCAACGGGAATGTGTCAACCTTTAACCTCCAGGAGATGATAGAAGCTGTCAACGGGAACGTGTCAACCTTTAACCTCCAGGAGATGGTAGAAGCTGTCAACGGGAACGTGTCAACCTTTAACCTCCAGGAGATGGTAGAAGCTGTCAACGGGAACGTGTCAACCTTTAACCTCCAGGAGATGGTAGAAGCTGTCAACGGGAACGTGTCAACCTTTAACCTCCAGGAGATGGTAGAAGCTGTCAACGGGAACGTGTCAACCTTTAACCTCCAGGAGATGGTAGAAGCTGTCAACGAGAACGTGTCAAACTTTAACCTCCAGGAGATGGTAGAAGTTGTCAATGGGAACGTTTCAACCTTTAACCTCCAGGAGATGGTAGAAGCTGTCAACGGGAACGTGTCAAACTTTAACCTCCAGGAGATGGTAGAAGCTGTCAACAGGAACGTGTCAACCTTTAACCTCCAGGAGATGATAGAAGCTGTCAACGAGAACGTGTCAAACTTTAACCTCCAGGAGATGGTAGAAGTTGTCAATGGGAACGTTTCAACCTTTAACCTCCAGGAGATGGTAGAAGTTGTCAATGGGAACGTGTCAACCTTTAACCTCCAGGAGATGGTAGAAGCTGTCAACGGGAACGTGTCAACCTTTAACCTCCAGGAGATGATAGAAGCTGTCAACGGGAACGTGTCAACCTTTAACCTATTGGAGATGATAGAAGCTGTCAACGAGAACGTGTCAACCTTTAACCTCCAGGAGATGGTAGAAGCTGTCAACGGGAACGTGTCAACCTTTAACCTCCAGGAGATGATAGAAGCTGTCAACGAGAACGTGTCAAACTTTAACCTCCAGGAGATGGTAGAAGTTGTCAATGGGAACGTTTCAACCTTTAACCTCCAGGAGATGGTAGAAGTTGTCAATGGGAACGTGTCAACCTTTAACCTCCAGGAGATGGTAGAAGTTGTCAACGGGAACGTGTCAACCTTTAACCTCCAGGAGATGGTAGAAGTTGTCAACGAGAACGTGTCAACTTTTAACCTCCAGGAGATGGTAGAAGTTGTCAATGGGAACGTGTCAACCTTTAACCTCCAGGAGATGGTAGAAGCTGTCAATGGGAACGTGTCAACCTTTAACCTCCAGGAGATGGTAGAAGTTGTCAATGGGAACGTGTCAACTTTTAACCTCCAGGAGATGGTAGAAGCTGTCAACGGGAACGTGTCGACCTTTAACCTCCAGGAGATGGTAGAACCTGTCAACGGGAACGTGTCAACCTTTAACCTCCAGGAGATGGTAGAAGTTGTCAATGGGAACGTTTCAACCTTTAACCTCCAGGAGATGGTAGAAGCTGTCAACCGGAACATGTCAACCTTTAACCTCCAGGAGAGGGTAGAAGCTGTCAACCAAAACGCATCAACCTTTAACCTCCAGGAGATGATAGAAGCTGTCAACCGGAAGGCATCAACCTTTAACCTCCAGGAGAGGGTAGAAGCTGTCAACCAAAACGCATCAACCTTTAACCTCCAGGAGATGATAGAAGCTGTCAACAGGAACGTGTCAACGTTTGACCTCCAGGAGAGGGTAGAAGCTGTCAACCAAAACGCATCAACCTTTAACCTCCAGGAGATGATAGAAGCTGTCAACAGGAACGTGTCAACGTTTGACCTCCAGGAGAGGGTAGAAGCTGTCAACCAAAACGCATCAACCTTTAACCTCCAGGAGATGATAGAAGCTGTCAACAGGAACGTGTCAACGTTTGACCTCCAGGAGATGATAGAAGCTGTCAACGGGAACGCGTCAACCTTTAACCTCCAGGAGATGATAGAAGCTGTCAACAGGAACGCGTCAACCTTTAACGTCCAGAAGATGATAGAAGCTGTCAACCGGAACGCGTCAACCTATAACCTCTACGAGTCAACCCTAGTGCTGTGGGGGGGGAGAAGCTCGCCATCCAGGAGGGGCTCAGAGCAGACCTGCTGCTCCTCCAGATGAAGAAGATCAGCTCCCGTTGAGGATGTCTGAGCCACCAGTCCAGAACCAAGTCAAATTGTTCTTTTTCTTCCTCTACACAGCTGGTCTTCAGAAGGAGGGCTCCCCCTTTCGATCCAGGTCCTGCTCAAAATTTCTTTCCTCATAAAGGGGACCTTTTCCGAACCAGTGTGTGGCTTTAAGGTTCTGTTCAATATTTGGTCATGCTCTGGGTCTCAGGAGGCTCTGGTGTTGTCATAAGCCCCATTCGCATGGGACTAAAATGATCTGGGGACCTGCTGAGATTTGTCTTTCTGTAATATATGAACTAAAAATTCCACCACGAATTACAAATTTCAGCAAACACCGACATCACAAGATAATTTTAATCCCGTCCGAGTGTGCATGCCAGTAATTCAAAATGTGCAGGCTGGAATCTTCATAGAAAAAAAAAAAAAAACTTCTGTCGCCTTTTCTGCCTCTTTCCTGGTGAGGGTTTGCTGGTTGCGGTTCATGGTGAGATGTTATGATACAACTTCCGCCTGTATCCACCATCTGCAGCCTAATGATCTGATGCTTTGACCTAACAAAGAACATACAGACATGAATCACCACGAACGTTCACACGGAGACGTCCAGATCAGCAGGACAATGCTGAGCTGAAGAATCGTGTGGCTGCATCACGCAGTAAGAAACTTCCGATCGGTCGTCAAGCTCAAAACCGCCAGACTTCAACAAAAACTGGTTATGTTTACTGTAAGTTTACTGTTACCATGGAAACTTGAAACTGAGAATGATGCTCAACTTTCCGATTTTGTCACATCAATGTGAGCTGTCTTCACGGAAATCAATGTCTGAACAGATGCAAGACCTCGACTCCACTTCCAGGATCTGTTATGGTCCGAGTGGCACCGCAGCAGCACAACTGCTTTGCATCTCGTCTTCTTCACTACAAAAGCCACCTCGTCCTGCGACAGCACCAAATGGAGCGCTCTCCGGCTCCACGCTCGTTCTCTGTTCAGTCACACTTGTTTGTATTCTAACTCGTCTTTGTTTTACTCTGTCACTGATTCTCCGGTTTGCTGTCGGGAAAGTCAACTGCCTCCCTGCTCCAGTGAACATCTGTCAAGTCCAGCCCGTCTCCACGTCACCATACCAGACACGGCTCACGCCAGCTACTCGCCAGCACCTCCGTATCCTGATTCACCGGGATCCCTGTGCACCGGCCACCCTCCTCGCCAGCCCTGCCAACAACCTCCCAACACAGACTCCACTTGTTCCTGATGCTGCGTCCTAATGACATACCGTCATTAATAAACAATTACTCACCATTGTGCCCGCAATTAGTTTCCCCACCTCCGCGCAAAACAGAATAAATGTCTGTAAATCACGGTAAAGCCACAGACCTCAGACTAAATCCAGAGTGGGGGTGTCATTTCAGAATTACTGCAGGTCCAGGGGTCATTTTAGTCCAGTGCAAATAGGATGCTTCATTTAAAGACATGACAGGGTGTACTTATTTAAGTATTTACATGTTTACGTGATTACTGCATGGTATTATAACAGTGATATTAACTAAATAAATATTAATGGTGTGGCATTTTTAAAGTGAAATGTTGAAAAAATGTCAACATTGATGTCAATGGTCATGTGAAGGGCTATTAGTATTATCATTACATTTTTTATGTTGTATGTACATCATATATATATATATATATATATATATATATATATATATATATATATATATATATATACATATACATATATACATATACATAAATAAGCAGCCTCACAGTTGCACATATGGATGCATGCAGGCTAAATTCAGCATCAGTGACTGTTAGATGATGGGAGCTACTTCAAACAGTAAACTTTGCTTTGTCAAGCAACAAGATGGAAGAAGAAGAGAAAATACCAAAACCACAGCTGCAGCTGGTCCAACAAATGCATAGAGAAGACCTCCTTCCAAAGACAGCCAGCAGCTACGGGACAGAAGTAGGAATAATGCAGATGTGGGGAGAAATGATTTAAGAAAAGAAGGTGGGGGAGGGGTGAGGAAAGAAAAGGAAGGAGCATGGAGGGTTGTAAAAAGGAGGAACAGAAAGATGTGAAAGAAGTTTATGCATGGAAAGATTCAGGATGGTAAAATATAGAGGAAACATAGGAAGAGAGGTTAATTATGCTGTAGAAATAAACCTCCACCATGTGTAAAATCCAAACATTAATATTTAAAGAATAGGAGGTGCTCCAATTATAGATCCATATTAAATCATGCTCACTAGCTGGGCGTTCCATATCCCTTTGCTTTGGTGAATCCCACAGAGATTGCTACTACGAGAGCAGGGAGACCTGTGAAGAAACAAGCATGCTGAAGTTAACAAACACTACGAGGGAGAACCCCAATAAACACGTTGTTGCGATGAGGCCCACCCCAGCCGAGACACAGGAAACGCTTGCGTATGATGCGATTTCTGAGGCGGCCGGTCACAGCCATGTACGACTGCCACGCCTCCGTCAGAACCCAGCAGAACGAAGACAGGAAGAAGAAATGAAGGAACGCTGCAATCAGGGTGCACAAGACCTGAAAGATGGAAAACGGCATCAATGAACATACGCCACTTCTATCACCGAGGCCATGTGACGGAGCTTCTGATCGGATCTGACCTTATTCCTTGTCTGTGTCTGTCCGATGAGAATAAGGGCGTTGGAGGAGATGATGGAGAGGCAGAAGTTGATGAGGATGACGGAGCGCTCAGACCGAATGTACCTGCAGGAACATCAAAGAATCTCTTACAGGTTCTGTTTGAAACCAAATAATGTCAGTCACCAGCTGTGTCTCCACGCCTGAAATTCTGACCTGAAAATACACGGGAAACGCATCAGTTTGACCAAAAGTCCCATACAAACTGACAAATGTTTATATTTTTATGATTGCATGATGTAGCACATGCCTTTTCTTTTATGAAAAGATGGTTCGAAGCGATAGGACTCAAGAGGGAGAAACCATGCATTCCAAAATGCTTCCTGATCTGAGCCCATATCCTTAAAGTGTGTTTAACCACTGGGTTACAGATGTGTGCAATGGAAGGGAGAGAAAAGGGGGAATCCAGCAATGCAGGAAGAGAGGTGTTTCCGGACAGGTGCAGTTCCATTGCCACCCAGTCGGGGGCGCCAGATCGATCAGCATAGAATGACCAGAATGCTATACAGCACAAATTTGCAGCCCAGTAGTAGAGTCGGAAATTTGGAAGGGCAAGCCTGCCGGTGGACTTGGTCTTCGTAAGATGGACTTTGCTAAGTCAAGGACGTTTTCCCTGCCAGATAAAGGAGGAAAGGACCGAGTCGAGCTGGTTGAAAAAGGAAGCGGGAATAAAAACCGGTAAGGACTGAAGTAAGTATAAAAATCTTTATAGAATTGACCCGACCCACCAGCGACATAGATAAAGGTGACCACTGTGTCAATGTTTGTTTAGTTAGGTTCAGTAAGGTAGTGAGGTTTTCTTTGAATAGGTCTCTTTGTTTCCTTGTGATCGATACTCCCAGATATGAGAATTTGTGATGTTCCACTCTGAAAGGTAGATTTGAATAGTCCAAAGCATGCGCTTTATTATTGATGGGGAAAAGCTCACTTTTGCTAAGGTTCAGTTTGTAGCCAGACAGCTTCCCAAACCGGCTGAGCAACGACAGAGCCGCAGTTAGTGAGGTCCCTGGGTCTGATATAAAGAGCAGAAGATCATCTGCATACAGTGAGACTTTGTGTTCTGTAGAGTTCCTCCAAATACCAGTTATGTCTCTACACCCTCGAAGGGCTGCAGCAAGCGGCTCAATAGCCAGGTCAAAGAGCAAAGGGCTCAGAGGGCATCCCTGGCGGGTTCCTCTGTGTAAGTTGAAGGGTTTTGACTGCTGGGAGTTGGTGCGAATAGAAGCGGTGGGAGATGAGTATAACAATTGAATCCACGAGGAGAAGTTGGGACCAAAGCCAAATCTGTCCAGAACTGCAAAAAGAAATTTGAATTCCACTCGGTCAAAAGCTTTTTCGGCATCGAGAGATACAACACACTCAGGGACCACCCTGGGAGAGGTGTAGATTATGTCAAGTAGCCAACGTATATTGAAACTTGGGTGCCTGTGTTTAATGAAGCCTGTTTGGTCCTTTGAGATGATCATGGGGAGGATATTCTCCAACCTGCGGGCCAGCACCTTAGCCAAGATTTTGCTGTCTGTGTTCAAGATGGAGATCGGCCTGTAAGAGGCACAGTCAGGTGGGTCTCTGCCTTTTTTTCCAATGAGGGTAATACAGGCCTCAGTGAAGGATTTGGGGAGAGATCCCAGCCTGAAAGAGTCGGACAACACGAGATGCAGCTGTGGGGAAAGTAGACATGAGAACTTTGCAAAAAATTCTGTCGGGAACCCATCAGGGCCTGGAGATTTACCAGACTGCATAGAAGATATGGCGGATGTGATTTCAGAATTAGATATGGGCTCATCAAGTGCTTTTCTAAGATCTGGTGGCAGTGTTGGAATGTCAAGGGTGTTCAGAAAGTCAGAAGGTTACTTCTGAAAGTCTTGATCAGCTTGGGTCTCTAAGGAGTAGATCATGTAACCATTTTAAAAATCTGTAGGAATTTTAGTGCTTATGGGGACAAGTAGTAAGTCAAACCTGGAGACCATTATTCATCAAAAGCTGATAGGACCACATGGACAAGGGTTATCATGAAAATATTAGTTAAGTAGTACAGCACACAGCTTTGTTATCTGTTATCCTTCTGATAATTTCTTCTGCTAACTTTGTTAACCTTCTATTAACCTTCTTTTAACATCTTGTTAACTTCTTTTAACCTTGTTAACTTCTGTTCCCATTGTTAACCTTCTGTTAACATTGTTAACCTTCTGTTAACGTTGTTAACCTTCTGTTTACGATGTTAACCTTATGTTAACCTTCTGTTAACGTTGTTAACCTTCTGTTAACAATGTTAACCTTCTGTTAACGTTAACCTTCTGTTAACGCTGTTAACTTTCTGTTAATCTTCTGTTAACGTTGTTAACCTTCTGTTTACTTTTGTTAACCTTCTGTTAACCTTCTGTTAACGTTGTTAACTTTCTGTTAACCTTCTGTTAACGCTGTTAACTTTCTGTTAACTTCTGTTAACGCTGTTAACTTTCTGTTAACCTTCTGTTAACGTTGTTAACCTTCTGTTAACCTTCTGTTAACCTTCTGTTTACTTTTGTTAACCTTCTGTTAACCTTCTGTTAACGTTGTTAACTTTCTGTTAACCTTCTGTTAACCTTCTGTTAACCTTCTGTTAACCTTCTGCAAACGTTGTTAACCTTCTGTTAACTTCTGTTAACTTCTGTTAACTTTCTGTTAACCTTCTGTTAACGTTGTTAACCTTCTGTTTACTTTTGTTAACCTTCTGTTAACGTTGTTAACCTTCTGTTTACTTTTGTTAACCTTCTGTTAACCTTCTGCAAACGTTGTTAACCTTGTGTTTAGTTTTGTTAACTTTGTGTTAACGCTGTTAACCTTCTGTTAACGTTATTAACCTTCTGTTTACGTTTGTTAACCTTCTGTTAACGCTTGTTAACCTTTTATCCTTTTATAACATCTATTAACATTTGTGTTAACATTGTTAACCTTCTATTAACCTTCTGTTTACTTCTGTTAACCTTCTGTTTAAGTTGTTAACCTTCTGTTAACCTTCTGTTAACGTTGTTAACCTTCTGTTAACTTCTGTTAACGCTGTTAACTTTCTGTTAACCTTCTGTTAACATTCTGTTAACGTTGTTAACCTTCTGTTTACTTTTGTTAACCTTCTGTTAACCTTCTGCAAACGTTGTTAACCTTCTGTTAACTTCTGTTAACTTTCTGTTAACTTTCTGTTAACCTTCTATTAACGTTGTTAACCTTCTGTTTAGTTTTGTTAACTTTGTGTTAACGCTGTTAACCTTCTGTTAACGTTATTAACCTTCTGTTTACGTTTGTTAACCTTCTGTTAACGCTTGTTAACCTTTTATCCTTTTATAACATCTATTAACATTTGTGTTAACGTTGTTAACCTTCTTTTTACTTCTGTTAACCTTCTGTTTACGTTGTTAACCTTCTGTTAACCTTCTGTTAACGTTGTTAACCTTCTGTTAACTTCTGTTAACGCTGTTAACTTTCTGTTAACCTTCTGTTAACATTCTGTTAACGTTGTTAACCTTCTGTTAACTTCTGTTAACTTTCTGTTAACTTTCTGTTAACCTTCTGTTAACGTTGTTAACCTTCTGTTTAGTTTTGTTAACTTTGTGTTAACGCTGTTAACCTTCTGTTAACGTTATTAACCTTCTGTTTACGTTTGTTAACCTTCTGTTAACGCTTGTTAACCTTTTATCCTTTTATAACATCTATTAACATTTGTGTTAACGTTGTTAACCTTCTTTTTACTTCTGTTAACCTACTGTTTACGTTGTTAACCTTCTGTTAACCTTCTGTTAACGTTGTTAACCTTCTGTTAACTTCTGTTAACGCTGTTAACTTTCTGTTAACCTTCTGTTAACATTCTGTTAACGTTGTTAACGCTGTTAACTTTCTGTTAACCTTCTGTTAACCTTCTGTTAACGTTGTTAATGCTGTTAACTTTCTGTTAACCTTCTGTTACCCTTCTGTTTACGTTTGTTAACCTGCTGTTAACGCTTGTTAACCTTTTTTAACATCTATTAACATATGTTAAACTTCTGTTATTTTCTGTTAATGTTTGTTAACCTTCTGTTAACGTATGTTAACCTTCTGTTAACCTTCTATTTACTTTTGTTAACCTTCTGTTAATGCTGTTATTCTTCTGTTAACCTTTTGTTAACATTGTTAACCTTCTGTTTACGTTTGTTAACCTTCTTTTAACCTGTTAACGTTGTTAACCTTCTGTTTACGTTTGTTAAACTTCTGTTAACCTTCTGTTAACGTTGTTAACCTTCTGTTAACAATGTAAACCTTATGTTAATGTTGTTAAACTTCTGTTAACGTTGTTAACCTTCGGTTAACTTCTGTTAAAGCTGTTAACTTTCTGTTAACCTTCTGTTAGCCTTCTGTTAACGTTGTTAACGCTGTTAACCTTCTGTTTACTTCTGTTAACCTTCTGTTAACGTATGTTAACCTTCTTTTATTTTCTGTTAATGTTTGTTAACCTTCTGTTAACTTCTGTTCCTGTTGTTAACCTTCTGTTAACGTAAGTTAACCTTCTGTTAACCTTCTATTAACCTTCTGTTAACGTTGTTAACCTTCTGTTAACGTAAGTTAACCTTCTGTTAACCTTCTATTAACCTTCTGTTAACGTTGTTAACCTTCTGTTTACTTTTGTAAACCTTCTGTTAATGCTGTTAACCTTCTGTTAATGCTGTTAACCTTCTGTTAACATTCTGTTAACGTTGTTAATCTTCTGTTTACGTTTGTTAACCTGCTGTTATTGCTTGTTACCCTTTTTTAACATCTATTGACATTTGTTAACCTTCTGTTAACTTCTGTTAACGTATGTTAACCTTCTGTTATTTTCTGTTAATGTTTGTTAATCTTCTGTTAACTTCTGTTCCTGTTGTTAACCTTCTGTTTACGTTTGTTAACATTCTGTTAACGCTGTTAATTTTGTTAACCTTCTGTTTACGTTTGTTAACCTGCTGTTAATGCTTGTTAACCCTTTTTTAACATTATTAACATTTGTTAACCTTCTGTTAACTTCTGTTAACGTATGTTAACCTTCTGTTAACGCTGTTAACCTTCTGTTAACGTTGTTAACCTTCTGTTTACATTTGTTAACCTGCTGTTAACGCTTGTTAACCTTTTTTAACATCTATTAACATTTGTTAACCTTCTGTTAACATTCTGTTAATGTTTGTTAACCTTCTGTTAACATTCTGTTAACGTTGTTAACCTTCTGTTTACGTTTGTTAACCTGCTGTTAACGCTTGTTAACCTTTTTTAACATCTATTAACATTTGTTAACCTTCTGTTAACATTCTGTTAATGTTTGTTAACCTTCTGTTAACCTTCTGTTAACGTTGTTAACCTTCTGTTTACGTTTGTTAACCTGCTGTTAACGCTTGTTAACCTTTTTTAACATCTATTAAAATTTGTTAACCTTCTGTTAACTTCTGTTAACGTATGTTAACCTTCTGTTATTTTCTGTTAATGTTTGTTAACCTTCTGTTAACTTCTGTTCCTGTTGTTAACCTTCTGTTTACGTTTGTTAACCTTCTGTTAACGTTGTTAACCTTCTGTTTACTTTTGCAAACCTTCTGTTAATGCTGTTAACCTTCTGTTAACCTTCTGTTTACGTTCGTTAACCTGCTGTTAACGCTTGTTACCCTTTTTTAACATCTATTAACATTTGTTAACCCTCTGTTAACTTCTGTTAACGTATGTTAACCTTCTGTTAACTTCTGTTCCTGTTGTTAAACTTCTGTTAACATTGTTAACCTTCTGTTAACATATGTTAACCTTCTGTTAACCTTCTGTTAACATTGTTAACCTTCTGTTTACTTTTGTTAACCTTCTGTTAACGCTCTTAACCTTCTGTTAACCTTCTGTTAACGTTGTTAACCTTCTGTTTACGTTTGTTAACCTGCTGTTAACGCTTGTTAACCTTTTTTTTAACATCTATTAACATTTGTTAACCTTCTGTTTACTTTTGCAAACCTTCTGTTAATGCTGTTAACCTTCTGTTAACGTTGTTAACCTTCTGTTTACGTTTGTTAACCTGCTGTTAACGCTTGTTAACCTTTTTTTTAACATCTATTAACATTTGTTAACCTTCTGTTAACTACTGTTAACATTTGTTAACCTTCTGTTATTTTCTGTTAATGTTTGTTAACCTTCTGTTAACTTCTGTTCCTGTTGTTAACCTTCTGTTTACGTTTGTTAACCTTCTGTTAACGTTGTTAACCTTCTGTTTACTTTTGCAAACCTTCTGTTAATGCTGTTAACCTTCTGTTAACGTTGTTAACCTTCTGTTTACGTTTGTTAACCTGCTGTTAACGCTTGTTAACCTTTTTTTAACATCTATTAACATTTGTTAACCTTCTGTTAACTTCTGTTAACATTTGTTAACCTTCTGTTATTTTCTGTTAACGTATGTTAACCTTCTGTTAACTTCTGTTCCTGTTGTTAACCTTCTGTTTACGTTCGTTAACCTGCTGTTAACGCTTGTTACCCTTTTTTAACATCTATTAACATTTGTTAACCTTCTGTTAACTTCTGTTAACGTTTGTTAAACTTCTGTTAACGCTGTTAATGTTGTTAACCTTCTGTTTACGTTTGTTAACCTGCTGTTAATGCTTGTTAACCCTTTTTTAACATCTATTAACATTTGATAACCTTCTGTTAACTTCTGTTAACGTATGTTAACCTTCTGTTAACGCTGTTAACCTTCTGTTAACGTTGTTAACCTTCTGTTTACATTTGTTAACCTGCTGTTAATGCTTGTTAACCTTTTTTAACATCTATTAACATTTGTTAACCTTCTGTTAACATTCTGTTAATGTTTGTTAACCTTCTGTTAACCTTCTGTTAACGTTGTTAACCTTCTGTTTACGTTTGTTAACCTGCTGTTAACGCTTGTTAACCTTTTTTAACATCTATTAAAATTTGTTAACCTTCTGTTAACTCCTGTTAACGTATGTTAACCTTCTGTTATTTTCTGTTAATGTTTGTTAACCTTCTGTTAACTTCTGTTCCTGTTGTTAACCTTCTGTTTACGTTTGTTAACCTTCTGTTAACATTTGTTAACCTTCTGTTAACGATGTTAACCTTCTGTTTACTTTTGCAAACCTTCTGTTAATGCTGTTAACCTTCTGTTAACCTTCTGTTAACGTTGTTAACCTTCTGTTTACGTTTGTTAACCTGCTGTTAACGCTTGTTAACCTTTTTTTAACATCTATTAACATTTGTTAACCTTCTGTTAACTTCTGTTAACATTTGTTAACCTTCTGTTATTTTCTGTTAATGTTTGTTAACCTTCTGTTAACTTCTGTTCCTGTTGTTAACCTGCTGTTAACGCTTGTTACCCTTTTTTAACATCTATTAACATTTGTTAACCTTCTGTTAACTTCTGTTAACGTATGTTAACCTTCTGTTATTTTCTGTTAACGTATGTTAACCTTCTGTTAACTTCTGTTCCTGTTGTTAACCTTCTGTTTACTTTTGCAAACCTTCTGTTAATGCTGTTAACCTTCTGTTAACCTTCTGTTTACGTTCGTTAACCTGCTGTTAACGCTTGTTACCCTTTTTTAACATCTATTAACATTTGTTAACCTTCTGTTAACTTCTGTTAACGTATGTTAACCTTCTGTTAACTTCTGTTAACGTATGTTAACCTTCTGTTAACTTCTGTTCCTGTTGTTAAACTTCTGTTAACATTGTTAACCTTCTGTTAACGTATGTTAACCTTCCGTTAACCTTCTGTTAACATTGTTAACCTTCTGTTTACTTTTGTTAACCTTCTGTTAACGCTCTTAACCTTCTGTTAACCTTCTTTTAACGTTGTTAACCTTCTGTTTACGTTTGTTAACCTGCTGTCAACGCTTGTTAACCTTTTTTTAACATCTATTAACATTTGTTAACCTTCTGTTTACTTTTGCAAACCTTCTGTTAATGCTGTTAACCTTCTGTTAACCTTCTGTTAACGTTGTTAACCTTCTGTTTACGTTCGTTAACCTGCTGTTAACGCTTGTTACCCTTTTTTAACATCTATTAACATTTGTTAACCTTCTGTTAACATCTGTTAACGTATGTTAACCTTCTGTTAACTTCTGTTAACGTATGTTAACCTTCTGTTAACTTCTGTTCCTGTTGTTAAACTTCTGTTAATGTTGTTAACCTTCTGTTAACGTATGTTAACCTTCTGTTAACCTTCTTTTAATGTTGTTAACCTTCTGTTTAAGTTTGTTAACCTGCTGTCAACGCATTTTAACCTTTTTTTAACATCTATTAACATTTGTTAACCTTCTGTTAACTTCTGTTAACATTGTTAACCTTCTGTTTACTTTTGTTAACCTTCTGTTAACGCTTTTAACCTTCTGTTAACCTTCTTTTAACGTTGTTAACCTTCTGTTTACGTTTGTTAACCTGCTGTCAACGCTTGTTGACGTATGTTAACCTTCTGTTATTTTCTGTTAATGTTTGTTAACCTTCTGTTAACTTCTGTTAACGTATGTTAACCTTCTGTTATTTTCTGTTAATATTTGTTAACCTTCTGTTAACTTCTGTTCCTGTTGTTAAAATTCTGTTAACGTTGTTAACCTTCTGTTAACGTATGTTAACATTTGTTAACCTTCTGTTATTTTCTGTTAATGTTTGTTAACCTTCTGTTAACTTCTGTTCCTGTTGTTAACCTTCTGTTTACGTTTGTTAACCTTCTGTTAACGTTGTTAACCTTCTGTTTACTTTTGCAAACCTTCTGTTAATGCTGTTAACCTTCTGTTAACGTTGTTAACCTTCTGTTTACGTTTGTTAACCTGCTGTTAACGCTTGTTAACCTTTTTTTAACATCTATTAACATTTGTTAACCTTCTGTTAACTTCTGTTAACATTTGTTAACCTTCTGTTATTTTCTGTTAACGTATGTTAAACTTCTGTTAACGCTGTTAATGTTGTTAACCTTCTGTTTACGTTTGTTAACCTGCTGTTAATGCTTGTTAACCCTTTTTTAACATCTATTAACATTTGATAACCTTCTGTTAACGTATGTTAACCTTCTGTTAACGCTGTTAACCTTCTGTTAACGTTGTTAACCTTCTGTTTACATTTGTTAACCTGCTGTTAATGCTTGTTAACCTTTTTTAACATCTATTAACATTTGTTAACCTTCTGTTAACATTCTGTTAATGTTTGTTAACCTTCTGTTAACCTTCTGTTAACGTTGTTAACCTTCTGTTTACGTTTGTTAACCTGCTGTTAACGCTTGTTAACCTTTTTTAACATCTATTAAAATTTGTTAACCTTCTGTTAACTCCTGTTAACGTATGTTAACCTTCTGTTATTTTCTGTTAATGTTTGTTAACCTTCTGTTAACTTCTGTTCCTGTTGTTAACCTTCTGTTTACGTTTGTTAACCTTCTGTTAACATTTGTTAACCTTCTGTTAACGATGTTAACCTTCTGTTTACTTTTGCAAACCTTCTGTTAATGCTGTTAACCTTCTGTTAACCTTCTGTTAACGTTGTTAACCTTCTGTTTACGTTTGTTAACCTGCTGTTAACGCTTGTTAACCTTTTTTTAACATCTATTAACATTTGTTAACCTTCTGTTAACTTCTGTTAACATTTGTTAACCTTCTGTTATTTTCTGTTAATGTTTGTTAACCTTCTGTTAACTTCTGTTCCTGTTGTTAACCTGCTGTTAACGCTTGTTACCCTTTTTTAACATCTATTAACATTTGTTAACCTTCTGTTAACTTCTGTTAACGTATGTTAACCTTCTGTTATTTTCTGTTAACGTATGTTAACCTTCTGTTAACTTCTGTTCCTGTTGTTAACCTTCTGTTTACTTTTGCAAACCTTCTGTTAATGCTGTTAACCTTCTGTTAACCTTCTGTTTACGTTCGTTAACCTGCTGTTAACGCTTGTTACCCTTTTTTAACATCTATTAACATTTGTTAACCTTCTGTTAACTTCTGTTAACGTATGTTAACCTTCTGTTAACTTCTGTTAACGTATGTTAACCTTCTGTTAACTTCTGTTCCTGTTGTTAAACTTCTGTTAACATTGTTAACCTTCTGTTAACGTATGTTAACCTTCCGTTAACCTTCTGTTAACATTGTTAACCTTCTGTTTACTTTTGTTAACCTTCTGTTAACGCTCTTAACCTTCTGTTAACCTTCTTTTAACGTTGTTAACCTTCTGTTTACGTTTGTTAACCTGCTGTCAACGCTTGTTAACCTTTTTTTAACATCTATTAACATTTGTTAACCTTCTGTTTACTTTTGCAAACCTTCTGTTAATGCTGTTAACCTTCTGTTAACCTTCTGTTAACGTTGTTAACCTTCTGTTTACGTTCGTTAACCTGCTGTTAACGCTTGTTACCCTTTTTAACATCTATTAACATTTGTTAACCTTCTGTTAACATCTGTTAACGTATGTTAACCTTCTGTTAACTTCTGTTGACGTATGTTAACCTTCTGTTAACTTCTGTTCCTGTTGTTAAACTTCTGTTAATGTTGTTAACCTTCTGTTAACGTATGTTAACCTTCTGTTAACCTTCTTTTAATGTTGTTAACCTTCTGTTTAAGTTTGTTAACCTGCTGTCAACGCATTTTAACCTTTTTTTAACATCTATTAACATTTGTTAACCTTCTGTTAACTTCTGTTAACATTGTTAACCTTCTGTTTACTTTTGTTAACCTTCTGTTAACGCTCTTAACCTTCTGTTAACCTTCTTTTAACGTTGTTAACCTTCTGTTTACGTTTGTTAACCTGCTGTCAACGCTTGTTGACGTATGTTAACCTTCTGTTATTTTCTGTTAATGTTTGTTAACCTTCTGTTAACTTCTGTTCCTGTTGTTAAAATTCTGTTAACGTTGTTAACCTTCTGTTAACGTAAGTTAACCTTCTGTTATTGTCTGTTTTTTTGTTTTATTTTTAATTTTCCATTTTGTTCCTAATTTTTCCACCCCTGCATTTTGAAAAGCACATATCCCTGAGCGTGTTGAGAAACTGATTTGATGGTAACACTCACATTCCTAACAGCCAAGCAGTTATGTGTTCATAACCAACTGTGTTCTCCTACCTCCAGACAGACACGTAAATGATGATAAGCAGCAGCAATGTCAGCGAAGACACACCACAGCCCACGATGAGCGTCACCGAAGGGAGCTGCATCTTATCCATGTTCTGAAAGCAGAATGACAAAGAGATGTTGAAAACAGTAACCTCATAAACTAGTTAAGTTATCGGTTACATCAGCAAACCCTTTTGTTCCCGCATGACTTGAAAAAACTCTGGGGTTCAAGATTTTGCCAAAAGCACTTGTATGAACTGAAAAACTATTGAGCGGAGACATCAACTTTGACTACTGAAATTCCCTGATTCTTTTTTTCAGACATACTGATATAGATTTGCTGGTGTCCTTTGTATACTGTCCTGTTGAACGACCTAGTTTGTAAACGCTTTATCTCGTGAGATGTCCTCACATTTCCGTCTCCAGAAAATTCTAAATAATGAGAAGTTTAGGTCCACTCAATGACTGCATGGTTTCCAGGTCATGTGGCTGCAAACAAGAGCCACATCATCAACCCGCCACCACCACGCCACCACAAGAGGGCATGAGGTGTTTCTGCCGATACATGATGATGATGTTTTTTTTTCAAAACCTGGTGCTGAGCATCAAAGCCATGACAATATTGCAGATGTCCAGATAGTGGTTTGTACAGATGGTAAACCTAAGCTATACTGCCTTGTTCCTTTCAAAGAGAAGCCACCGTTCAGTATTCTTCTAATCATGCTGTCATGGACAGAAATGTTTACCATAGTCAGTGAGGCCTGTAACTCTTGATTTTTGTGTATTTCTCTAAGCAGTACATAGTTTGACCTTGGCATATATTTCCTGGGGTATCAACTCCTGGGAAGACTGAAAACTGGCCTGAATGATTTCCACTTGCAAATAATCTTTTAACTCCAAATTGCAAATGTAGAAATAATTTTATATACTTTTCAGACTGATGTGCAGCAACATTTGCTTTTCCAAGCTCAATGCTGATGTCTTTCCTTCTCAGCATTGTGTTCACGCAGCTGAACGCTTTAGATCTGCAAGCAGCCAAAACATTCTTCTGTAATGGAGGCCTTCCCACCAGCTGATGATCAGGTTGTTACATTCATTTTCTAACAGGACCTTGGCCTCACGTACCCCCTCGACTCCAGTGAAGCCAACGGGCTACACTTTGTTGGATGTTCAATAAATCATGACGCAGTGTACTATTTCATATTTTGCTGTTTATCTGGAGTTGTATTTATCTAATTTTCAGACCTGGTGAACATTAGATGACTTTTTTTTTTTCTTTGGACTGAATACATAAAACATCAAAAACGAAAAAGGTTGTAATTTTTTCACCAACATTTGACCAAGATCTAAAAAGACACTAATAAATAAGAACAGGAGACCCGAATTTAATGAAGTTAGTCCAGAACTACCGTTTTCCAGCAGATCAGAAATACCATTAAAAAGTTCAAAAGCAGTAGCCAGAAAATTAAAAACACTTTCATAAACTGTGATTTAATTCAAGGGCACTTGTATTGTTAGGAATCAGACCAGGACAGACAGACAGGAGTGAAGGAGCATTGAACATTGTATTAACTGCTTTCAGTTTATATGCACAACTTTTTTTCTGATACATTATAAATGCTTTTAATTGTACTGAATGAACCTGGCAGAATAGCTGTCAGTTGTTTGTATCTTTGAGCCAAGATCATACCATGTCCGATAAACTCTGCCAGCGTTTTATCTCGGTCCAGAGCTGGTGCAGGTCAGGTTTCCAAAGCTTCCATGCTGCATTTTAGTCAGCTATGTCACAGCTGAAGAATGTCCAAGCATTTTGAAAGCATTTTAGTTGGGATATTTTTACAATAATACATTTTCTTGATTGAAATGAGTAAGAACGGTGAGTCTGAGAGTGAAGCATTTCTGCATCAGTTTCATTCTAATTCTGTCCACGACTTTTCACAGTTTTCATTTTGAATTAAGTTCACGAGGTATTGTAATTGATTTGATGAGTAATATTGATGAACGCTGGGTGCATGTAGACTGCCTAATGATTTTCTTTTTGTAAAGATTATATGGAGATCTTAGGTTTTTTATTTTCCCAATAAAATTGTGTTATAAGTGCGTTGTAGATTTGAACCAATTGTCTGTTGGAGTTATTGGGAGGTTGTATTTTCATTTAAATTATGATGCTTAATGTTTATTAATAGCACTGTCTTCTGGCTCAGAATCATGATCGGAAAAAGAAGTTGGAAAAATGACTGGCCTGTAAAGACACGTGACAATTGAGCTGTGGAAGGACAATGTAGTGTAGTACCTGGGGGTTTTCAGAGTCAGTGGACCTCTGGACTAGTTAGAGACCTGGTGGTTTTCAGAGCCAGTGGACCACTGGACTAGTTAGAGACCTGGTGGTTTTCAGAGCCAGCGGACCTCTGGACTAGTTAGAGACCTGGTGGTTTTCAGAGCCAGTGGACCACTGGACTAGTTAGAGACCTGGTGGTTTTCAGAGCCAGTGGACCACTGGACTAGTTAGAGACCTGGGGGTTTTCAGAGTCAGTGGACCTCTGGACTAGTTAGAGACCTGGTGGTTTTCAGAGCCAGTGGACCACTGGACTAGTTAGAGACCTGGTGGTTTTCAGAGCCAGCGGACCTCTGGACTAGTTAGAGACCTGGTGGTTTTCAGAGCCAGTGGACCACTGGACTAGTTAGAGACCTGGTGGTTTTCAGAGCCAGTGGACCACTGGACTAGTTAGAGACCTGGGGGTTTTCAGAGTCAGTGGACCTCTGGACTAGTTAGAGACCTGGTGGTTTTCAGAGCCAGTGGACCACTGGACTAGTTAGAGACCTGGTGGTTTTCAGAGCCAGCGGACCTCTGGACTAGTTAGAGACCTGGTGGTTTTCAGAGCCAGCGGACCACTGGACTAGTTAGAGACCTGGTGGTTTTCAGAGCCAGTGGACCACTGGACTAGTTAGAGACCTGGTGGTTTTCAGAGCCAGTGGACCACTGGACTAGTTAGAGACCTGGGGGTTTTCAGAGTCAGTGGACCTCTGGACTAGTTAGAGACCTGGTGGTTTTCAGAGCCAGTGGACCACTGGACTAGTTAGAGACCTGGTGGTTTTCAGAGCCAGCGGACCTCTGGACTAGTTAGAGACCTGGTGGTTTTCAGAGCCAGTGGACCACTGGACTAGTTAGAGACCTGGTGGTTTTCAGAGCCAGTGGACCACTGGACTAGTTAGAGACCTGGGGGTTTTCAGAGTCAGTGGACCTCTGGACTAGTTAGAGACCTGGTGGTTTTCAGAGCCAGTGGACCACTGGACTAGTTAGAGACCTGGTGGTTTTCAGAGCCAGTGGACCACTGGACTAGTTAGAGACCTGGTGGTTTTCAGAGCCAGTTTACCACTGGACTAGTTAGAGACCTGGTGGTTTTCAGAGCCAGTGGACCACTGGACTAGATAGAGACCCGGGGGTTTTCAGAGTCAGCGGACCTCTGGTCTGGTTCATTTAAAAAAGCTTTAAAAGCAATAAAAAATAAGCCAAATAAATGTGTTTATTCTAAATACATCTTATTTATCTATTAGGTATTAAGACTTGCATATTTGGCCTAAAGATAAAATCTCTCCGTCTCTCTTTTTGCACCGCCTTTGGAACCCCCAAATTAATTAATAATTCTTAAAAAAAAAAAAACAAGTTTAAAGTATTTTCAATGTGTTTTTATTAAGGCATTAGTTTAGAAATTCCTGAAGATAAACTTTCAATTAATGATCAAAACATTTATGAATAATGTGATTCATGGTCAGTAAAGACACAGTAAATGACAATAGTTGTGTGTTACTAGTTTAGGGACTGCGTGTTTGTTATTAGACGAAGATGTGATCATAGTATAAACTGATGCAGAACACCAGACGTTCTACAGGGTTCAGGCACGTTCTCCAGGCACCGACACGTGGGAGTATTAGGAAAAGCTGTTCATGGATGGCTTTTGTATTGTACTTTTTCCGTCTACAAAAAAACAAAAGAACGTTGTTCTTTTCACTTACAGGAGAACGAAGGTAACGCTGCAACGGACAACCTCCTTTCAAGAAATGAGGGTATGAACTGTAAGACGGCATGCCTTACCACTCCCAAACGTTCACTCCCAAAACAGAGAGCCAATAAAAGAACACTTATTTTGGTCACAGTAGTGACAGGCTTCTTCAGGGAACGTGTCACCCGGTGCAAGCTTCAAAAGAGGCTGAAGGACTGCAGCTGATGCACCTGTTGTCCGGAGCTACAGCAGGGTGGAGAGGAAGGAGTTCTGCTCGGGAGTAACCTTCCCGACCCAGCCAGCTCCTCTCTGCTGTGGAGTCCAGCTGAGGAACATTAGAGAGTGTGGGTGTGTGTGTGTAATTAGCTCTGCTGTTGTTCACAGGTGGAGGGTGGGTGGACATGTGGGGACCAGGACACGAGGGAGTCTTCAGCCCCCGATCTCCTCCCACCCCCTCCAGCAGGAGATAATTGGCTGAGTTTATAGCCTGTCTTGTATCTCAGTTTGATGTGTGTGCGGCGGCCAAGTTAATTAAAAACCTCTGATTAATCGGCACGGCAGAGAGTTGCTTCCCGAACAGCAAAAGGGAAGAGAAGGAGGATTACAGGAATGGAAAGGGGTCTGCTGAGACAAAGACCTACATCCTCCACACACTGACAGACTAGGAGACTAAGAGCTTCAGCGTGGGCAGTGCTGAGACTGCCACACTTGCTGTCTTGTAAGTAGGACTCTCGAAGATGTTGAATGTTCACACTGACCAGGGAACGTGGGCCAGACACAAGTCACCAGTCCCCAGTCACCAGACACCAGTCCCCAGAAACCATTCACAAGACACCAGTCACCAGACATCAGTCACCAGACATCAGTCACCAGACACCAGTCACCAGACACCAGTCACCAGACACCAGTCACCAGACACCAGTCACCAGACATCAGTTACAAGACACCAGTCACCAGACACCAGTCACCAGACATCAGTCACCAGACACCAGTCGCCAGACATCAGTCACCAGACATCAGTCACCAGACACCAGTCACCAGACACCAGTCACCAGACACCAGTCACCAGACATCAGTCACCAGACATCAGTCACCAGACACCAGTTACAAGACACCAGTCACCAGACACCAGTCACCAGACACCAGTCCCCAGAAACCAGTCACCAGACATCAGTCACCAGACACCAGTCACCAGACACCAGTCGCCAGACATCAGTCACCAGACACCAGTCACCAGACATCAGTCACCAGTCACCAGACGCGAGACATCAGTCACCAGACACCAGTCACCAGACATCAGTCACCATTCACCAGACACCAGTCACCAGACATCAGTCACCAGACATCAGTCACCAGACACCAGTCGCCAGACACCAGTCGCCAGACATCAGTCACCAGACACCAGTCACCAGACATCAGTCACCAGATATCAGTCACCAGATATCAGTCACCAGACACCAGTCACCAGACGCCAGACACCAGTCACCAGACATCAGTTACCAGACACAAGTCGCCAGACATCAGTCACCAGACACCAGTTACAAGACACCAAACACCAGACACCAGTCCCCAGAAACCAGTCACCAGACACCAGTCACCAGACATCAGTCACCAGACACCAGACACCAGACATCAGTCACCAGACACCAGTCACCAGACACCAGTCACCAGACACCAATCGCCAGACATCAGTTACAAGACACCAGACACCAGTCCCCAGAAACCAGTCACCAGACACCAGTCACCAGACAACAGTCACCAGACATCAGTCACCAGACATCAGTCACCAGACACCAGTCACCAGACATCAGTCACCAGACACCAGTCACCAGACATCAGTCACCAGAAACCAGTCACCAGACACCAGTCACCAGACACCAATCGCCAGACATCAGTTACAAGACACCAGACACCAGTCCCCAGAAACCAGTCACCAGACATCAGTCACCAGACATCAGTCACCAGACACCAGTCGCCAGACGCCAGACACCAGTCACCAGACATCAGTTACCAGACACCAGTCGCCAGACATCAGTCACCAGACACCAGTTACAAGACACCAAACACCAGACACCAGTCCCCAGAAAACCAGTCACCAGACACCAGTCACCAGACATCAGTCACCAGACACCAGACATCAGTCACCAGACACCAGTCACCAGTCACCAGACACCAATCGCCAGACATCAGTTACAAGACACCAGACACCAGTCCCCAGAAACCAGTCACCAGACACCAGTCACCAGACATCAGTCACCAGACATCAGTCACCAGACATCAGTCACCAGACACCAGTCACCAGACATCAGTCACCAGACACCAGTCACCAGACACCAGTCACCAGACACCAATCGCCAGACATCAGTTACAAGACACCAGACACCAGACACCAGTCGCCAGACGCCAGACATCAGTCACCAGACATCAGTCACCAGACACCAGTCGCCAGACGCCAGACATCAGTCACCAGACACCAGTCACCAGACACCAGTCACCAGACACCAGTCACCAGACATCAGTTACCAGACACCAGTCGCCAGACATCAGTCACCAGACACCAGTCACCAGACATCAGTCAACAGACACCAGACACCAGACATCAGTCACCAGACACCAGTCACCAGACACCAGTCACCAGACACCAATCGCCAGACATCAGATACAAGACACCAGACACCAGTCCCCAGAAACCAGTCACCAGACACCAGTCACCAGACATCAGTCACCAGACACCAGTCACCAGACACCAGTCACCAGACATCAGTCACCAGACATCAGTTACCAGACACCAGTCGCCAGACATCAGTCACCAGACACCAGTCACCAGAAACCAGTCACCAGACATCAGTCACCAGACACCAGTCACCAGACACCAATCGCCACACATCAGTCACCAGACACCAGTTACAAGACACCAGACACCAGTCCCCAGAAACCAGTCACCAGACACCGGTCACCAGACATCAGTCACCAGACATCAGTTACCAGACACCAGTCGCCAGACATCAGTCACCAGACACCAGTCACCAGACATCAGTCACCAGACACCAGTCGCCAGACATCAGTCACCAGACACCAGTCACCAGACATCAGTCACCAGACATCAGTCACCAGACACCAGTCACCAGACACCAGTCACCAGACATCAGTCACCAGACACCAGTCACCAGTCACCAGACACCAGTCGCCAGACATCAGTCACCAGACACCAGTCACCAGACACCAGTCACCAGACATCAGTCACCAGACACCAGTCACCAGACACCAATCGCCACACATCAGTCACCAGACACCAGTTACAAGACACCAGACACCAGTCCCCAGAAACCAGTCAACAGACACCGGTCACTAGACATCAGTCACCAGACATCAGTTACCAGACACCAGTCGCCAGACATCAGTCACCAGACACCAGTCACCAGACATCAGTCACCAGACACCAGTCGCCAGACACCAGTCACCAGACACCAGTCACCAGACATCAGTCACCAGACACCAGTCACCAGACACCAGTCGCCAGACGCCAGACATCAGTCACCAGACACCAGTCACCAGACATCAGTCACCAGACATCAGTCACCAGACACCAGTCACCAGACACCAATCGCCAGACATCAGTTACCAGACACCAGTTACAAGACACCAGACACCAGTCCCCAGAAACCAGTCACCAGACACCAGTCACCAGACTCCAGTCACCAGACATCAGTCACCAGACATCAGTTACCAGACACCAGTCGCCAGACATCAGTCACCAGACACCAGTCACCAGACATCAGTCACCAGACACCAGTCACCAGACACCAATCGCAAGACATCAGTCACCAGACATCAGTCACCAGATACCAGTTACAAGACACCAGACATCAGTCACCAGACATCAGTCACCAGACATCAGTTACCAGACACCAGTCGCCAGACATCAGTCGCCGACACCAGTCACCAGACACCAGTCGCCAGACATCAGTCACCAGACACCAGTCACCAGACACCAGTCACCAGACACCAGTCGCCAGACATCAGTCACCAGACACCAGTCGCCAGACATCAGTCACCAGACATCAGTCACCAGACATCAGTCACCAGACACCAGTTACAAGACACCAGACACCAGTCCCCAGAAACCAGTCACGAGACACCAGACACCAGTCACCAGAAACCAGGCACCAGTCACCAGACACCAGTTACAAGACAACAGACACCAGACACCAGTCACCAGACATCAGTCACCAGACACCAGTCACCAGACATCAGTCACCAGAGAGCAGTTACAAGACACCAGACACCAGTCACCAGACACCAGACACCAGTCACCAGAGAGCAGTTACAAGACACCAGACACCAGTCACCAGACACCAGACATCAGTCACCAGAGAGCAGTTACAAGACACCAGACACCAGTCACCAGACACCAGACATCAGTCACCAGAGAGCAGTTACAAGACACCAGACACCAGTCACCAGACACCAGACATCAGTCACCAGAGAGCAGTTACAAGACACCAGACACCAGTCACCAGACACCAGACATCAGTCACCAGACACCAGTTACAAGACACCAGACACCAGTCACCAGACACCAGACATCAGTCACCAGAGAGCAGTTACAAGACACCAGACACCAGTCACCAGACACCAGACATCAGTCACCAGAGAGCAGTTACAAGACACCAGACACCAGTCACCAGACACCAGACACCAGTCACCAGAGAGCAGTTACAAGACACCAGACACCAGTCACCAGACACCAGACACCAGTCACCAGAGAGCAGTTACAAGACACCAGACACCAGTCACCAGACACCAGACATCAGTCACCAGAGAGCAGTTACAAGACACCAGACACCAGTCACCAGACACCAGACATCAGTCACCAGAGAGCAGTTACAAGACACCAGACACCAGTCACCAGACACCAGACATCAGTCACCAGAGAGCAGTTACAAGACACCAGACACCAGTCACCAGACACCAGACACCAGTCACCAGAAACCAGGCACCAGTCACCAGACACCAGTTACAAGACAACAGACACCAGACACCAGTCACCAGACACCAGTCACCAGACACCAATCGCCAGACATCAGTCACCAGAGAGCAGTTACAAGACACCAGACACCAGACACCAGGCACCAGTCACAAGACACCAGACACCAGACATCAGTCACCAGAAACCAGGCACCACTCACTAGTCATCAATCACCAGACACCAGATGCCAGACATCAGTCACCAGACGCCAGACATCAGTCCCCAGACACCAGTCACCAGACACCAGTCCCCAGACGCCAGACATCAGTCACCAGACACCAGTCACCAGACACCAGTCACCAGACACCAGTCACCAGACACCAGTTACAAGACACCAAACACCAGACACCAGTCCCCAGAAACCAGTCAGCAGACACCAGTCACCAGACACCAATCGCCAGACATCAGTCACCAGACACCAGTTACAAGACACCAAACACCAGACACCAGTCCCCAGAAACAAGTCACCAGACACTAGTCACCAGACACCAGTCACCAGACATCAGTCACCAGACACCAGTCACCAGACATCAGTCACCAGACACCAGTCACCAGACATCAGTCACCAGACACCAATCGCCAGACATCAGTCACCAGACAGCAGTTACAAGACACCAGACATCAGTCACCAGAAACCAGGCACCACTCACTAGTCGTCAATCACCAGACACCAGTCCCCAGAAACCAGTCACCAGACACCAGTCACCAGACATCAGTCACCAGACGCCAGACATCAGTCCCCAGACACCAGTCACCAGACACCAGTCACCAGACATAAGTCGCCAGACGCCAGACATCAGTCACCAGACACCAGTCACCAGACACCAGTCACCAGACATCAGTCACCAGACACCAGTCGCCAGACACCAGTCACCAAACACTGGACATCAGTCACCAGACACCAAATGCCAGACATCAGTCACTAGACGCCAGTCACCAGACGCCAGACATCAGTCACCAGTCACCAGTTACTAGACGCCAGTCACCAGACACCAGGCACTAGTCGCCAGTCACTAGACGCCAGTCACCAGACCCCAGTCGCCAGACATCAGACATCAGTCACCACTCACTAGTCACCTGTCACCAGACGCCAACACTGGACATCAGTCACCAGACGCTAGTCACCAGACCCCAGTCGCCAGACATCAGTCACCACTCACTAGTCAACTGTCACCAGAAGCCAACACTGGATATCAGTCAACAGACGCCAGTCACCAGACCCCAGTCGCCAGACATCAGTCACCACTCACTAGTCACCTGTCACCAGAAGCCAACACTGGATGTCAGTCACCAGACGCCAGACATCAGTTACTAGTCACCTGACACCAGTCTCCAGAAACCATGCACCAGTCGCCAGTCACCAGACATCAGTCACCAGTTACCAGTCACCGGACACCAGGCACTAGTCACCAGTCACTTGTCCCCAGTCACCAGACCCCAGTTGCCAGACATCAGACACCAGTCACCACTCACTAGTCACCTGTCACCAGACACCAGTCACTAAACACTGGACATCAGTCACCAGACACCAGATATTAGTCACCAGATACCAGTCGCCAGATATTTATACTGCTTTACGCCTGGGAAACCACAAGTTTTGAAAAATAAATTCATTAAAAAAAAGGGGAAAGGAAGGAAAAACTGTTCTCGGAGATCAATAAGGGATTAGACCTATTTTAAATGAAGATTGTTTCACTAAATTTAAGTTTTGAAATCCATCTTGCTTTCATTTCTTACATTCGGACAAAAGGACACTCACATTTCCACTTCGTTCTGAATCACCCATCAACTTGACATAGATGACGCCAGAGAAGAACACGCAAACTCCACACACACAACCCAGCTGGGAATTGAACCAGGAACCTTCCTGCTGCGAGGCAACATCGTTACGTAACAAGTCACCATGTCTACATTTATACTTCATGATGAAATTCTTAATCTGAAAAAAGACAATTGTAACTAAAGCTGTCAGATAATTGAAGTATAGGTAAAACTGGAATATTTTTCTTTGAAAAAACTGCAAACCTGAGTGAAATCTACGGCATCATGACTAATTTTTAATTTGGTTCTGTACTTAACATCCTGTTATTAAATACAATATTCACATTTTTAAATTGATTTCTTTGGTTTAATTCCAGGGCAGCGTGACGCCAGTAAGCTCGGACTTCCTGCCCTTTAAAACTCAACGACGCCGCTGACCAACACACGGTAAAACGCCACCACTCACGTTACTCTGCTTCCTGCTCTTTATAGGTGCTTTTATACCAACTGGTGCTGTCAATCAATTTTTAACAAACGATATATTTTAAAAAGTAATAATATGTGAGCAGACAATTGTACTGTCTTTAAACAAATAGAAATATTTGATATCTTGAAACTGACACCGCTGGTGTTCAGGCTGACGGCCACCAGGTCGTTAACCCAGAACCAATAATGTCCACGTTTTTAATTGAACAAGCAGAGGAACTTTTATTTTTTATACTTGGCTTTTGCAACAGCTTCCAAACCTGATGGTTTATACAAATTTGAACTAAACTGTAACATTTCTACAACAGGTTTTTAAAAAACAGCAGAACCAAAAGAGACAAAAGGATGTTATGAACGATGAATTATTATCTAAAACTGCAGGTAATATTACATAAAATAATCAGCATGGCTCAAGCAGGTGAGTTAAGGGTTTGTTATTACAGCGAGAGTTGGAGCTGCTGGAGGACGCTGGCCTGGAGGAGCGGTACGCTGGTGGTTTTCACGCGGTGGAACTCCTTCCTCGACTGTTTTATGTGCTCGTGACCTGACGTGAACGTTCAGCTGTTTCATTCACAACCTGGGACTGGAATGTGGCGCCTGCCTCTTATTTCTGTATCTGTAGTTATGTAGGGACTGTTCAAACTAACTAGTACCATGTGATCAGAGCGCTGAAACTCTCAGACGCTGGTCGCGGTACAAACACAAACCGTCTCTCTTTTCGTCTTTTTGTCCGTCCGAGCAGGAGGGAAAAAAACAAAACATCTGAATCTTCACTTTTCCGCAAAGTGGCACCATGAGTGGGAAAACAGAGATATTCCATGCAGAGAAGGCAGAGTGCGGAGGCTAACATACATAACGTGTACACCCAGCCTTTGTCTGCGGCAGGCGGATCAGCTGCAGGACTGCAGCCTGAAGCATGCAGGCCTGTCCTCAGTACACTCAGGTGTCCTCTGTCCAGAGTGCAACAGCACACAGCTTCTTCTGTCAGTCTGAATACGGGTTTGACAACCACTGAGACGTGCTGCTTGTTCTGAAATTAACCACGTAAATCCAGGCGCTCCGGAGGACTGAAGCCCTGCAGACCTGCTTCTCTCTTACTCGCCACTGACATTGTGAGCTAATTGGTCAAAGAGGCTCGTCACTGCATCTGCAGGCTCACATTCAAAGCAAATAAAAGGCTTTTGGAAGCTCACAGCATCAAAATGATACACCACAAGCTCATTCATCCATCCTCGCCGCCTGACCGCAGACGGTCCAGTCGTGGGAGTAAATTGGGATCAGGCGGCTTTTGCCTTTAACTGTGCTGCATTTTTCTCGCTTTTCGCTTTAATGTCTGCATTGAATGAGTAAAACGTAGAGCGGCGGTGACAGCACGGCAGTAAATGATGTACAAGGCAGACGGAGAGAGGGCGAGCTAAGATATAATACAGCATCAGCGCCTGCAAAAAGGTGTGAGGGAATGAAGGGGAGGGATGGGAGAACGGGAGGAGGGGAAAAGGGCTGGGGTGTTTGTCATGCTGGAGATGTAGGAGTGTGCTCGCAGGCGGAGCGGCGGGCCGCTTACAGGCTACTATGTGTTGCAGCAGCAATAATTAGCATGGTTGCTGTGCCCGTCTCCGACTAACAGAACGTGGGGGAGGGGTGACGGGAAGAGGAGGGACAACGGAGCCTGTCCCTTCATCTCTGGCCAGGGAGCAACCACAGTTTGACTTCCCACAGCGAGCACAATGGCTGCGAAGCGTCTGCACAGGTGCAGGCAGCACGCTGCAGACGTGCCAGCGCAGACCCCGGATCTCTGCCGACCCGGATTCAGCAGTCGGGAGAGAAGTCCTCAAGCACGGCAGCGGCTCGTTCAACGACAGGCGTGCTGCACACGCCAACGCCAGCACGCTGACGTGTACACGTTTACACGTTTACGCGTTACCGCACTCTTCATCTTACAGCAGTTTCACATCTCACCGCACTTACGTTCCCTGATGGCAATTTTCACCAAGAAGAGGATCAAAAAGCGTGTGTGTGAGACAGTGTGTGTGTGTGTGTGTGTGTGTGTGTGAGAGACTGTGTGTGTGTGTGTGTGTGTGTGTGAGACAGTGTGTGTGTGTGTGTGTGAGACAGTGTGTGTGTGTGTGTGTGTGTGTGTGTGTGTGTGTGTGTGTGAGACAGTGTGTGTGTGTGTGTGTGAGACAGTGTGTGTGTGTGTGTGTGTGAGAGACTGTGTGTGTGTGTGTGTGTGTGTGTGTGTGAGACAGTGTGTGTGTGTGTGTGTGAGACAGTGTGTGTGTGTGTGTGAGACAGTGTGTGTGTGTGTGTGTGTGTGAGACTGTGTGTGTGTGTGTGTGTGTGTGAGACTGTGTGTGTGTGTGTGTGTATGTGAGACTGTGTGTGTGTGTGTGTGTGAGACTGTGTGTGTGTGTGTGTGTGAGACTGTGTGTGTGTGTGTGTGTATGTGAGATTGTGTGTGTGTATGTGAGACTGTGTGTGTGTGTGTGAGACTGTGTGTGTGTGTGTGTGTGAGACTGTGTGTGTGTGTGTGTGTATGTGAGACTGTGTGTGTGTGTGTGAGACTGTGTGTGTGTGTGTGTGTATAAACACTCTGATTGTTCAACAACACAAATGCATCAAAGAGGCCAGTTCAGATGGAGGATTTAGGATCCAGCTCCCGGGTTTCGAAGTTCTGACCTTCTCGTGGTGGATGAAGGGATTATGGATCCTCAAAGTCAGACACTGTCTCCTTTTCAAGCCTTTTCAAGCCTCCTCTTCTTATTTTCTTAGAAAACCACATACACAGGTCCATCCATCCATCCATTATCTATTCCCCTTTACTCCGTCTCCGGGTCACGGGGGTCAGTCGGAGCCTATCCCGACACATAGTAGGCGGAAGGCAGGGGTCCACCTGGACAGGTCGCCAGTCCATCACAGGGCCACATAGAACGGTGGATCTGCTGGAGTCTGTCCCAGCTCATTACAGGTGAAAGCCAGGGGTCCACCTACACAGGTCCAGCACAGACCACACACACACACATGTTTTTGGACTGTGGGAGGAAGCGGGAGTACCCGGAGAAAACCAGGAGAACATCTACACACAAAGACTCCTGCTGGGCCCAGGAGTCGAACCAGGAACCTTCTCGCTGGGAGGCAACAGCTGACCACTTAGCCACTATGCTGCATCATGTTCAGATTCTTTGCAAACCATTTTAATCGTGTTTGACTCTGAGCATGCATGAGGCGACAGGCAAGAGAAAAAACTCAATTTTAATATACAGAAAACTCCAGGCGAGGCAGAAACATGAAGGACGTCCATCTGTGAAGACCTGGCGGGGTGTCGCTCACAGGCTCTGGGCAAACACAAACATCTCGTGGTAACAGAAGTTGTTTCCATTTCTGAACAAAAATGCAGAGCTTGAAAGATCCAGCTGCCAGCCAGGATGTAGGATGTGTGTCTGCGCAGGACATCCGTTTGAAACGCAGAACGGTCATCATTAGTATCCAGCACAGCTTTTACTCAGTTCTGCTTTAAAGTGCTTAGATTAGAAACATTTAGGTGTTGGTTTTCATCAACAAGCTTTTTTCTAAAGAAAACAGGCTGAAAAATGAAAAGCAAACAACAGAAGGCCAAACACAACTATGTTGACACTTTCATGAACGGATTAAAAGCTGATAAAATATTCTGCTGAGACGAGATCTAATGTCAACTTTAGTCATGGGGGAGGGGTGTCTTTCCAGGAAGAGCCGGGAGGAGAGCCTGGGAGGAGATCCAGTCAGACGTAGCTTCACTGTGGGTGAGGAGATGTGCACATATTAGGTCTACGCCCAGGAGCACAGAACAATCCGCTCTGAAGAACATTAATGAAACTGTAAAAAACACTGTCCAAGCCTGGGAGAAATCATCGTATGTAACTGCAGCCATGAAGTCCAAAGAAGAAAACAAAATTGATGAACTCATTGACACGTTTCACATTTGATACCGTCAGGAAAAAAAGATGCTTTAAACCCCAACTGGAGCAGCCAATGAACTGGAATTTCACACTGACGTAAGCAGCCTCAAACTAGAGGACATCACCATCACACAAAGTTCACACCCTTAATTAAAGAAGTGACTGATCCACTGAGAGGGAGATTAAAATCCACAATTGAACCTAAACAGAGAAGCTCCACAAACAGAGAACCTCCGGAAGCAGAGGAGATCCAGAAACAGAGAAGATCCAGAAACAGAGGAGATCCAGAAACAGAGGAGATCCACAAACAGAGGAGATCCAGACCCAGAGGAGATCCAGAAACAGAGAAGATCCAGAAACAGAGGAGATCCAGAAACAGAGGAGATCCAGAAACAGAGAACCTCCGGAAGCAGAGGAGATCCAGAAACAGAGAACCTCCGGAAGCAGAGGAGATCCAGAAACAGAGAAGATCCAGAAAGAGAGAAGATCCAGAAACAGAGGAGATCCAGAAAGATAGGAAATTCAGAAGCAGAGGAACTCAAGATGCATAGGAGCTCCAGAAAGAGAGAAAATCCAGAAACAGAGGAGCTCCAGAAAGAGAGAAGATCCAGAAACAGAGACGATCCAGAAACAGAAGAGATCCAGAAAGATAGGAGATTCAGAAGCAGAGGAACTCAAGATGCATAGGAGCTCCAGAAAGAGAGAAGATCCAGAAACAGAGGAGATCCAGAAAGAGAGAAGATCCAGAAACAGAGGAGATCCAGAAACAGAGAAGATCCAGATCCATTGTTCTATTTGGCTAAAACAAAATGAACGATCAGATGACTCAGATTACGTCGTTACAAGAAAGAAACAAGACGGATTAGAAACAGGACACTAACTTCACACGTGATTTAGATTTAGATCTTTCACTTATCGTCTGCACCTCCATCATCCTGCTCAGGGTCACAGGAGGCGGAGTCTGACCCAGCTGTCATCGGGTGGGAGGCAGGTTACACCTGGACACGTCGCCAGCCCAACACCGGCCGATTTAACCTTCCACAGTCGCTGCTTCATTTGCATAAAATGTGAACTATTCTGCTTGTGAGCAAATGCAGTGGCCGAATGAGTGGAGTATACTCGGTGACTAATCAGCCTCGTTGTCTCTGCCGCAGGCAGCAGCGTTTCCACCTCACTGAGAGCAGCAGGATCCATCGTCGTGCTCTGACGTTGCACATTACAAAAGCTTGATGGAAACTGCTGAAGTCAAATCAGCACATGGTGTTTTTTCCTTTCCCTTTTCAAGAAAACAGGGCCAGGACTGACAGACAAACTTCGAGGCTGCCGCGACGTCGCCAGCGTGACTAGTGTTGCTGCTGTCTGCTCCCTCACGGTCCCTCTGAAAGCTTAACTTCCAGCTGCCAGCAGTAATGTTTCCTGCAGCCATGAGCAATCGTCTCAAGTAATCTTGTTCATTCACGCTAAAGCAGTTGATGGAAATGCGCCTGCAGGGCCTGTTTTTCTCCGAGGTTCCAGTTTAGTCCACAAGCGCTGAGGAACTGGACAGAAACCCAGCTGGTGTGGGATGCTGCTGCTGTCAGGGATGCGGGGGAATCTGCAGGCTGTCATCTTGTAGCTCGTTAAGGTGTGACCTCCTGCCTCCACTGCCATCAGAGACGACCCTGCCTGAATAACTCACCATGACACCAGGGAAGCAGGGCAGCAACTGCCCCGAAACCAGCAACCTTTTGATTCCTGCCTGATCTACTAAAGAAGCTACTACATAGTGCAGGGTCAATATGACCCACAAAATTCATATTTGTCTTATAATGCATGAAGTCATGTGTCAAAGTTAGAAGCTCTTTAATTCCTCGGTTTCTGACGTCTGTGGAGAAACAATAAAATTCATCCGGTGGCAGATATAAGGCGTGTTCCCAGTAGCCGAGTTCCAGGTGCATATTTCAGGGCTGGATCTTTGGCACGTGTCTCCACTACCAGAACGGTCCTGCGAAAGTGGCCTCAGCAACCTTTACGGGCTGGAAAACGCTCCTGTAGCAGGAGAGGTTCTCAGGTTGGCCAGCAGGAACCTCCTGGCGGGGTCTCTGCTGATCGGGTTTCTAGATCATGCTCAGCATCCTCAGAAGTCGAGAGTAAAAGAAAAATTGAATGACGGAGTGACGAGTCGGTTCGGTTCAGGTCTTGCTGGTGTTTTACACCAGTGAAGCGATTCGGTTTCTTTTGATCTCAATCTCTACGACCGCTGTGTTTGTTTAAAAAACAAACATAAACGCAAGCAGTATGTGTTGTTTACACGTTTTTTTTTTTTGCCTTACTTATTTTTCATTTCCTTGTTTGATGTCGGCCGTTTGTGAACAGTTAAAATGTCGCCACCTGGTGGTCGGCTGTGTTGTTTGTTCAGTCGATGGTTCTTGTGTGGCGCTACGGTGTCCTGGAGACGGTCAGGCCGCGGCAGCGTTCCGGTCTTTACCCTGAACTCCTGCTAGTGTACTTATATATTCCTCAAATGAATGACATATACATAACTTCATTGTGCCATTCTTTATCTTACAAAAATGAAGCCAAAAATTAAAAATATGGGCAATTCTTAGTGTTCCCTTACAGGATCGATGAGAATAATGAGAGTATGTTCTAGTCTGATGATGCTCATCATCATCATTGACCACCCAAGACATAAGCAGTGGCTACGAAGAACAACTGGAAAGGTTAAATAATTTGGAGTTCAGTGCTTTAAATTTAGAAAGATTTTTTTACAGCAGAAAACACTCAAGACAGCTGACAGTCAACCCAGGAGCGCATGTCCCAGCAGACATCCCACATTCAGTCAGAGAAGTGTTTAAAAAGGACCTGAAGAACTGTCGTACCTTTGACCGGTTCATTGGAACAAAACACCAATATTGATTAAAAGTCAGCTCACTGCGAAGCCCTGCTATTGAATTCTTTAAACCAACAAATGGTTAAAAAGGTCGCCAGAGAGTTCGAACAGCATGTAATCCTAAATGAAACAACATCTGTCAATAATAAATAAAGATACAATCTGTCAACATACATGTTTTTTTAATTAATACAAACATATTTTCTTTCCATGTTTTCTTTTTTGTTCTCGCCATCATTATCATGCAGGTTTTCTCTCCAAAAAGCTATTTTAAAACTATTAAAACTATTTTAGTGTCACTGAGCTGAGCTGCAGCTCCTCCGCTGGCACCGCCTCATCTCCTTGGTCAAACACACAGCAGGACCAACGCACGCTGGCTCCTACGTCTTTAAGAAAATCATGGTGCCAATGCTGTTTCCAGGGCAACGAGCGCACAAACTGCTTCTGAGGCAATTTCCAGTCTAATAATAACTAATCGCACAGAATGAGAATTCTTACAAAGACACTGGGCCGTCCCTGAAGAAACTGGGCCACATCTGAGTCACACAGGGCTTCTGCTTACCATCCACTCCCATCAGCCTCTGGGAGAATGGCCATCTTGCTGCATCCAAATGCTGTTTCCAGCTGCTGCTGCGCCCAAATGCTGTTTCCAGCTGCTGCTGCGTCCAGCTGCTGTTTCCAGCTGCTGCTGCGTCCAGCTGCTGTTTCCAGCTGCTGCTACGTCCAGCTGCTGTTTCCAGCTGCTGCTGCGTCCAACTATGCTGCTGTTACCAGCTGCTGCTGTATCCAGCTGCTGCTGCGTCCAGCTATGCTGCTGTTTCCAGCTGCTGCTGCGTCCAGCTATGCTGCTGTTTCCAGCTGCTGCTGCGTCCAGCTATGCTGCTGTTTCCAGCTGCTCCTGCATCTAACTATGCTGCTGTTTCCAGCTGCTGCTGCATCCAGCTGCTGTTTCCAGTTGCTGCTGTATCCAGCTATGCTGCTGTATCCAGCTGCTGCTGCGTCCAGCTATGCTGCTGTTTCCAGCTGCTCCTGCATCTAACTATGCTGCTGTTTCCAGCTGCTGCTGCATCCAGCTGCTGTTTCCAGCTGCTGCTGTATCCAGCTATGCTGCTGTTTCCAGCTGCTGCTGCATCCAGCTGCTGTTTCCAGCTGCTGCTGTATCCAGCTATGCTGCTGTTTCCAGCTGCTGCTGCGTCCAGCTATGCTGCTGTTTCCAGCTGCTCCTGCATCTAACTATGCTGCTGTTTCCAGCTGCTGCTGCATCCAGCTGCTGTTTCCAGCTGCTGCTGTATCCAGCTATGCTGCTGTTTCCAGCTGCTGCTGCGTCCAGCTATGCTGCTGTTTCCAGCTGCTCCTGCATCTAACTATTCTGCTGTTTCCAGCTGCTGCTGCATCCAGCTGCTGTTTCCAGCTGCTGCTGCATCCAGCTGCTGTTTCCAGCTGCTGCTGTTTCCAGCTATGCTGCTGTTTCCAGCTGCTGCTGCGTCCAGCTATGCAGCTGTTTCCAGCTGCTGCTGCATCCAGCTGCTGTTTCCAGCTGCTGCTGTTTCCAGCTGCTCCTGCATCTAACTATGCTGCTGTTTCCAGCTGCTGCTGCATCCAGCTGCTGTTTCCAGCTGCTGCTGTATCCAGCTATGCTGCTGTTTCCAGCTGCTCCTGCATCTAACTATGCTGCTGTTTCCAGCTGCTCCTGCATCTAACTATGCTGCTGTTTCCACCTGCTGCTGCGTCCAGCTGCTGTTTCCAGCTGCTGCTGTATCAAGCTATGCTGCTGTTTCCAGCTGCTGCTGCGTCCAGCTATGCTGCTGTTTCCAGCTGCTGCTGCGTCCAGCTATGCTGCTGTTTCCAGCTGCTCCTGCATCTAACTATGCTGCTGTTTCCAGCTGCTGCTGCGTCCAGCTATGCTGCTGTTTCCAGCTGCTACTGCGTCCAGCTGCTGCTGTATCAAGCTATGCTGCTGTTTCCAGCTGCTGCTGCGTCCAGCTATGCTGCTGTTTCCAGCTGCTGCTGCGTCCAGCTATGCTGCTGTTTCCAGCTGCTCCTGCATCTAACTATGCTGCTGTTTCCAGCTGCTGCTGCGTCCAGCTATGCTGCTGTTTCCAGCTGCTAATGCGTCCAGCTGCTGTTTCCAGCTGCTGCTGCTGCATCCAGCTGCTGTTTCCAGCTGCTGCTGCATCTAACTATGCTGCCGTTTCCAGCTGCTAATGCGTCCAGCTGCTGTTTCCAGCTGCTGCTGCGTCCAACTATGCTGCCGCATCGAGCTGCTGTTTCCAGCCGCTGCCGTTTCCAGCTGCTGCGTCCAGCTATGCTGCTGTTTCCAGCTGCTGCTGCGTCCAGCTATGCTGCTGTTTCCAGCTGCTCCTGCATCTAACTATGCTGCTGTTTCCAGCTGCTGCTGCATCCAGCTGCTGTGTCCAGCTGGTGTATCCAGCAGTTACACCCACCCAGGGTCAGAGACCTGCTAAAACCCCCACCATAAAGGAGATACGTATTTTCTAGTCGAATCTGTACACATTACTGAATATTACAAAGAAGGGACTTTTATGTAGGGCCTGGTATCCATGGAGATGGCTACCTAATATGGTATAGATGAGATATAGTTTTGTCACTTCCCTCTACCTGCGATGACCACAAACCATTTTGTGAAAACAGATGTAAATCTACTGATAAGATAAAAAGGAGAGCAACATCATACCTAAAAACAGGAAACTTTGTGAAACTTTGTGAAACTTTGTGACCCAGCATACAGTTGTGGTAGTTGCAGTGCTCCACTGCTGGTGAACCAAGTAGTAGTTTGTTGAAAGGTCATTAATGTCATCAAGCACCTTGAAGCCTGCTTGTTAGCAGTATATTATAATCACAGTGTCATTAGTTCACAGTAACAGAACAACAAAGTGTCTTTGAAACAAAAAACATGACCTAACGATTTAGTGAGGTTATTTATGTCTACATATGACACCTCTGGCCGTTTATTCTTGTCAAAGTGAATGAACCGAGTGAAAGTTTCCCGTTATAACCTGGAAATCATCGACTGGAGTCACGTTGAGTAACTGTTCCAAATAATTCAGGCTCCAACGCGCTCTGCAGTCATTTTAATAAGAGAAGATCTGAGGAGAAACTCAGGACCTTTCGTATTATTGGTTGAAATCATTATTATATTTGGATAATAAATAATCACATAAGTAGGTTTCTGAAATCAGTATGAAAAGCTGCCAACAGCGGAGTCTGTGCTATCGTTAAAACACCCCGTTATTTATTCGGGCCGAGCAAAACAATTCGTCACCCTTTCAGCTGACTTTCTGCTCGTTTCTAGGGAAGTTATGCGTTCTTGTCTCCAGGATACTCGGTGTACGTGACAAGGTGGCTGCAGGTGGAGGAGAGCTGCCATCAGAGGTTAGCGGGAACGCCAGAGTTGCCTTCACCTTCTAAAGAGCCAGTGATGGCGAGCAAAACCAGAAACCAGCGTGAGTCAAACAGGAGTCTGTCAGACGGCACTGAAGAGGAACGCCGCGGTGGCCGGAGTTCTGACGGACAGGAAGCTGTCCTCTCACCTTTTCACAGACTACACCTGGGTCAGGGTGTTAGATGTCTCTTCACTCAGACAACAACTCCCCAACTGGTTGTTTTCATGAGACAAGACTTAAGCTTTGCAATAATATCAAACATGTCTAATTTCCACGCCAAAGCCAGTCAGGACTCCTTGTGATGTCATTAGACCTGTACAAACTGTCTACAACCATGAAAACGCTTGTAAGATGAAGTTTAAGTGGAAGATTAAGTGTAAGACCAGCACAATAACTGATTTCCTTTTCTACATCCAACCAACAATGTATGTCTGCTGCATCCATCTGATGGACCCTGGGACCCTGGGACCCTGGAACCCTGGGACCCTGGAACCCTAGGACCCTAGGACCATGGAACCCTGGGACACTGGGGCACTGGAACCCTGGGACCCTGGAACCCTGGGACCCTGGAACCCTGGAACCCTGGGACCCTGGAACCCTGGGACCCTGGGACCCTGGAACCCTGGAACCCTAGGACCCTGGGACCCTGGAACCCTGGGACCTTGGAACCCTGGGACCCTGGAACCCTGGAACCCTGGGACCCTGGAACCCTGGGACCCTGGAACCCTGGAACCCTAGGACCCTGGGACCCTGGAACCCTGGGACCTTGGAACCCTGGGACCCTGGAACCCTGGGACCTTGGAACCCTGGAACCCTGGGACCTTGGAACCCTGGGACACTGGGACCCTGGGACACTGGGGCACTGGAACCCTGGGAACCTGGAACCCTGGGACCTTGGAACCCTGGAACCCTGGGACACTGCGACCCTGGAACCCTGGGACCCTGGAACCCTGGAACCTTGGAACCCTGGGACCCTGGAACCCTGGGACCCTGGAACCCTGGAACCTTGGAACCCTGGAACCTTGGAACCCTGGGACCTTGGAACCCTGGGACCCTGGGACCTTGGAACCCTGGGAGCCTGGGACCCTGGGACCTTGGAACCCTGGGACCCTGGAACCCTGGGACCCTGGGACCCTGGGACCCTGGAACCATGGAACCTTGGAACCCTGGGACCCTGGAACCCTGGGCCATAACCGACTACACACAACACACAACCGAGTGCTGACATACATCCAACTGCATGGAGCGATAAAACAGTTGCTGTAATGCCTTTTTAAAGTTTCACTTTCTCCGTTGCCATATCTGAGGTACATTATACGGTTTGGCATCAGTCACAAAGAACCTAAACATGTTTAAATGGAAGTTACGATGCAGCGCCTCCCGGAAGCTACAGGAACCACACACAGCTTAAATCACGCTTAGGTCTGAAAAGCTGAGCCCGAGTGAGCCGTTGAGCCCTGCAGCTGCTGCAACAAGCTGCAGGACCCGGTTCTAGTAGGCACACTCCACAGACGAGGGGGCGGAGTCCTGCACTCAACCCCGCCCCTAAACAGAGACATAAACACAAGGTTGAAAGGATGCTGTTGAAGAGTAGTGCTGATTTTTTATTTTCATTTTTTTTTAACCAAAGTATTAATACATCAGAAAGTGTATCAGCTTTTGAACAAAATGTTGTAATATGTCTCCTTAAAGAAATAAAAGTAAATAACTGCAGGAAAACTAACTTAGGTGGTGTTATGTGAAAGAGGGGCGGGGGCATATGCAAAGGCAGAGTACCCGGATGTTTTGCTCTCATCTTTGGGGCCTGGTAACCATGGAGATATCACTAAAGAAAGCTACACCAACATCAGTTGTTGGGAACATGAAATCAGAGAACTGGGGGGGGGGCAGGTATGGCCATCATCGCTGTCATGTGTGAAGATCCCTGAATCTAATACTCAGAGAGATGCATCTGCTGTGAAAACACATAAACAGCCACTACAAATCAGATTTAAATATCTATCATTTCTTTTTAAAGGCTGAAATAACCTTCAGCAGCATGACTGTCATGTCGGGCAGAGAGAAGGAAGGAGAGGGGCGACGGGGGGAGGGAGGGAGGATCTGTTGATATGTAAGGACACTGACGCCCTTCACAAAAAAAAAATAAAAAGAGAAGAGGAGAAAACCGCTGATGCACAGACATAAAAGGCAGAAAAGCCCGCGTGTGGAGCACCGTGGGCGTGCAGGGTGAAGCAGCTGCAGACTTACCGAGTCCGGGCTGAGGCGCGCTAAGATGGCGAAGCTGGACAGTCTGTCACACACGCACCTGGTCCTGGAGGAGTCGACGAGCACGGCTCTGCAGCCCCTGGAAGACCAGGATCCCAGCAGAGAGGAGCTGCGCGGACACACGCACACGCACACACACAGGACAGCCGTGAATGCGGAGACGGCGGCGCGCAAAGCAGGCTCGGTCGCTGCGTCGCGGTCCGGATCTGTGTTCCGGTTCACACCCCCGCCGGCTGCGGGGGAAGACGCAGCACCGAGCCGAGCCCACGCGGAGATCAGGCGGCTGCGAGGCGCGTGCTGCGGGTGTGTTACAGCAGAGCCCAGCAAACCGCGAGATCAGCCGCACACATGAGCTGTCGCCGCGACCATCATCATCATCATCATCATCATCATTAATATACACATACTCATAATTACTCATTTAAATAACCACATAAACATTTCTTTCCTTCTTTCACGCCATGTAATCAGATGCAACAGTTTGTACCCTTTAATCCTTGATTTTTATACAAAAACGTAATTCATAGTGGGCCTTACAATTTCAGATTAACAACTTTTTTTTCATTGTGCCGTTATTTATTTAACCAAGTCAAGAGGAAATAAATCATATGGGCAATGCTAAGTACTCCCATAGTAGTTCCACAACATTTAAAGGAGGGTCTTTTACAAAAAGCTGTGCTGGAGTGACCTTGTCACTTTGTTTGAGGCTGCCAAGGACTGAAAATCGGTGGTTCCGTGAGGCGTTCAGATTTACAGGGTCCTGTGACATCACAGGCCCAAACCCAAGCTGAATTTCTCAGCGTCCTGAAGATGCTCAGCCACAGAAGAGCACAAAGCTGTAACACTCATTTCAAAGAAGGCACACCCCACAGAGGAGGAGGGGCTTGAGTGGAGTCCAGAGCCTGGCTCCGCCCCTGGCTGTACCAGCAAACGTTGATACTGTGTCTCTGTGGTATTTAGACAGACGAATGTCACACGTCATTAAGACTAAAGGAATGTTTGTAACGTTTTATAAATGTACAAGTATAACTCCTTTCAGAGGGTAAGCTACAGTCAGGTGCTGCTACTCATCATTACTGAAGAACTGGGCATCAGTATCTATAAAAGCAGATGTTTTAGCAGTTGTTGGTCTGCAGCATTTAGGTGTGTTAACACAACACCAAAACAGAAAGACATCAGTGATGGTCTAAGAGGAATAATACTGCAGCCATCAGGCTGGAAAAGGATATAAAACAATTTCCAAGCAACCTGGAGCAAAGAAAGTCGCTACTACTGACAGTCTTCCAGGACTGGACGTCCCAGCAGCCATTGCCCAAGGCCATCCCTCCACAACGTCAGAGGATTAAATGAAGAAGCACAAACATTTGCACATGACTGTATTTGACAATACTTACCTTTTTATGTTTATTTAACGGAAACATTTTTTTAAATCACTTCCTTTGTGCGTAACAGCACATGTTTTTAGTAGCACTCATTAAGCAGCATTCACAATGGCTGTTGTAAAACAATTTATATTCAGTTTGTATATTCTTTAATAAATATAATTCCCCTTTTGTTTGAACATATATCAATGGTTAATAGCAAGTTTGGTAGAACCAAAGAGCCAAATATATGCATTTTAATCTTGAAACAAAAGTTGTTTTTTTCCTCTTTTTTCGTGCTCATAGGAGTATGAGTGTTCCCTTCACCAGCCCTCATGACAGTCTGACCATATTTTATTGATCCCTGGAGAACGAAAGAAAAATGGTGTTCGGGAGTTGATGGATCCCACTTTAATCGGGGAAGAACCCCCGTCTGTAGCAGCGTTCGTGAAAGAACAATCAGCGTTTGGGAACACCAATGGCCGGGTCGCCGTTGTAAATGAAAACTGGTTCTCAGCTGACTGACCTGGATAAATAGAGGTTAAATAAATAAATTATGAAGGTACTGGTTTCGAGGGAAAACCAGGTTTCCACTGCGCTGTGCCTCCGTGTAACGCGGTCCTCTTCAGACTCCCAGACGTAACTAAGGGGGGCTCCAACCACAACAAGACTCCGGCTCTGGACATGGAAAACAATCTGGTTCTTACAATGTTCCAGAGCTAACGCAGCTTTGAACTGGACGGAAAGGGGCATTACAAAGACCAGCGTTCCGACTTCCAGGTTGTAGCTAACAAGGAAATCAGAAAAATAGGAAGTTCCTCTACTGACCACTAGGCATTCCCGAAGTCGGAAAAATATGATAATCACACGCACGTAAATAACAACATGGCTGCATTTCACTTGGAGCCAACACATTTGTTTAAGACAAAAGTGACCATGCGAGTCACTGGGAGATGCATGGGACAAGTCAAGGGAAAGACTTTCTATGCTGCGGAGCACGGACGTCAGGGAGCAACCTGGAACCGGATGCTGTACTGCCACAGTGACGCAACGTGGAACGTGTGGAACGTGTGGAACGTGCTCGCACATCCTTACTGTCAGAACTGGGAATCAAACCGTCTGCACAGTATCAGTGTCAGTATCAATCAGGGAATGAGTGTGTACGTTGATTTTAACTGTGTTAACTGATTTAAGCACTTTGTCAGTTCTTTTCTGTTGCACAGATGTCGTAGGTCCATGTCCAGTCTTTTACAGAATATTTAATCCAGGGGATCTGGACAGCTCACTGGGTTGAGCAGGTGTGCTGGGTTCTGACTGGTTCCGATATCCTGATTGGTCCTGTAAATGAGCTCACAGCTCAAATCCTTGCAAACATGTTGGATGCAGAATGAGAAAGTTGACAGCAACAGTAAAGATTACAGCTGGACAACTGGACTGTTCAGTAAATACGATTCCTGCCACCGGTGATGGTTTATGTCACCGGCCTGATTTCCTGCATAAGCTCAAGCAACAGCGCCGTAAAGAGCCACCTCAGGCAAAGTCCGGGGATGCAGAAGAGCGCAGGACTTCCAGTTTCCAACGATCGAGACTGCGTTGGTGTGATGATCCGTCACATTGATCATTTTAGAACGGCGCTGCATTGAAGTGAAGGATTTTTTTGATGACACAGAGCGTAAAAGTGTTGCCCGTGTTCTCACAACACGTTCCGGTTCCCTTCATCGAACGACAGTTTGCTTCACACTTGTGCCTCAGACACGCGAGCGTTTAACGCTGAAACAGCACAGACTTTCAGCGTTAGTCTGTCTGCAAAGACAGCAGTCTAAAATGCAGTCTGGGCGTGCAGTAAAGTGCTCCAACTGAGGACATTTCAGGTCCTGGCAGCGCGGTATTCCTGTTTCTGTGACTGCCATGTCAAAAACACACACAAAAACAACCACATAACAGGCCGTAAGTGCTCCAGATCCAGTTCGAGTATTAATCAGTCTCATCTGAACTCTTCTGAAGGCGGCGGCGTCTTCAGCTTGTGCTTGTTTTGAGTATCAGCAGCAGGCGACTCAGTGCTGACATGTGCACGTCACCTCTAACAGAAATCTGATATATTAGGACTCGCGCGGCTTCTCTGTGTGGCCGATGTGATTAAGTCTCCCTGTGAGCTGCACAGTTGCTCGCAGACAGTCTTCCTTCAGCGTCTAATTGGATAATTTAGGTGCTGGTCCAGCAGCGCTGCATGAAAGGATGTCCTCTGCCAAGTCCAGGCCACATGGATGAAAAGGAGACGCCAACACTGAAGCAACAGAAAAGCGGGGCTCTTGAAGGATTTAATGAGTGCAGGGATAAAATTCATTTGGACACTTAAGGTGCAGTCGTGTGCAACAGCTACTTCCTGTTTCAATCCTGTGGTTTGTTTGTGTAAAAACCTGAAACAAAAAATGATCTGACCATAGTGGGTCTTTGTAGGCAAATGCAGCCTCAGAAGAGCTGCTTTTTTTTTACAGCGCCATTATTCATCTAACAGAAATGAAGACAACAAGAAAGAAAACTCCCGTGGACAATACTAAGTACCCCCTTCCGGATTCCGCAGGACTGAAGAAGGTGAGTTGCAGGCAGGTGCAGCCACGTAGGACAGACGGACACCTGACGGTCCTCATCAGCCCGTATCCAAGTGAAAATCTATTTTTGGAAAAGTGTGGCGCTTAAAAAATAAAAAATAGATGTATACTAGCAAAGGCAACGTAGCAGAAGCAACGTGAACTACTTTATTTGTAAGAATATTCTGACTATCTTTTTGAACAATAAATAATACTGGCTGTTTTCGTGCCATTCGTCTTTGTGAGCTAAAAACATCTACGTATTACGCTGCAGAGTGGGGACTGTCACGCGCTCAAGGTCAGCAAGGCCAAGCCGAGACAAATGATGGGCGGAGCGTCTTGCTCCTTGTGTTCGAAGGGCCGGACGTACTGGAAAACAATCAAGCTGGCCCAACGGATCCATGCAATCCCGAAGCAACTGGCGGAAGACACATGGCAGCCAGTTTTCATTCAAAAATCCATCAGTGCATATAAAGAGACTTCAGACGGTGGAAGCCACCCTGCTGATAGCGTAACTGAGGTTTAGAGTTCAAGCTGCTGTGATGAAAAAAAGTGGTGATGTTGGCGTTATTGATTGGAGGTTGAAGCGTGGTGAAGCGAGCGCTCCATCAGCCTCGCCGCTCATATCAACGTGACAAGGACGACTCTGCACATTCCAATTTCTTCCCCAAATATTAACTCATTAATCATCGCCGCTGTCCGAGATGGATTTTAATTTTGCCCAGCTTCCCCCCACCGCTCCGCCCAAACACCACGAGATTGAATTCTCTGTCCTCGCTTCGTCTCCGTCGGGCTCTCCGAGCATGTTGTCTCCTTGAATGTGGCGACAGCGAGAACGTGGCGGTGGACACTGATGCGAGACTGACAGTGGACGGACAACTGTCACGAGAAATAATCACACAAAGCTTGTAAGGAAGTCCTGACCATGGCTGCAGCGGCTCGGCACCAACAAGTCCTTCAGAGCTGAGGACTTCCAAACTCAGCTGCACAAGAGAAGGTTTTACAAAGCAGGATTTATCGGAAGATCTCTGACTCTGCTCTTATTTATCTATTTTTGACAAAGCAACCTTAATTCCAAAAACAAGTCGGGATGCTGTATACAATGAAACTAAACACAAAATCCAAGGATTTTCAAATGTCATAAACCCATGTGTTATTTACACGGGAACATAAGACATTTGGCCATTTCATTAAAAATGTTTGCTGATTTTGAATTTGATTCAGGTAATCTGGAGAAATCCAGGAGAGCTGAACAGCTCAGAAACGAACTAAATAAATAAAAGAAAGCCCTTCCTCTTTCAAGCGGTCGCCGCTGCCACTGGATAGGAACAGAATGATCACAATGATAGCAAATATTAGGTTCAGAAGAGAGGACACTAATGACAGAAGCTGAGAGCAGTTGACCACGAAGTTCGTTAAGTTATTGACGTTATTCTTGCACGTGTGACTGTGAGGGAGCACCTCTGCACCCCAGATGTTCCACTGATCACTGACTTGCCATCCATGTAAATACAATCATTGGGAATCTCTTTAAAAAAAGCAGTTTAGAAGCAGTTTTTTTCTAGTTTTATTAAGAAGGTTGCTCAGAAGATTGTTAGAAACATCCACATCTGCTTTCCATGTTTACTTTGTGTGTTTATATTTTCAAATCTTGACTTCAAGCTAAATTTCTTTTAATTCATAAATGTTCTGCTCTTCTGTAGCACAAATGTGCACAGTTATCTAAATGCAAATGTCCAAATCCACCATGCAGTAAAGCTTTAAAATGTTTTGCTTCTTCTTTCTTGGCCTCATTCACTGCTCACAACCTCACTGCTCATATCTGTGTTAAAAAAAGGACATTTAGGAAGAAAGAAGCGTGCGTTGAACACAGATATGAGCCAGTGAAATTAAAGTGTTCAGCACGTGTCTTTTATTGCTTCTTTATCCTCCGTCCTCCAGCGCTGTTCTCCACCGACTCCAGCTGCTCCATCCTGTACGTGCAGGATGGAGTGTTTGGGTGGAGAGGGAGAAGGAGCTGCACGCTGAGCGACACTTTTCATTTTCCAGCGTCTGCATCAGTGTTGCAGCAGTGAAAGCGTTGGCTTATCGTCATTTAGGACGAGAGCCGTCGAGCAGCTCCAGTCGCCCTGGAGCTCATCGACTTTGTCAAGATGCTCAAGCAGCACTTCGACGGGAAACGTGTTGTCTTTGAAGTTTCCTGTTTGAGTGCCAGAAGCTGACAATACACAACAAACCAAAGTAAATCAAGAGCCCGTCCACAACAAAAGGAACTAAAAGCTGGATTTTGATGTTCTGAAGGCTAACTCGTCAAAGTTTCTTCACCCAAGGACTCAGAATTACTCCAAAACCAGAACGGATTTAACCCCTTTAATGCCAGTTGTCATATTTGACACAAAATCTTTGACTGTACAGTCCTTTGTAGAAGTTTGAATCCCCTCTCTTAATCCTCCATATGTAAAAACATGATAAAAATCATCTCATTCTAGTGGCCTCAGTGTTAGACAAGTACAACCTCAGGAAAACAACAATATGTAACATCTTTCACGAAGCCATTATTTATTCCACAAAAATGAGAAGAAAAAGAAAAAAAAAGCAAAGTTAAGCAACAAGCAACAGCTCATATTCACTGTCAAGCACAGTGGTAGAACGTTGATGATATAGAGCCACAGGAGCTGGACACCTGTCAGTCACTGAATGGACCATGAACTCCTCTGTATCCCAGAGTCTTGAGATGTGAGGACATCTGACTGACAGCTACATCATCTGAGTGACATCTACTGAGGGTTCCTGCTGCTAAAGGAAACATCTACTGAGTTCCTGATGCTGAAGGAAACATCTACACAGTTCCTGCTGCTGAGGGAAACATCTACTGAGAGTTCCTGCTACTGAAGGAAACATCTACTGAGTTCCTGCTACTGAAGGAAACATCTACACAGTTCCTGCTGCTGAGGGAAACATCTACTGAGAGTTCCTGCTACTGAAGGAAACATCTACTGAGTTCCTGCTACTGAAGGAAACATCTACACAGTTCCTGCTGCTGAGGGAAACATCTACACAGTTCCTGCTGCTGAGGGAAACATCTACTGAGAGTTCCTGCTACTGAAGGAAACATCTACTGAGAGTTCCTGCTGCTGAAGGAAACATCTACTGAGTTCCTGCTGCTGAAGGAAACATCTACTGAGAGTTCCTGCTAATGAAGGAAACATCTAATGAGTGTTCCTGCTACTGAAGGAAACATCTACACAGTTCCTGCTGCTGAAGGAAACATCTACTGAGAGTTCCTGCTACTGAAGGAAACATCTACTGAGAGTTCCTGCTGCTGAGGGAAACATCTACTGAGTTCCTGCTGCTGAAGGAAACATCTACTGAGAGTTCCTGCTAATGAAGGAAACATCTAATGAGTGTTCCTGCTACTGAAGGAAACATCTACTGAGTTCCTGCTATTGAAGGAAACATCTACACAGTTCCTGCTGCTGAGGGAAACATCTACTGAGAGTTCCTGCTACTGAAGGAAACATCTAATGAGGGTTGCTGCTGCTGAGGGAAACATCTACTGAGGGTTTCTGCTGCTGAAGGACACATCTAATGAGAGTTCCTGCTGCTGAAGGAAACATCTACTGAGAGTTCCTGCTACTGAAAGAAACATCTATTGAGGGTTCCTGCTGCTGAAGGAAACATCTACTGAGAGTTCCTGCTACTGAAGAAAACATCTATTGAGGGCTCCTGCTGCTGAAGGAAACATCTACTGAGAGTTCCTGCTGCTGAAGGAAACATCTACTTAGAGTTCCTGCTGCTGAGGGAAACATCTACTGAGAGTTCCTGCTGCTGAGGGAAACATCTACTGAGTGTTCCTGCTGCTGAAGGAAACATCTACACAGTTCCTGCTGCTGAGGGAAACATCTACTGAGTGTTCCTGCTGCTGAAGGAAACATCTACACAGTTCCTGCTGCTGAAGGAAACATCTACTGAGAGTTCCTGCTACTGAAGGAAACATCTACTGAGTTCCTGCTACTGAAGGAAACATCTACAAAGTTCCTGCTGCTGAGGGAAACATCTACACAGTTCCTGCTGCTGAGGGAAACATCTACTGAGAGTTCCTGCTACTGAAGGAAACATCTACTGAGAGTTCCTGCTGCTGAAGGAAACATCTACTGAGTTCCTGCTGCTGAAGGAAACATCTACTGAGTTCCTGCTGCTGAAGGAAACATCTACTGAGAGTTCCTGCTAATGAAGGAAACATCTAATGAGTGTTCCTGCAACTGAAGGAAACATCTACACAGTTCCTGCTGCTGAAGGAAACATCTACTGAGAGTTCCTGCTACTGAAGGAAACATCTACTGAGAGTTCCTGCTGCTGAGGGAAACATCTACTGAGTTCCTGCTGCTGAAGGAAACATCTACTGAGAGTTCCTGCTAATGAAGGAAACATCTAATGAGTGTTCCTGCTACTGAAGGAAACATCTACTGAGTTCCTGCTATTGAAGGAAACATCTACACAGTTCCTGCTGCTGAGGGAAACATCTACTGAGAGTTCCTGCTACTGAAGGAAACATCTAATGAGGGTTGCTGCTGCTGAGGGAAACATCTACTGAGTTCCTGCTGCTGAGGGAAACATCTACTGAGGGTTTCTGCTGCTGAAGGACACATCTAATGAGAGTTCCTGCTGCTGAAGGAAACATCTACTGAGAGTTCCTGCTACTGAAAGAAACATCTATTGAGGGTTCCTGCTGCTGAAGGAAACATCTACTGAGAGTTCCTGCTACTGAAGAAAACATCTATTGAGGGCTCCTGCTGCTGAAGGAAACATCTACTGAGAGTTCCTGCTGCTGAAGGAAACATCTACTTAGAGTTCCTGCTGCTGAGGGAAACATCTACTGAGAGTTCCTGCTGCTGAGGGAAACATCTACTGAGTGTTCCTGCTGCTGAAGGAAACATCTACACAGTTCCTGCTGCTGAGGGAAACATCTACACAGTTCCTGCTGCTGAGGGAAACATCTACTGAGAGTTCCTGCTACTGAAGGAAACATCTACTGAGAGTTCCTGCTGCTGAAGGAAACATCTACTGAGTTCCTGCTGCTGAAGGAAACATCTACTGAGAGTTCCTGCTAATGAAGGAAACATCTAATGAGTGTTCCTGCTACTGAAGGAAACATCTACACAGTTCCTGCTGCTGAAGGAAACATCTACTGAGAGTTCCTGCTACTGAAGGAAACATCTACTGAGAGTTCCTGCTGCTGAGGGAAACATCTACTGAGTTCCTGCTGCTGAAGGAAACATCTACTGAGAGTTCCTGCTAATGAAGGAAACATCTAATGAGTGTTCCTGCTACTGAAGGAAACATCTACTGAGTTCCTGCTATTGAAGGAAACATCTACACAGTTCCTGCTGCTGAGGGAAACATCTACTGAGAGTTCCTGCTACTGAAGGAAACATCTAATGAGGGTTGCTGCTGCTGAGGGAAACATCTACTGAGGGTTTCTGCTGCTGAAGGACACATCTAATGAGAGTTCCTGCTGCTGAAGGAAACATCTACTGAGAGTTCCTGCTACTGAAAGAAACATCTATTGAGGGTTCCTGCTGCTGAAGGAAACATCTACTGAGAGTTCCTGCTACTGAAGAAAACATCTATTGAGGGCTCCTGCTGCTGAAGGAAACATCTACTGAGAGTTCCTGCTGCTGAAGGAAACATCTACTTAGAGTTCCTGCTGCTGAGGGAAACATCTACTGAGAGTTCCTGCTGCTGAGGGAAACATCTACTGAGTGTTCCTGCTGCTGAAGGAAACATCTACACAGTTCCTGCTGCTGAGGGAAACATCTACTGAGTGTTCCTGCTGCTGAAGGAAACATCTACACAGTTCCTGCTGCTGAAGGAAACATCTACTGAGAGTTCCTGCTACTGAAGGAAACATCTACTGAGTTCCTGCTACTGAAGGAAACATCTACAAAGTTCCTGCTGCTGAGGGAAACATCTACACAGTTCCTGCTGCTGAGGGAAACATCTACTGAGAGTTCCTGCTACTGAAGGAAACATCTACTGAGAGTTCCTGCTGCTGAAGGAAACATCTACTGAGTTCCTGCTGCTGAAGGAAACATCTACTGAGTTCCTGCTGCTGAAGGAAACATCTACTGAGAGTTCCTGCTAATGAAGGAAACATCTAATGAGTGTTCCTGCAACTGAAGGAAACATCTACACAGTTCCTGCTGCTGAAGGAAACATCTACTGAGAGTTCCTGCTACTGAAGGAAACATCTACTGAGAGTTCCTGCTGCTGAGGGAAACATCTACTGAGTTCCTGCTGCTGAAGGAAACATCTACTGAGAGTTCCTGCTAATGAAGGAAACATCTAATGAGTGTTCCTGCTACTGAAGGAAACATCTACTGAGTTCCTGCTATTGAAGGAAACATCTACACAGTTCCTGCTGCTGAGGGAAACATCTACTGAGAGTTCCTGCTACTGAAGGAAACATCTAATGAGGGTTGCTGCTGCTGAGGGAAACATCTACTGAGTTCCTGCTGCTGAGGGAAACATCTACTGAGGGTTTCTGCTGCTGAAGGACACATCTAATGAGAGTTCCTGCTGCTGAAGGAAACATCTACTGAGAGTTCCTGCTACTGAAAGAAACATCTATTGAGGGTTCCTGCTGCTGAAGGAAACATCTACTGAGAGTTCCTGCTACTGAAGAAAACATCTATTGAGGGCTCCTGCTGCTGAAGGAAACATCTACTGAGAGTTCCTGCTGCTGAAGGAAACATCTACTTAGAGTTCCTGCTGCTGAGGGAAACATCTACTGAGAGTTCCTGCTGCTGAGGGAAACATCTACTGAGTGTTCCTGCTGCTGAAGGAAACATATACACAGTTCCTGCTGCTGAGGGAAACATCTACTGAGTGTTCCTGCTGCTGAAGGAAACATCTACACAGTTCCTGCTGCTGAGGGAAACATCTACTGAGAGTTCCTGCTACTGAAGGAAACATCTACTGAGTTCCTGCTACTGAAGGAAACATCTACAAAGTTCCTGCTGCTGAGGGAAACATCTACACAGTTCCTGCTGCTGAGGGAAACATCTACTGAGAGTTCCTGCTACTGAAGGAAACATCTACTGAGAGTTCCTGCTGCTGAAGGAAACATCTACTGAGTTCCTGCTGCTGAAGGAAACATCTACTGAGTTCCTGCTGCTGAAGGAAACATCTACTGAGAGTTCCTGCTAATGAAGGAAACATCTAATGAGTGTTCCTGCAACTGAAGGAAACATCTACACAGTTCCTGCTGCTGAAGGAAACATCTACTGAGAGTTCCTGCTACTGAAGGAAACATCTACTGAGAGTTCCTGCTAATGAAGGAAACATCTAATGAGTGTTCCTGCTACTGAAGGAAACATCTACTGAGTTCCTGCTATTGAAGGAAACATCTACACAGTTCCTGCTGCTGAGGGAAACATCTACTGAGAGTTCCTGCTACTGAAGGAAACATCTACTGAGAGTTCCTGCTGCTGAAGGAAACATCTACTGAGTTCCTGCTGCTGAAGGAAACATCTACTGAGGTCCTGCTGCTGAAGGAAACATCTACTGAGAGTTCCTGCTAATGAAGGAAACATCTAATGAGTGTTCCTGCTACTGAAGGAAACATCTACACAGTTCCTGCTGCTGAAGGAAACATCTACTGAGAGTTCCTGCTACTGAAGGAAACATCTACTGAGAGTTCCTGCTGCTGAAGGAAACATCTACTTAGAGTTCCTGCTGCTGAAGGACACATCTACTGAGAGTTCCTGCTGCTGAAGGAAACATCTACTGAGAGTTCCTGCTATTGAAGGAAACATCTACTGAGTGTTCCTGCTGCTGAAAGAAACATCTATTGAGGGTTCCTGCTGCTGAAGGAAACATCTACTGAGAGTTCCTGCTACTGAAGGAAACATCTAATGAGGGTTCCTGCTACTGAAGGAAACATCTACTGAGTTCCTGCTGCTGAAGGAAACATCTACTGACTTCCTGCTGCTGAAGGAAACATCTACACAGTTCCTGCTGCTGAAGGAAACATCTACACAGTTCCTGCTGCTGAAGGAAACATCTACACAGTTCCTGCTGCTGAGGGAAACATCTACTGAGTGTTCCTGCTGCTGAAGGAAACATCTACACAGTTCCTGCTGCTGAGGGAAACATCTACTGAGAGTTCCTGCTACTGAAGGAAACATCTACTGAGTTCCTGCTACTGAAGGAAACATCTACACAGTTCCTGCTGCTGAGGGAAACATCTACACAGTTCCTGCTGCTGAGGGAAACATCTACTGAGTGTTCCTGCTACTGAAGGAAACATCTACTGAGGGTTCCTGCTGCTAAAGGAAACATCTACTGAGTTCCTGATGCTGAAGGAAACATCTACTGAGAGTTCCTGCTGCTGAAGGAAACATCTACTGAGAGTTCCTGCTGCTGAAGGAAACATCTACTGAGTGTTCCTGCTGCTGAAGGACACATCTAATGAGAGTTCCTGCTGCTGAAGGAAACATCTACTGAGAGTTCCTGCTGCTGAAGGAAACATCTACACAGTTCCTGCTGCTGAAGGAAACATCTACACAGTTCCTGCTGCTGAGGGAAACATCTACTGAGTGTTCCTGCTGCTGAAGGAAACATCTACACAGTTCCTGCTGCTGAGGGAAACATCTACTGAGAGTTCCTGCTACTGAAGGAAACATCTACTGAGTTCCTGCTACTGAAGGAAACATCTACAAAGTTCCTGCTGCTGAGGGAAACATCTACACAGTTCCTGCTGCTGAGGGAAACATCTACTGAGAGTTCCTGCTACTGAAGGAAACATCTACTGAGAGTTCCTGCTGCTGAAGGAAACATCTACTGAGTTCCTGCTGCTGAAGGAAACATCTACTGAGTTCCTGCTGCTGAAGGAAACATCTACTGAGAGTTCCTGCTAATGAAGGAAACATCTAATGAGTGTTCCTGCAACTGAAGGAAACATCTACACAGTTCCTGCTGCTGAAGGAAACATCTACTGAGAGTTCCTGCTACTGAAGGAAACATCTACTGAGAGTTCCTGCTGCTGAGGGAAACATCTACTGAGTTCCTGCTGCTGAAGGAAACATCTACTGAGAGTTCCTGCTAATGAAGGAAACATCTAATGAGTGTTCCTGCTACTGAAGGAAACATCTACTGAGTTCCTGCTATTGAAGGAAACATCTACACAGTTCCTGCTGCTGAGGGAAACATCTACTGAGAGTTCCTGCTACTGAAGGAAACATCTACTGAGAGTTCCTGCTGCTGAAGGAAACATCTACTGAGTTCCTGCTGCTGAAGGAAACATCTACTGAGTTCCTGCTGCTGAAGGAAACATCTACTGAGAGTTCCTGCTAATGAAGGAAACATCTAATGAGTGTTCCTGCTACTGAAGGAAACATCTACACAGTTCCTGCTGCTGAAGGAAACATCTACTGAGAGTTCCTGCTACTGAAGGAAACATCTACTGAGAGTTCCTGCTGCTGAGGGAAACATCTACTGAGTTCCTGCTGCTGAAGGAAACATCTACTGAGAGTTCCTGCTAATGAAGGAAACATCTAATGAGAGTTCCTGCTAATGAAGGAAACATCTAATGAGTGTTCCTGCTATTGAAGGAAACATCTACACAGTTCCTGCTGCTGAGGGAAACATCTACTGAGAGTTCCTGCTACTGAAGGAAACATCTAATGAGGGTTCCTGCTGCTGAGGGAAACATCTACTGAGGGTTTCTGCTGCTGAAGGACACATCTAAAGAGAGTTCCTGCTGCTGAAGGAAACATCTACTGAGAGTTCCTGCTACTGAAAGAAACATCTATTGAGGGTTCCTGCTGCTGAAGGAAACATCTACTGAGAGTTCCTGCTACTGAAGGAAAAATCTATTGAGGGCTCCTGCTGCTGAAGGAAACATCTACTGAGAGTTCCTGCTGCTGAAGGACACATCTACTGAGAGTTCCTGCTGCTGAAGGAAACATCTACTGAGAGTTCCTGCTGCTGAAGGACACATCTACTTAGAGTTCCTGCTGCTGAAGGACACATCTACTGAGAGTTCCTGCTGCTGAAGGAAACATCTACTGAGAGTTCCTGCTGCTGAAAGAAACATCTATTGAGGGTTCCTGCTGCTGAAGGAAACATCTACTGAGAGTTCCTGATACTGAAGGAAACATCTAATGAGGGTTCCTGCTACTGAAGGAAACATCTACTGAGTTCCTGCTGCTGAAGGAAACATCTACTGAGTTCCTGCTGCTGAAGGAAACATCTACACAGTTCCTGCTGCTGAAGGAAACATCTACACAGTTCCTGCTGCTGGGGGAAACATCTACACAGTTCCTGCTGCTGAGGGAAACATCTACTGAGTTCCTGCTGCTGAAGGAAACATCTACTGAGAGTTCCTGCTAATGAAGGAAACATCTAATGAGTGTTCCTGCTACTGAAGGAAACATCTACTGAGTTCCTGCTATTGAAGGAAACATCTACACAGTTCCTGCTGCTGAGGGAAACATCTACTGAGAGTTCCTGCTACTGAAGGAAACATCTACTGAGAGTTCCTGCTGCTGAAGGAAACATCTACTGAGTTCCTGCTATTGAAGGAAACATCTACACAGTTCCTGCTGCTGAGGGAAACATCTACTGAGAGTTCCTGCTACTGAAGGAAACATCTAATGAGGGTTCCTGCTACTGAAGGAAGCATCTACACAGTTCCAGCTACTGAAGGAAACATCTATGAGGGTTCCTGCTGCTGAGGGAAACATCTACTGAGAGTTCCTGCTGCTGAAGGACACATCTAATGAGAGTTCCTGCTGCCGAAGGAAACATCTACTGAGAGTTCCTGCTGCTGAAGGAAACATCTACTGAGAGTTCCTGCTGCTGAAGGAAACATCTACTGAGAGTTCCTGCTGCTGAAGGACACATCTAATGAGAGTTCCTGCTGCTGAAGGAAACATCTACTGAGAGTTCCTGCTGCTGAAGGAAACATCTACACAGTTCCTGCTGCTGAAGGAAACATCTACACAGTTCCTGCTGCTGAGGGAAACATCTACTGAGTGTTCCTGCTGCTGAAGGAAACATCTACACAGTTCCTGCTGCTGAGGGAAACATCTACTGAGAGTTCCTGCTACTGAAGGAAACATCTACTGAGTTCCTGCTACTGAAGGAAACATCTACACAGTTCCTGCTGCTGAGGGAAACATCTACACAGTTCCTGCTGCTGAGGGAAACATCTACTGAGTGTTCCTGCTACTGAAGGAAACATCTACTGAGAGTTCCTGCTGCTGAAGGAAACATCTACTGAGAGTTCCTGATGCTGAAGGAAACATCTACTGAGAGTTCCTGCTGCTGAAGGAAACATCTACTGAGGGTTCCTGCTGCTGAAGGAAACATCTATTGAGGGTTCCTGCTGCTGAAGGAAACATCTACTGAGAGTTCCTGCTGCTGAAGGACACATCTAATGAGAGTTCCTGCTGCTGAAGGAAACATCTACTGAGAGTTCCTGCTGCTGAAGGACACATCTACTGAGGGTTCCTGCTGCTGAAGGAAACATCTGGACTGTTCTGATCTGTAAGGCTTCAATTTGCAGGGATGAATTTGGGCTCTAGAATGAGCCCATGAATTTTCCACTGATGCTTCTAACAAATAATATCAATGGACTGAATTAAGGAAACTGTCAGCTTTGTTATACATGTCTGGGATAAAAATGTTTATGGCGCATCTGGAAAGTTTTCACATGGATCCGATTCATTTTCATCCTCAAAATTCTACTTACAATACCCCATAATGACAAAGCAAACAATAAGTCTTTTTTACCTTTTTGAAAATTGATGAAAAACAAATAACGAAAACATGTGCATTAGCCTTCACAGCCATTGCCAGGACACTCCAGACTGAACTCAGGTGCATCCTGTTTCTACCGGTCTTCCCTGGGATGTTTCCAAGACCTGACTGGATTCCATCTGCGGTACTGTCAGGTTTTTGGGCACGATTGGGAATGGCAAACATCTGTCTGTATGAGGTCCCAGAGTTGACGGTGTATGTCAGAGCGCAAACCAAGCTATGATGTCCAGGGAGTCTGGAGACCTCCCAGACAGGATTGTAATGAGGCACAGATTAGGTGAAGGGTTTGGAGAAATTTCTGGAGCATTTGAATGTCCCAATGAGCACTGTGGTTTCCATAATTTGTAAATGTAAGGTGTTAAAACCACCAGGACTCTCTTACTAGAGCTGGCCAAACTGAGTGATTGTGGCGAGATAGGCCTTAGTCAGGTGGTGACCAGAACCCACTGGTCACTCTGACAGAGCTCCAGCATTTCTCTGTGCAGAGAGGAAAACATCCCAGATTGACAACCATCTCTGCAGCACTCCAACAATCAGGCCTGTGTGGGTGAGTGGCCAGATGGTATCCTCTCCTCAGTAAAAAGGCATACGATACTCCACCTAGAGTTTGCCAAAAGACAGCTGAAGGACTCTCAGACATGAGGAACCACATTTTCTGGTTCTCTTTGGCCTGAGTGCTAAGTGTCATGTCTGGAAGAAACCAGGAACCACTCATCACCCGGCCGAATACAGTGAATGTAGTGAGACATCCCTGATGATTCCCGGCTCCAGAACACTGAACCTCAGACTGGGATGAAGGCTCCTTTCCCATCATGAAAACAATCCCAAGCACACAGCCAAGATTACAAAGGAGTGGCTACGGCATAATTCTGAAAAGGTCACGGAGTGGCCCAGACAGTGCCCAGACTTGAACCCGACTGAACATCTCTGGAGAGAGCTGAAAATAGCTGCGTAACGATGCTTCCCATCCAACCTGATGACGCTTGAGAGCTCCAGAAGAATGGGAGAAACTGCCCACACACATACCCAAAAACACTCGAGGTTGTAATTACTACCGAAGGTGCGCCAACAAAATATTGATCATATCATTCTTTATTTTTAATACATTTGCAAAAAATTCACAAATATATTTTCACTATTTGTCATTATGGAGAATCACAAGTTAAACTATGAGGAGGAAAATGAACTCTTATGTTGTAATACATCTGTAACAAAACAGATGTGGAAAAGGAAGAGCTGCAGATACTTTCCTGAAGTACTGTTCATGCTTTTGGAATGTGGGAGGAAGCGGAAGTACCAAGAAAAAAAAACCTTGTATGCACAGGGAGAACATGGAAACATACATACAGAAAGACCCCTGCCAGGAGCCAAACCAGGAACCTTGTTGTTGTGAGGCAGCAGTACTGAGCACAAAGACGCCACACCGCACAGCCCAGCCCACACTAATCCAAGATGAAAAGTAAGCCCTTCAACCATATACCCCCATTTGGATCAACCTGGACCAGGTGGTGGGGCTGAGCTGTTTCAGCTTTTCTATGCCCACGATGCCACTGTGTCACCACATCATTACATCCCCTTGATGTAGTTGAACTGCTGAGTTCACTAACACTGTATCAGTTCCCAAAGGAAAGTTATATTGTAGCCGAGCAATTTAAACCAATGTGAGGTAAAGGAACTGTGGGAGAGTAAAGAACTGTAGGAGAACAGGAACTGTGGGAGAGAAGGAACTGTGGGAGAACAGGAACTATGGGAGAACAGGAACTGTGGGAGAGTAGGAACTGATGGAGAACAGGAACTGTGGGAGAGTAGGAACTGTGGGAGAGTAGGAACTGTGGGAGAGTAAAGAACTGTAGGAGAACAGGAACTGTGGGAGAGTAAAGAACTGTAGGAGAACAGGAACTGTAGGAGAACAGGAACTGTGGGAGAGTAAAGAACTGTAGGAGAACAGGAACTGTAGGAGAACAGGAACTGTGGGAGAGAAGGAACTGTGGGAGAACAGGAACTATGGGAGAACAAGAACTGTGGGAGAGAAGGAACTGTGGGAGAACAGGAACTATGGGAGAACAGGAAATGTGGGAGAGTAGGAACTGTGGGAGAGTAGGAACTGTGGGAGAGTAAAGAACTGTAGGAGAACAGGAACTGTGGGAGAGTAAAGAACTGTAGGAGAACAGGAACTGTAGGAGAACAGGAACTGTGGGAGAGTAAAGAACTGTAGGAGAACAGGAACTGTGGGAGAGTAAAGAACTGTAGGAGAACAGGATATGTGGGAGAGTAAAGAACTGTAGGAGAACAGGAACTGTAGGAGAACAGGAACTGTGGGAGAGTAGGACCTGATGGAGAACAGGATATGTGGGAGAACAGGAACTATGGGAGAACAGGAACTGTGGGAGAGTAGGAACTGATGGAGAACAGGAACTGTGGGAGAGTAGGAACTGTGGGAGAGTAGGAACTGTGGGAGAGTAGGAACTGTGGGAGAGTAAAGAACTGTAGGAGAACAGGAACTGTGGGAGAGTAAAGAACTGTAGGAGAACAGGAACTGTAGGAGAACAGGAACTGTGGGAGAGTAAAGAACTGTAGGAGAACAGGAACTGTGGGAGAGTAAAGAACTGTAGGAGAACAGGATATGTGGGAGAGTAAAGAACTGTAGGAGAACAGGAACTGTAGGAGAACAGGAACTGTGGGAGAGTAGGACCTGATGGAGAACAGGATATGTGGGAGAACAGGAACTATGGGAGAACAGGAACTGTGGGAGAGTAGGAACTGATGGAGAACAGGAACTGTGGGAGAGTAGGAACTGTGGGAGAGTAAAGAACTATAGGAGAACATGAACTGTGGGAGAGTAGGAACTGTGGGAGAGTAAAGAACTATAGGAGAACAGGAACTGTGGGAGAGTAAAGAACTATAGGAGAACAGGAACTGTGGGAGAACAGGAACTTAAGGAGAACAGGAACTGTAGGAGAACAGGAACTGTAGGAGAACAGGAACGGTGGGACATCAGAACTCTCTGGCAGAACAGCAAACCAGCTCCAAACCAACATGGAATGATGTTTCAGAAATCATAGCTGAAATGGATAAAAGTTTACCAAAAAAATCTCTAAAGAAGATACCATGAAAGACACAACTGGTGTTTCTGCACAGGAAGCAGAAACAGGGCAGAGCCCAGAGCCCAGAGCTCAGAGCCCAGAGCCCAGAGCCCAGAGCCCAGAGCTCAGAGCCCAGAGCACCCAGCACAGGCCCACCCAGCTGCAGACACCACCTCCCACGGGGATCCAGCCACCCTGAACCCCCCACCCCGTCAGGAGGCCAGGTAATGAGGGAGGTCAATTAATTCTGAATTTGTGCAAAAGACTGGGGTGCACAAAAGACACACATCACACTGTTGATCAGATTTGCTTTTTCATATTAGCAGTTATAAAAGTTGTCGTAAACCCAAGTCAGCATCTGTAAATGCTCGTTGCTATACCGACCAGTGTTTCCAAAAGCTGAGCAGTTTTCAGGAACGCTACTAGAAAGAGCTATTAACCAGTGAGTGGGATCCATAAAGTCCAGCAAACACATCAATGTTGACTGGTAAAGACATGCAAACACTGAGCTTACATTCAGTTTTAAACAGGTGTTGTAAATGCAGCTTTATGCAGTCAGGCGATGTTCAAAACCACCGCTTATTTTAAATCACTACACTTGGTCCTCCACTGCTTCTTACATGGAGTTAAACCAAATGCTTCAGTCCAATGGTTTTTTTGTGACTTCTGGCCAGTTTCAAACCAATAAATGATTTATAAATTGAAATCTCTTAGAAAGAAAAATGGCATCAGTTTCATTTGGGACAACGGGCGATGGGACGTTCAGCTTGGGGGGTGGCGACCAAACCGCCAGGGCGAGCAGGGTGACTCCTTTAATGCACGTCCTGTACGAGCGCTTCTGCTGGCTGCCATCAGGGGAAAGGGTCTCTTCAGCAACCACTGGTTCAGGAGCAGAATAGCAGTGGGCGAGGGAGCTGGACGTACCTTAAATGTGCACTTCCATATCAGTCACGTGGCCAACCGTGTCCTGACCCAAACTGCTCACAGTCCTGCAGCTCTGTGAGTTTGGGTCTGGAATCAGGACTGAGCAGAGCAGGCACAGCCAGTCAGGCTGGAGGCTCCTAAATATCCTGTTATAGCCTGAGTATTTCCTCTCTACCAGCTCCACACAGACGTGACGTGATGATGGTGAGAGTGTTTTGGTTCTGGTGATCCTGGCCCTCCCCCCTGATAAAAGCCGGTTCTTGCATCCAGCCCAGCCCTCAAGAGTAGTGACGTTGCATCAGGCCAAATCACTTTATGTTTTTCAGTGGAAGAAAATCTGGATATTCACTCTGAAGGAATACTGGGTACAAAGGAACATTGTAGGACCATCACTGCATAGCTACTGTATATTTTCACTTAACAAAATTGCATTTGCTGCTTTATAACCTTTGACACGTCTTACGCAAGAGAGACAGCAATATCCTGACACACAAACAGTAATATCCTTCCACATGGACACGTCATTCAGTCGGCCACCCGTAGAGCTTACAAACATATCACAGTGGGATCAGCTAATAAAGAGTCATATCAGTGACGTCAGCTGCTCAGGGTGCATATGTTTGTACGAGAAACAGAATAAAATGGATCTTACCTGTCACTCTCATCCCAGGATATGCAGGTCTGGTTGGTGGTGCCCTAAGAGATGAAGATTAGATAAAAACCACACAGTCATGAAAGAATGACGCCAGCAGGACGTATTATGACAACAACTTGATATCTGGAAGCGTTCAAAGACAAAAGTTATCACTGACGTTGTACAGATGAGAGAACTCAACCACAACAGGAGCCGAGAGGGAAGCAGGGCTGGGCTTGATGGTCACGGACATAACCTTGGAGTTGAGGACGGTGTTGTTTCTTCAAGATAAAAAGAAAACAACAATGCTGTCACATTACATGAATTATGAACAGGTGTTTGAATCAGCAGTGCACATACACTGTAGCTGAGGTCCCTGGGGCCGCTGGAGCCTGACATACGCTTGCCCAGAAATGTAAGTACACGCTGGGTCGACGTGGACCTCAAACAATCCAGTTGATCCACTTGGCAGCATTGTATTTCCTTACATGTATTCCCAGCTACATCTTCAAAACTGGACAGTCAGATAAATGTCAGTAAACATTAAGGATCTACACTGTTGGGGCCTCCCACGTCCCCAAAGGGGAGCAGCTGAAACTGGGTGGGACGTGGCCTTCAAAAAAAGTGGGTGGGACGTGGCCTTCAAAAAAAGTGGGTGGGGCGTGTCCTTAAAAAAACTGGGTGGGGCATGTCCTAAAAAAAACTGGGTGGGACGTGGCCTTCAAAAAAACTGGGTGGGGCGTGGCCTTCAAAAAAAGGGGTGGGACGTGGCCTTCAAAAAAAGGGGTGGGACGTGGCCTTCAAAAAAACTGGGTGGGGCATGTCCTTTAAATAAAACTGGGTGGGGCATGTCCTTAAAATAAAACTGGGTGGGGCATGTCCTAAAAAAAAACTGGGTGGGGCATGTCCTTAAAAAATATGTTTGGGGCATGTCCTTAAAAAATATGGGTGGGGCATGTCCTAAAAAAAAAACTGGGTGGGACGTGTCCTTAAAAAAACTGGGTGGGGCGTGTCCTCCAAAAAACAAAAAAAACGGGGTGGGGCGTGTCCTAAAAGAAAACTGGGTGGGGCATGTCCTAAAAGAAAACTGAGTGGGGCGTGTCCTTCAAAAAAAAAAAAAAACTGGGTGGAATCCGCTGTGAAGTGTTGCTGACCCACATGAGCGCCGACTTGTCCGACTGCTGAGCGTTCTTGATTAGCGTGGTGGTGTTCGTTCTCCAGGTGAGGTCATCCGTCAGAGTCGCTCTCCACACAGTCCCTGTTGATGTCTACGGGCTGACACATCTGGTCTTCCTGAAGTCAACAATCTCTTCCTCACTTTTGGTGGCGTTGAGCACCAGGTCATAGCTGCAGCACCACTTTGACAGTTTTCCCACCTCATCCCTGTACGCAGACTCATGGTGTGTCTGAAACTTCACAATAGCTCTGCTAGATTGGGTTGGGGTGCAGTCGTGGGTGTAGAGAGTAATCAAAAAGACTCCCAGTACACAACCCTGAGAGGAGTCGGGGCTGAGGATGAGTGCAGATGAGCTGCGGGGGCCTATCTTGACTCTGTGTTGACGATCCCTGAGAAAGTCCTTGATCCAGCGGCAGGTGGAGTGAAGGAGGCCCGGGTTCTTTGGTTTTGTGACCAGTCTGCGGGGGACTGTTGAATTAGACGCCGAGCAAAAATCAATGACGAGCAGCCTGGCATAACTCTCTTTTTGTGAGTTCTGACCAGTTTCTTGAAACACTTCATGAAGACTAGAGTGAGAGCTACTCTCTTTTCCTGAGTGGGGCGTGAGCGGGTAACATGAACAGGGATATGTGGTCCGATGGCCCAGGTGAGGTGTAGGTATAGCCTTATATCCCTGCTTTATGTTAGAGTTGACGTTGTGAAGCAGGCAGGTCCCTCGTGTGGCACATTTGACTTTGACTCAGCTGTGTTGATCCGTTTGGGACGACTCCCTCTGGGAAATTCAGTCTCCAGCAGCGTGTACAGCCAGAGTCAGTCGGCACACAGAGGGCAAAAAAACAAGATTGGATAACAAAATATACACTCGTAAAGAATATAGAAGTGACCAGTGGATAACTGACCAAGTTATTTTGAAAGATTAGATTAAATGAAGTTATTGCACTGTGGTTAACAGATTATTGCACATGTAACAACCATTTTGATAGAAAGATGGATAAATAAGTGTTGCTGTTGTACAAAAGGAAAAACAGCTACTGTTTACTGTGATGAGGCGGATTCTGACTTCCTGTTGCCTTCCTGTTACCGATGAGTCATGAATGAAGCTGCAGACTGAAATATTTAGCAGACCGTGGGTCAGTAAAATGAGACGGCTCTTCTGGATGACATGAACAACGCTCAGGTATTTCTGTGTCAGCAGCTTTTTCCCATCTAAAACGAGTGATGACTTGTTTTGGGACTTGTTTTTCATGAAGCTCCTTTAAGCTTCAGCTCCTATATGAACGAGTTTATGCCTTGAATGCATGTTTGCCGGTCAGAGCTGGATCGGTCAAGTTGTTCGGCCCAGGAATGAAAGCTGAAGCTACGTCACAAAGCTGATACCAGTGGGTTTCTGTCCACTATGAAAGCGTTTAAAGAGCTTCTCAGAACAGTTGTGTTGGGTATCTTTGCTGCAGATTTAGCATTACGTTTCATCTCACCTGCTTTGTAAAATTACATTTTCCCAACTTCAGAATTGCATTGTTTTTTAATAGCTTATCTTGTAAGATTTTAGGGGTATTTTACTTTAGATTTACAAAGCCTGCTTAGTATGCATTGCAATTTCTACTTTTTATCTGTATTATCAATCATGTGGAAAGAGACAATCAGGGGAAAAAAGGATTTGCTGCTGGAGGCAACGACACCGCAGAGTCCAGGCAGCCAAACATGGTCAACAGCCTGGTCGCTGTCGCCTGCTTCCAAACACCATCACCGAGCCCTCAACACACAAACTCCCAGCTTTCCAAAACACAATCAGTCAACCTAAACTTTTGTGTCATTTAGTCTGTCGCTGCAGACTCATCTCATTTTCTTTTAAAGGGGCTTCAAACCCCAAAAAGGAGACGTGTCACAGATAAAAAAAAAAAAACAGCAGCAGAGACACATGAAGAGGAACAGAGGGGTGTAGGAACGCGACAATCCAAAGGTTTCAGCAGGTACGTGCCAGGACTGGCATCTCATTGTCCTCGGTTCACTCAGTGTTTCTATCACTTTATAATAATGAGCAGCTCTGTCAGTAACCACAACACTGCAGGCGTCATGTACACATGGCCTGCACGTAAGGTTGTGATTGAACACGGCGAAGTCGTCACTGCTGTTAAACTGCATGTTCAACATCACACGGGTGTAAAAGAAACTTCCTGAATGAAGTCCATTAACTCGGACAAACATGAGACGAGCAGCGACGAGCGCTGCTTTAATCTTTGTTCGTTGTCGTCTGGCTGCAGCAGCTCATCTTATACCAACCGTAGCCTACACACTGATGAATGACTCCTCCCACCGCCAAAGAAAAACCTGTTTCTGCGTCTTTTCTGGACACCTGACCTTTAGCAAAGCAGTCAATCCACAAACATCATTGTGCTGGCTGTGCTCAAGAAAAACATCTCTCGGATTTATGGAACGTGAAAATCAGAACCAGAGATAAAAACCTGCATTTGTATCTCTGTGTAGTAATATAACGTCATTTGTATTGCTCCATTAAAATGTGGAAATACTAATGTAAAACAACCTCCGGACAGTGCTCGTGACGGCCGTGGACGCCGGCCGTGGACGCCGGCCGCAGTAAAAACACGCTACATACTACTCGTGTTTCCACGTCACACACAATGCTAACAAATCCACAATCGGCAGTATTCCAGAAAATCCCAGAGGAAAAGGAAGAAAGTATTCCTGGGAGCTCATCTGCGTGGCAACGCCTCAGGTTGAGCAGTGCCAAACGGGCGGCTTTAATCCGTCCGAGCGCAGCGGCGACAGCCGTGAAATTCACCTGGACTGGAGGAGGTGGCCACTCCTGATAGCGCCATCAGCTCCACACAATCAAGTGAATGAGCAACTAGCTGTGTCACTGTGCAGCAGTCGTCATGAAAGCGGTCCCAGTAAACACTCATCAACTAAACGTGTCGTACCACCGACTCTCACAGACTGAAGACTGACAATATCAAACGTAACAGCTAATTAACATGCTCGTGCAGCAGTCCAACAGCACCAGAGGTCCACGCTGCACTTTCTGGTTTACTTTGTTTTCAGCAGAAGTCTGTTCATTTTTAGTGAAATTGTTGCTTGGCTGCCTTCATACGAAACAAGTAATTAACAGCACTGTAAAAGTCTTAGACATCCATAGTCTTTAATTCAATCCAATTCAAAATTACTTTTCCCCTTTTTTATTCCAAAAGGGGAATTCATTGATGCAGTAACCATTTCAGTCTCCTCAAGAGTCATTGTAGAGGTTTAGTGCTGTGAGCAGGATGGATCTCCTGTAGCTGTTTGATGGATCTCCTGTAGCTTTTGATGGATCTCCTGTAGCTTTTGATGGATCTCCTGTAGCTTTTGATGGATCTCCTGTAGCTTTTGATGGATCTCCTGTAGCTGTTTGATGGATCTCCTGTAGCTTTTGATGGATCTCCTGTAGCTGTTTGATGGATCTCCTGTAGCTGTTTGATGGATCTCCTGTAGCTTTTGATGGATCTCCTGTAGCAGTCTGATGGATCTCCTGTAGCAGTCTGATGGATCTCCTGTAGCAGTCTGATGGATCTCTTGTGTCAGTCTGATGGATCTCCTGTGTCAGTCTGATGGATCTCCTGTAGCAGTCTGATGGATCTCTTGTGTCAGTCTGATGGATCTCCTGTAGCAGTCTGATGGATCTCCTGTAGCAGTCTGATGGATCTCTTGTGTCAGTCTGATGGATCTCCTGTAGCAGTCTGATGGATCTCCTGTAGCAGTCTGATGGATCTCTTGTGTCAGTCTGATGGATCTCCTGTAGCAGTCTGATGGATCTCCTGTAGCAGTCTGATGGATCTCTTGTGTCAGTCTGATGGATCTCTGGTAGCAGTCTGATGGATCTCCTGTAGCAGTCTGATGGATCTCTTGTGTCAGTCTGATGGATCTCCTGTAGCAGTCTGATGGATCTCCTGTAGCAGTCTGATGGATCTCTTGTGTCAGTCTGATGGATCTCTTGTGTCAGTCTGATGGATCTCTGGTAGCAGTCTGATGGATCTCCTGTAGCAGTCTGATGGATTTCCTGTAGCAGTCTGATGGATCTCTTGTGTCAGTCTGTGGATCTCCTGTGTCAGTCTGATGGATCTCTGGTAGCAGTCTGATGGATCTCCTGTAGCAGTCTGATGGATTTCCTGTAGCAGTCTGATGGATCTCTTGTGTCAGTCTGATGGATCTCCTGTGTCAGTCTGATGGATCTCCTGTAGCAGTCTGATGGATCTCTTGTGTCAGTCTGATGGATCTCCTGTAGCAGTCTGATGGATTTCCTGTGGCAGTTTGATGGATCTCTTGTGTCAGTTTGATGGATCTCTTGTGTCAGTCTGATGGATCTCTTGTGTCAGTCTGATGGATCTCTGGTAGCAGTCTGATGGATCTCTTGTAGCAGTCTGATGGATTTCCTGTGGCAGTCTGGCTCTGATGCTGCTCCCCAACAGATGACTGCAGATGTGACTGAACTCTCCACAACAGACTTTAGAAGATATTGAACATCTTTCTGCAAACTCTGAAGGACCTAAACTTCCTTAAGAAGTAAAGTCTGCTCTGTCCTTTCTTATTAACAGTATCAGTGTTGTAGCTCCAGTCCGGTTGGCTGTCCAGGTGAACACTGAGGTATTTATACTCCTCCACCATTCCTAGTCTTCTCCCATGATGGAAAAACAATTCAACTTATTCCTGGATCTCCTAAAATCAACACTCATCTCCTTTGTCTTGTTCACATTCAAGATGAGATGATGCCACAAAACGGTCCACTTTGTCTTCAGTCTCTTGTCCATCACTGATACACCCCACAACTACAAAGTAATCTTAGTATTTGTGCAGATGACAGAACTCCGACTTGTACTGGAAGTCTGAGGTGGACAGCGTGAAGAGGAGTGGTGAGAGTACAGTTCCCTGTGGTGCTCCTGATCACCTGATCTGTGTTAACACATCTGTAAAACTGCTGAGTTTCACTTTTTTGCATCCACTTTTGCACAGTTACTCATCAGATATTACTTTGATTCATAAATAATATGGGCTACTATCTTATGATTTAAAGGTGGAATTAAAAAGTGGAAGCATTTGTTTTTCTTTTACTGCAATAAAAATGGAAGTTTTGTGGTTCAAGTCAACAGTAACACAAATGTTTACAGATACAGCAGCGGCACGTGAAGATGTACTCAGTTCATTTTGGGTAAGTCATTTCAGACAGGAGGCAAAAATAGGCCTGGTAACGGAGACGTTTCAGTCAGAGCTGTTCAGCATCTCTGGTTTAATCCTGAATGAATGTGTGTTTCCACAGTTTTAACTGGTGCTAGATGTGAAACATTCCTTCCACCCAGTAACACATGAATGTCATTACAGACATTTCCCTTCTTCACCTGGCTTAAGCTCACCTGTGACCTCATTTTCAGTCTTACCTCTGCAGGTTCAGGATGCTGCCCAAGTTCCGGTACAGAACGATGCCGGCCACAAAGGCGGAGGAGTCGTCTGCATCTGCGTTGGGAACAAACAGAGGTCAGGACACTCAGCTGGCAGAAGTCTTTACGAAGACTGAACGGACGAGCCTCTGAACGAGCAGAGGTCTGCTGCAGAGGGAAATGCAGGTCAGCCATGCTGCTGCCGCCCCTCCTCACGCTGGAGCTGGCCTACATGACTACTCAGCTATAAACACATACACACAGCCTCATTCAGGCGTGACGTTATCTGAACGTGTCAGTCAAGCGTCCGTTCTCTTTCGCAGTGACACATCCAGACACAGAGCACACTACATGCTGTTTTTCTTCATCGTTATTGTCTGCGGTACCACCACCACTGGAAAGCGTGATTGATGGTGCAGTGGTCAGTACTGTCGCCTCACAGCAGGAGGTTCGAGGTTTGAATCCTGCCTGGCTTCTTTCTCTGTGGAGTTTGCATGTTCTGTGCCTGTGTGGGTTTTCTTCAGGTACCTCCCACACATCAAGAACATGTATGATTGGCTGATTACTTCTGAACTGTTCATGGGCATGGGCAGCACGGTGGCTTAGTGGTTAGCACTGTTGCCTCACAGCAAGAAGGTTCCCGGTTCAATTCTTTTTTATAGAAACGGGGGGTTACTTTTCTCTTAGCTGGAAACTAGTCTGATCGAGAAAGTCCTTTCTGACACTCTGAGGAAGATTATTATCATCATTTTTCATTTCTGCATTTTTACCAAACATTCTTTTGAATCGGCTGCTTGGTCAACTCAAGGCCGGCACGAAGCTGAGTGAAGCTTGTTCTCAAGTCTGTGCAACCATCCGACATGTCCCGGTGCTGAGCACTGCTGTCCACCAGACATGCCTGCAACCATCCTCCACCACAGCTGGGCTCATCTCCGTCAGCAGAGCCTTCGCAGCGCCTCGGCTCGACCACACCACACCCCCTAACTACGAGCAATGTGCAAATGTTCACTGCTGTTGCATGATGGTAATAAAAGTTCCTAAATAAGTTGGTTTTTCATGTTTTTCCATAATGGTAAAATCCCTTCAGTGAGAATTTATGACTTCAGATATTAGACTGAGTAATTATAAGTATTATTGCTTAATTTTTCCTCCTTGATGAAAGTGGTCCTAATGGGACAATTATTGTATATTATGTATTATTATTATAGTATACTATTAATCAATTAAGTTGGTGACGCTACATGCATCAAGGTCTGACATCAGCTGGTAAGCGTTTTGCCATCAATAAATGAAATCATCATTTAAAAGTGAACTGCTGGAAGAAAGGTCAGTTTGAATATTTTAAAAAGAAATACCTTCAACTTGTTATTCTCAAGTAACCTTCAAGAGTATCTGGATCATTTTCAAGTCCTCAACACCGTCGCTGTATTTAAAGCAGTAAGAAGATGAAGACAGATCGTGGAAGTGGATCCCTCAGTCCAGGGCTGCACGGCCAGCTGAGGCCTTTCTGTCAGTCCTCTTTGTGATTAGTAGAAGACTACTGGAAACCTCAACCAGGTCATTGCACCTTCTAACACGTACAGGTTCAGGTAGATCAGCCATCCTTTGGCTGGTGCAGACATCTGCACAGCACCTCAGGGTTTCCACCGGTGACCCAGTGTGGAACACATCCTCTGAAAGCCCTGCCAGCCTGTCCAGAAATACCTACAGACATTGACTTCTTCTTCTTTTCCTGTCAGCTGTTCCCTTCAGGTGTCGCCACAGCGAATCGTCTGCCTCCATCTAATCCTGTCCTCTTCATCCTCTTCTCTCACACCAACCAACCTCATATCCTCTTCCACTACATCCGTAATCCTTCTCTCTGGTCTTCCTCTAGACCCTCCTGGCTGTTCCAACCTTATTATCCCCCTACCGATATACTTAGTCCCTCCTCTGTACATGTCCAAACCATCTCAGTCTGGCCTGTCTTCCTTCTCTTCAAAACATCAAAACATCTCACTGTTCCTCTGATGTTCTCATCCCTGATCCTGTCCGTCCTCGTCAGAACCTCAACATTGTCATTTCTGCTTCCTCCAGCTCCGCCTCCTGTCCTTTCCTCAGCACCACGGTCTCCAAACCCTCCAACATATCTGGTCTCACCGCCGTCTTGTAGACCTTTCCTTTCATTCTTGCTGGTACTCTTTTGTCACACGTCACTCCTGACACTTTTCTCCACCCGTCTTTACTCCACATTGCTCTGGACTGTGGACCCTCAGTACTCCTCCTCCTTCTTCATCTCTGCTCCTTGTAACCTCACCGTTCCTCGTTGGTTCCTCTCATTCACACACATGTACTCTTGCTGTGGCTAACCTTCATTCCTCTTCTTTCCAGTGCAAACCTCCACCTCTCTAGATGTTCCTCCACCTGCTCCCTGCTCTCACTACAGATCACAATGTCATCAGCAAACATCATGGTCCATGGAGATTCCTGTCTGACTTCATCTGTCAGTTTGTCCATCACCATAGCAACCAGGAAGAGGTTGATGGCAGATCCCTGATCCAGTACCACCTCCACGTCGAACTCCTGTGTCACATCTACATCACACCTCACCACCGTCTTGCAGCTCTCACACAAGTCCTGCACCGCTCTAACATACTTCTGTACCACTCCAGACCTCCTCATACAGAACCACAGTTCCTCTCGGTACCCTGTCACAAGTTTTTTCTGGATCTACAGACACGATGAAGCTCCCTCTGGGTTTCTCTGTACTTCTCCGTCAACTTTCTCAAAGCAAATACTGCATAGTCTTCTGTCTTGGCATAAAGCCACACTGCTGCTCACAAATGCTCCCTTCTGTCCTCAGTCCTCTGTGCTCTGACTCTTCAGACATCGACTTACAAAGTTGAATTTGTTGGCTCACATTGATCTATGCATCACTACATATGGCTTTAATTCCTGTGGGACCTGCCTCTTCCACACGAGAGACAGCAGCATAACACGAGACAAAATTTGTCAGAACTTGACAACTGGGTTGGATAAATGTAAAGATAGGCCTGGGACGAGAGGCCCTCCCTTTCTGTCTGGAGTGTCACACATAAACACACAAAGGAAAACAGAAGTCCATCTGCTGGGCCATCTGAAGACATCCAGCTCCTCTGTGCCAGCACATTAGAGCCTCAGAGCACACAGCGGTGAGCCAGGCAGCAGGCAGAGGCAGTAGCTTCCAGGCAACAGCTGCGCTCCCATGGGCATCAGGGAGGAACCAAGCAAGACATGTGGGAGGGTGAGGGGGATGAAGTATTATGTGTTCTGCTCATGCACTCTTTGGCTGGCCCATCCAATATGCTCAGCCAGATTGTCTGTGCCCAGCAAGATGCACCCTGGAGGGACGTTAAGCAGTGAGTCGATAAGTGATGCGACTGTCTGCAAGACTGAAACAATACACTACACAGCTCCATAAAAGTTTGCTGATTTGATCTAAGTGGAGCATATTTGCAGGTGTTGGAATGTGAAAGCTTATGTTACATGATGAAGGCGTGTAGAAATAATGATGAATGAACCTGCAGCCGAGGTTGAACCTGCAGCCGAGGTTGAACTTGCAGCCGAGGTTGAACCTGCAGCCGAGGTTGAACCTGCAGCCGAGGTTGAACCTGCAGCCGAGGTTGAACCTGCAGCCGAGGTTGAACCTGCAGCCGAGGTTGACCCTGCAGCTGAAGTTCAACCTGCAGCCAAAGTTCAACCTGCAGCCAAAGTTCAACCTGCAGCCGAGGTTGAACTTGCAGCCGAGGTTGAACCTGCAGCCGAGGTTGAACCTGCAGCTGAGGATGAACCTGCAGCCGAGGTTGAACTTGCAGCCGAGGCTGAACCTGCAGCCAAAGTTGAACTTGCAGCTGAGGATGAACCTGCAGCCGAGGTTGAACCTGCAGCCGAGGTTGAACCTGCAGCCGAGGTTGAACTTGCAGCCGAGGTTGAACCTGCAGCCGAGGTTGAACCTGCAGCCGAGGTTGAACCTGCAGCCGAGGTTGAACCTGCAGCCGAGGTTGAACCTGCAGCCGAGGTTGAACCTGCAGCCGAGGTTGAACCTGCAGCCGAGGTTGACCCTGCAGCTGAAGTTCAACCTGCAGCCAAAGTTCAACCTGCAGCCAAAGTTCAACCTGCAGCCAAAGTTCAACCTGCAGCCGAGGTTGAACCTGCAGCTGAGGTTGACCCTGCAGCTGAAGTTCAACCTGCAGCCAAAGTTCAACCTGCAGCCAAAGTTCAACCTGCAGCCGATGTTGAACTTGCAGCCGAGGTTGAACCTGCAGCCGAGGTTGAACCTGCAGCTGAGGATGAACCTGCAGCCGAGGTTGAACCTGCAGCCGAGGTTGAACCTGCAGCCGAGGTTGAACCTGCAGCCGAGGTTGAACCTGCAGCCGAGGTTGAACCTGCAGCCGAGGTTGAACTTGCAGCCGAGGTTGAACCTGCAGCCGAGGTTGAACCTGCAGCCGAGGTTGAACCTGCAGCCGAGGTTGAACCTGCAGCCGAGGTTGACCCTGCAGCTGAAGTTCAACCTGCAGCCAAAGTTCAACCTGCAGCAAAAGTTCAACCTGCAGCCGAGGTTGAACCTGCAGCTGAGGTTGACCCTGCAGCTGAAGTTCAACCTGCAGCCAAAGTTCAACCTGCAGCCAAAGTTCAATCTGCAGCCGAGGTTGAACCTGCAGCTGAGGTTGACCCTGCAGCTGAAGTTCAACCTGCAGCCAAAGTTCAACCTGCAGCAGAGGTTGAACCTGCAGCCGAGGTTGAACCTGCAGCAGAGGTTGAACCTGCAGCCGAGGTTGAACCTGCAGCCGAGGTTGAACCTGCAGCAGAGGTTGAACCTGCAGCCGAGGTTGAACCTGCAGCCGAGGTTGACCCTGCAGCTGAAGTTCAACCTGCAGCCAAAGTTCAACCTGCAGCCGAGGTTGAACCTGCAGCCGAGGTTGAACCTGCAGCTGAAGTTCAACCTGCAGCCAAAGTTCAACCTGCAGCAGAGGTTGAACCTGCAGCCGAGGTTGAACCTGCAGCAGAGGTTGAACCTGCAGCCGAGGTTGAACCTGCAGCCGAGGTTGAACCTGCAGCAGAGGTTGAACCTGCAGCCGAGGTTGAACCTGCAGCCGAGGTTGACCCTGCAGCTGAAGTTCAACCTGCAGCCAAAGTTCAACCTGCAGCCGAGGTTGAACCTGCAGCCGAGGTTGAACCTGCAGCTGAAGTTCAACCTGCAGCCAAAGTTCAACCTGCAGCAGAGGTTGAACCTGCAGCCGAGGTTGAACCTGCAGCCGAGGTTGAACCTGCAGCCGAGGTTGAACCTGCAGCAGAGGTTGAACCTGCAGCCGAGGTTGAACCTGCAGCGAGGTTGAACCTGCAGCCGAGGTTGAACCTGCAGCAGAGGTTGAACCTGCAGCCGAGGTTGAACCTGCAGCTGAGGTTTAACCTGCAGCCGAGGATGAACCTGCAGCCTAGGATGAACCTGCAGCTGAGGTTGAACCTGCAGCCAAAGTTGAACTTGCAGCTGAGGATGAACCTGCATCTGAGATTGAACCTGCAGCCGAGGTGAGCACATTACACCCCAGTTTTGTTAATAGTCACCTTCATTCAGACACATGCAGGGTGCTGCCTGATGGACTGGTGTCCATGGACTGGTGCATCAGGATCCACCATCCTGCTTAAGCACAGATGTGGTGTCTTTAAGTGTAAAAAAAACTTATCACAACAAAGACAACAAAACTATGGGCTTATTTGTTAGTCTATGCAACTACTGCAATCATTTGTAATCATGTCAGTTAGTTAAGCTGCACCTGCTCTGACATACCAGCTCTTGTACACGGACTTCGGTGGTTAACCAGCGGCTACTGCGCGTAGTGATTTTGTGTCTGCAATCTGACTCTGCCGGTTAATGTCGTAGCCTCCTTCCCGTTTCCAGGAAGTTTAACTTGGAGCCCAGCTAATGATGTGATTTAGGTGGTACCATATGTCATATAGTATGTCTCCTTTAAAGAACCTAAAAGCTTATCTACGAGCACTTAGAGATATGAGGAGGAACCGATGCATGTTAAACATGAAAGAGCCATTTCAGAACACGTAAACAAGTCTGGGCCGTCTGCGTAACAGCCTGGCTGACGGTGTGGTGGTGCTGCCTTTGAGATACTTCGCCCTGCTGGGGAGGAAACTGTCTCTAATTGCAGCTGATTGGCTCCTAGGGACTCTTGATTAGGAGTGACGGGTTCATTTGAATGCTGGCAGGACACAACTGGATTTAATGGTCGAAGACATCCCGACTGATAAATAAGCCCATTGTTTCTGAAAAGTGTGACGTTAGCAACTTCTGACAGAAAGAGGATGAGCCCTGCTGCTTTTTCATCAATAAAAGCTCAAATGACAGCGAACATGAATCCTCTCTTCAGAAGACAAATTATTCAGGTCCAATAACAGAATAGAGACGTTTCCCTCCAGACTCAGTGCCTGTTCTGTCAAGTCTGCTGCCAATGTTTCAACCTCTCTTAGAGGTTTTAGATCAACCTGTGAAATTTCAGTTGCTCAAGTGGAAACGAAGGTGAATGAAGAAACTCTCTCTGAAACGTATCATTTCTCACTTTTAAATTGAACTCGCAACATCAGCAGATTAGTACAAGAGCGGCAAAATCCAGACATTTTACCAACTGACAGATCACGAAAACAAACCTTTGAATTTACATATCTATGAAGACCTCCCCGTGCTCATGGGATTTGACTGTGGAACTAAAACGGATGGCTCCAAACTTGGGAATGCTTTGAAACAAGCCACCTGAGCCAGTTTAGGGATGTGATGGGGATGAGGATGCCTCAGTACCCCTCCCACAGAGGGGTTCAATACCACCAAGGATGAACCTGCAGCCGAGGTTCAACCTTGGCCAAGGTGACCAGAGGAAATGTTTCTGGAACAGGAAGCAGACAGGGATTGAGCAAGAAGGCCTAATCAACATGGCAGACAGGGAACCTTCTGGTACATGCTTCCTCTCAGAAGACTGGAACGCCGGCATTAAAACAGCTGCCCATGCTATTCCCTGTTAGAGCTCCCACACTTTCAGCTGAGTCAGCGCTCCGAAATGGACCACTGGAACAAAATTCTTGACCCAGTCCTTCTGAAAAAGACTTGTTTTGTCACAGATCGGAACTCCAAGATCCGAGCCGCCAGCAAACACACCACCTGATTGAGATCACTCGCACCTGGTTCCTCCTGAATTTAGTCTGCAGGGTTTCACCTCACCTCTGCCAGATCTTCCTCCTTCACCCATTGTCCATTCCCCGGCGCCCTTGGTCTCACATCTCCATGGACTTCGTTACAGGTCTTCCACCCTCAAATGGGAAGAGGGTGGTATTGACTATTGTGGACAGGTTCTCCAAAATGACACATTTTGTGGCGTTAAACAAACTACCGACGGCCAAGGAGATGGGGGAGATTGTAAGTACCAATGTTTTTCGATTGCATGGATTGCCTCAGGACATTGTGTCTGACCGTGGACCCCAATTCACGTCTCGCTGTTGGTCAGAGTTTTGTAGGCTCTTGGGGATTCAGATCAGCCTATCCTCCGGTTTCCATCCCCAGTCGGATGGCCAGACTGAGCGGCTCAACCAGGTGTTGGAGACGGGCCTGCGCTGCCTTTGCTCGGGAAACCCATCCTCCTGGGATCGACAGCTTACTTGGATCGAATATGCCCACAACTCCTTACCTTCCTCTGCCACGGGTCTATCTCCCTTTCAAGTTGTTTATGGTTACCAACCTCCGATGTTTTCCTCGCAGGAAGGCGCTGCTACAGTCCCGTCGGCTGGGGCGTCAGCACGTCGATGTCAGCGGATGTGGCGGCGGGCTCGGTGCATGCTTCTGCAGACGGCTCAAAGATATGCCCGAACGGCTAACCGCCATCGTTCGGAGGCCCCGGTATACAGAGTGGGGGATAAGGTGTGGCTCTCCACGAAGGACTTGCCCCTCAGGGTGGACAGCCGGAAGCTGGCACCCCGCTTTGTGGGTCCTTTCCCCATCTCCAAGGTGATAAACCCGGTGGCAGTTCGCCTTCAGTTACCTCGTTCGCTCAGGACCCACCCCACCTTTCATGTCTCCAGAGTCAAGCCCGTCTTTACTTGCCCTTTGATGCCCGCCTCCAGACCCCCTCCACCCGCCCGGTTTGTTGGTGGCGGGCCGGTGTACACTGTAAAGCGCATTCTGCGCTCTCGGCGGGTGGGACGTTCCGTCCAGTATCTGGTGGACTGGTTGGGTTTCCGTCCCGAGGAACGTTCCTGGGTGCCGGCCCATCGGTTCCTGGACCGGAGTATGGTGACCCGTTTTCACCAAGCTCACCCTGATCAACCTGGTGGGTCGTCAAGAGCCGACCCTTGTGAGGGGGGATCTGTCAAAGATCGGAACTCCAAGATCCGAGCCGCCAGCAAACACACCACCTGATTGAGATCACTCGCACCTGGTTCCTCCTGCATTTAGTCTGCAGGGTTTCACCTCACCTCTGCCAGATCGTCTTTGTTTCCACATTGTTCGCTTCAAGCCCTTGTTCTCTTGCGTCATAGTTTCTGGTTTTTTGAATCTTATTCTGTCTGACCTCGTCTCTGCCTCATCCCTATAGGAAGTGTTTTGGATTTCATGGTTTCGACTCCTGTTCTGTCTGACCCGGTCTCAGCCTACCCCCTATCGGAAGTGTTTTGGATTTCATGGTTTTCGAATCCTGTTCTGCCTGACCTCGTCTCTGCCTACTCCCTATTGGATTGTTTTGGATGTCAGGGGCCTTGGAATCCTGACTGTCTGACCTCGATTCTATCGGTGATTGTATTCGATCTTCCGTCTCTGGATCCGGACGGAGGACTTTGGCTTTCTGATCCAGGTAGGCTCGTATCCTACGTCGGCTGTTCGGAACTGTCGGGGAATCTCCCCGAGAGCGGATTGGAAATAAATATCTTTAAGACTATCCGTTGTCTGAGTCGTCCGTGGATCGTGACATGTTTACAGACAGCAGCTCTCCTTTTGTGTTCCTGCTCTTCTTTAGTGCTGTTTGGACGGTAGCTCTTTGTAATTCATAATGTCATGCAAAGGAAAAACAAGTATATGGATGTGATCTGCATCTAAGTCTTACGAACAGATCAACACAGTGATCTGAACTTGCTCAAATCATTTCTGTGTCTAACCAAATCCATTAAACATTCAGTGCTGGAGGGCAGGGAACGTGTCTTCTTGGAGTTACCAGATGGACGAAGCTCCCTCAGCAGCAGGGACTGCTGGGAATTCTGGATCATCCATCTCTCCAGAACTGCTTCAGACACATTTGTAGGATGTCTGGTGTGGATGGACCTCTGTGGGGTGTAGGTCTTGACCGTGGCTAGACCACTCCAAACCGTGGATTTGTTTTCTGAATCCGTTCTGTGGTGAATTCACTTCCATGTTCAGGATCGTATGTGCACATGAAAGAGTCGCTACGGTGCACGTTGGGATGAACTAAAATCAACTTAACCTGGATTTGTCCGTACCACCACGAAAATACTGTCAGTGGACAGCACCCAACTATAAAGATGTAAAACTTGCTTTTATACACTTAAATAAGTCCCTCTAGATCTATGGAAGCGTACAGGGATTTAAAAATAATTCTTCACATGTTGGTTTTACACCCAAGCCATGAATGAAGTCACATTTAACCCAATGTTCCCACATAAACGCCTTAAAGTGATGACATCAACCTACACCCAACATAAACCGATCAGTTCTTCTGATCACTGAAGACGCCACCACGCAGCGAGGGATCGGCTGTGAGGAACACAGACGTGAGGAACACAGACGTCCACCACATGAAATGAGATGGAGTCTCATCCTCACTGAGAAGAAAACAGTGGTGATGCTGACATTAAGGAGAACAGGTCGTAAGATAAGAGAAAAGTTAAGGCCATTTCATGAATTCCCTGTGAAGTTGTGCAACTATGTCAACTTTGGCACCGTTAGAAGACATTGAAGAGATGGTAGGTGGCGTGTCCTCAGGGACCACGCTGACCTGCTGGTCCAGAATGAAGACTGGATCATGGATCCTTCTAGAGCCCGGCTGAACTGGTCCCAGCAACACAACAGGAAAGGGTTGCATGAATTCAGGTTCCTGTTCCTGGGAATCAGGAATCAAGAATCCCCTGATTCAACATTCAGAATGTAAGAAAGCCGGCTTTGTAATGACCCAGTCACCTTTCCACTTCCTAAACGCAGATAGGTGTTCGACTCAGCCGCCTGGTTTCAGGGTCTGTGGACCCTTCGTCATCGCATGACCTCCATTCGCCAGTAAAGACAACTTCCACGACCTACAGACTCACATCTGGCATTTTTCTGAAGCTTTGGATTCACCCAGCAACATTACGGATCAATCTATTGATTAGTCGACTTGATCAGACTACGGTGACATGTAGAAATGAGTGACAAGTGCATCAAATGTTGTAGAGAAGACCAAAGTTCTATTTGAAGGACATAAACGAGGTGAGACAACACATCTTCTCTTTTTCAGGCTCGATTTTTGCATAATTCCAACAAATCCGTATGCCGATGCTCCTGTTTGGATTTAGGGCCATCAAAGCCGAATGTGCTTCGTATTAACATAAAAAAAGACTCCAGCATTTTGGAAAACGTGTCTTTAAGTCGCGCAGCTGCTGAACAGCGGGTGATGTAAACTTCTCCTGCATGTTTTATTTGCAACATTAAATACGCGCGTGTCTGAGCGGGAAGCTCTGAGATTAATGGCAGTAAACGTGCTCTTATAAATCAACCACGTTGCTCGTTTCTGCTCATTGTCTTGACGACTCCATCTCAACCAAACACACACTGGAATACACACATCCTGCCTTCTCGCGCGGTGAAACAGACGGCTGCTGTCAGTATTTGGAGCACATGGACTTGCTGAACTGGCCGCACTCGGAGCCCTCACCTGGCTTCCCCGTAGACAGGATATTCTTTGGGATGCCGGCTCGGTCCTCGGAGCTGCGAGCCCAGTCCACGTTGCCCCTCCAGCCCTTTATTGGGAAGTTGATGTCGGCGTGACCCATCACTGGACGTTTGTGGATGCTCAGAACTGGAACAGAGAAACGGACAAGGCTGAAACCTGTCCCACATCACGTGGGATTACTCAGCTGACGTGGTTTTGTCCGCCGCTCCTCCTGCCTGGCGTTCTCCTCTGCCGCGCCGGTCCGCCTGCTGAACAAACGGTGAATGATGGTTGTCTGTCGGACCTGGAGGATCATTTACAGCAGTAAATAATCCCGCGCCATCGCTCCGACGTGGTTGCTTCAGTGGTTGGACATCATTTCAGCGGTGTCTCCTTGTCTCCTCTCACAGAATCTCATCAAAGTCTTGATGAAACACTTCAGACTTTACTTTTTCAGCAAGTTTTTAAATCTTTAAATCTGTTACCTTGAAGCCCCCCCGATTTTGACATATTCAGTTTCTAAATAATACATTTTGTATAATCATGATTAAATTGGATTTTCCGTTTTTTTTATTATAGTAGAGGTGCAAACATCTCCTCCAGCATTACAGGGTTAAAGGTTTTGGTTTGGAAAGTTAGATTCTGATATATCTGGACATCGAAGGTTTGTCCTTGTCTTTTTAATGAGGTTGGACTTCTATATTTAGATATCCACGTATTTCTTTGCTGGCTGGACATCCATATAAACGTGTTCCTTTTCCTGTTCGTTGCATCATGAAAATGTGGAAATAATGATGATAATACTAATGTCAGGAGCAGCAAAGCTTCGGGAAACTCCACAGCACTCAGCACTCGACATGTAGACCTCTGCGCTGCCGAAACACTCTAATCTGTCCCGTGAACCAGATGTCCACCTGCAACACTTCACCAAATGAAATGATGTAAATGTGCAAAGGGGGTAAGAAATTTTGCATATGTATAAAAACATCTCCCAATAAGGCGGAGGAAACCTCCACCGGGTCCTCCGGTCCTTTGCCCAGTCCCCCAGCCGGTTCTCCGGTCCTTCGCCCAGTCCCCCACCCGGTCCCCCACCCGGTCCTCCAGTCCTGCGTGGATCCCAGCCATGCACCAACTTCGTTTGGTCCTCCAAAAGCTCTGAATATTTATTCTCAGCAACAGTCATTATTTTTAGATGTCTCATTTCATTTTAAGTGTCTGCAGGTGTCCCCGGGTGTCTCCAGGTGTGTGCAGGTGTCTCCAGATGTCTGCATGTGTCCCCGGGTGTCTGCAGGTGTCCCCGGGAGTCTGCAGATGTCCCCAGGTGTCTGCAGGTGTCCCCAGGTGTCTGCAGGGGTCCCCGGGTGTCTGCAGATGTCCCCAGGTGTCTCCAGGAGTGTGCAGGTGTCCCCAGGGGTCTGCAGGTGTCCCCAGGTGTCCCCAGGTGTCTGCAGATGTCCCCAGGTGTCTGCAGATGTCCCCAGGTGTCCCCAGGGGTCTGCAGGTGTCCCCAGGTGTGTGCAGGTGTCCCCAGGTGTGTGCAGGTGTCCCCAGGTGTGTGCAGGTGTCCCCAGGTGTCTGCATGTGTCCCCAGGTGTCTGCAGGTGTCCCCAGGTGTCTCCAGGAGTGTGCAGGTGTCCCCAGGTGTGTGCAGATGTCCCCAGGTGTCTGCAGATGTCCCCAGGTGTCTGCAGATGTCCCCAGGTGTCTGCAGATGTGTGCATGTGTCCCCAGGTGTCTGCATGTGTCCCCAGGTGTCTGCATGTGTCCCCAGGTGTCTGCAGATGTCCCCAGGTGTCTCCAGGAGTGTGCAGGTGTCTCCTGCTGCACAGCATTCTGGAGATTTGATTTGAGCACTTCTGAAAAAGAGAGATCTATCATATAAGCAAAGTTGTTCTGCGTTTAAGGAAGTTTCTTTGTCCTTCACAACTTGTCTACTTTTATGAGTTTGAAAGAAAAAGCTGTGAATTAAGTGGACGGTATAATGGGAGATGATGAAGCGTTCTTTACATAGCTTCTCCCATATCTGAAACGTGGGAGGCGAGGGGAGGTCAGCTGCCCCGGGGGAGGAACGCTGCCTATGTGGGAGGCTGTTTGGCTCCAGACAGCGAGATGGCTCCGCTATAAACCCACATACTCTCCCTGGAAACACCTCCAACTCTGCCTGCTTTTTATCCGGAGGTCACAGTCAGCTGCAGAGCCTCTCTGATGACTGCAATATGTTGTTGTGTTTGTCCATGTTAGAAAGAAGAGTTGAACATTTGCAGTCAGTGGGCAGTGGAGAGGGGCAGCACGTGGTGGTGAACGTGGATGGAGAACCTCCTGAGATAGATGTGAGGCTGTCCTGCCCTGGAGAGGAGGACCGGATATTCATCTAGGGGGCTTCTCTTCAAAGATCACAGTGTATTCCAGCTTAAACATCGACCACACCTGGGATACAGGCTCCAGTCTGCAACGTGACCTGACAGCGGTACCGATGTCAGTTCGTCTCTAGGTGGTGACAAAGTTAGGAGATTTGTTTTGACGCATCGCTTCAGAACTGAAATAAATGTTTGGAAGCCCCCCAAAACCAGAAAGCTCTGAAAAATCTGGTTCAAAAACTGAGACTAAGAACTAAATAACAAAACTAAAATAACAAACTGGTTATTTTACCTTCATTTTACAAAAGGAAAAGAAAAAGTGGATGAATAGAAATTTCTGTGTCGTTATTTTCCAACCCTTCTCCTTGTTCTTGTAATAAAAACCAAATACAAACAGTCAAATGTCGTTGACGAGGCTGACCTAGGTTATCGGTGACTTCATACATGTCTTGGAAGTCTTTCATCCGAAGTCCAATGACGTCCACAAAGTCCTCAACCAGCCGGAACAGCTCTTTGATGTTGGGCCCCAGCTGAGAAAAGAGACAAGTGCAAAGAAAAGAATCAGCATCCTGAACCCGAGGACAGTTTTAGGCCACAGCAGACCGGACGGACATTCTGGAGGGAGCTTCTGCAGAGACGGACTGGAGGGACGTCGTGGAGGGAGGTTCTGGAGAGACGGACTGGAGGGACGTTCTGGAGGGAGGTTCTGGAGAGACGGACTGGAGGGACGTTCTGGAGGGAGGTTCTGGAGAGACGGACTGGAGGCCCCAGCTGTAGAAGCGACCAGCACCAGGGGATCTCTGCTCCCACCGCGTGGCGCCGGTCCAGGGGGGCTTTGATGTTTGTACGTGTGGACATTTGTAAGTAGAGGACCACGTGTACGTGGACGGTGTGTGACTGAAAGACGCAGACGTGGAGACGTGCGGCTGGAGTCTTGGTGGGAGCGGATCGTTGTACTGTCCGCTTTAATCTTCTGGACCTGATTGTGGATATGGATAATGGGTTCTGGAAGGATTTGAACAGGATTTGCTGAAAAAGCAGCACTGATAACGTGCTGATACGTTGTAAATACGTCTCTGACAGGGAACTCGGGTTCTTTCACGTTCATGAGCGATTAGCTCGCTTCCAGGAGAAAACCGTTCTGCTGGTTTCCAGGAACGCCGTCGGTGACTCGCAGTCGCCGTGGCCTCTGGAGATCTGCCGGCTGCAGAGCTACTCTAGAGGTACCGCCGATTTAAATGACATGCTGAAAACGAGCAGTTTCAGTCGTTTTAAGTACAAACGACTGTAACTGCTGCTCGGTTGACGGATGTGTGGGTCTCCGAGGCTCCAGGGGAAGATTTACATGGTTGATGTTCGATCTTTGGCCCTGATAAAGGCCTCAACACTGAAAGCTTGGCTGTCTAATAAAATATCTCTCTTTTTCAATCTCAGCCACATTAAAAGTCAACATATGGCCCATAGTGATAAATCTCCAAACTTAACCATGGAGTCGATGTAACTAAAAATCGATTTTCTGCTGGAGGAATAAAGGCTGCTTGGAAAGCTGGCGCATGCACATTCAAAAACGTAAAGGAGCATGTGGCCGCGCTGGAAAACAGTTGACAGTGATGAAACAGCTGCCATTAAATTAAATCAAAGAGGCTGTCGTCACTGTTACAAAAGAGAAGAAGCGTCTCTGTAAACGGTTGTTATGAGCCGAGCTGCCACCATTGATCCCCGTCTGAAGTCGCGCCACGGCGGAGGAGCATTTGTCTTGTGAAGACAGTTTAAATGCTTTGAGAAGAGCAGGTTTATTTAGCGCTGCTCTTCCACCTGAGAGGAGGCGGGCTCGGTAGCAGCGTGCCAACGGACGGATGCAGCAGATGGAGGAGTGGGTGTCTGCTTTGACTTGGGTCCTCATTAGCCCCAGCTATTTCTGTCCTCTCTGTTCTACACTTCCTCATGTCTCTGACCAGACTCAGGTGGGCTCTTTGTCCACCTGATGCGTCACTCTGCAGCTTCAGCTTGTTATTTCCACCAGTCCAACACAAGATGAAACTCCTGGCTGGTGACTGTTTCAGAGACGGATACTAACCAGCTGTGCTTCCTCCCATCTGTCCCTGTTCTCCTCCATCAGCAGGTTGCTGACTGACTGCACAAAGTTCTGGAAAACAAAGAGAAATTATTGCAGATCCGGACACACGGAGCATTTCTCTGGAGCAGTAAAGGAGCTTCGGCTGCATTCATAAAGCTCTTCTTTATTCTCCGCATTAGGCACAAATCTTTTAAATGGATGCAAGATATTCGGTGGTTTTTGTTGTCAGTTTCACATCATTTGGAATATAAATCCACTTGAATTTCAGCCCTGCACAATATACAAAGACAGTGGGACAGTAAAGTTTTTATCACTTTCTAATGCTTCCATTCCTTCTCACGACGCCTACAAGATGTTGAAGATACCAAGTGATGAAGAGCTGCAGGTGTTATTTTGTCCAGTTCTTCCTGCAGACACATCTCTCTGTTGCATTTTTGGCTTGAAAATCCTCCACCATCCCATCTGAGGACAGGTCAGGACTGCATCAGAACCAGTTCATGTCTTTGGTCCAGAATTTTAAACCAGTTTTAAACTAACTGGATGCAACTAGAGCAGGTGAGGAGTGGTCAGCGTGGAGTGTGTTGCTCTAGGAGCATCATTCTGCATTAATACATGAGGAGATGAGCTCTGACACAACCCCAGACCATCACAGAGTCTGGATTCTGGACTGGTTGACGAACAGTCTGGATCATCCTTTTCCTCTTCGGTTTGGTCAATCTCAGATGGCTCCGAGCCCTACGAGGTCGATGTCACCTCTGGACAACAGTCGAGGCTTCTACTTGGTACAGTAATGAAGTGTTATTGGTGAATGTGTCCCTGTATTTCCATGGTACCTGTTGTCCATGTTTCTCCCTGGGTCTGGAAGTGCTGCGGTAATCCATGGATGTCGTCCAAGCAGTGCAGCGCTGCAGGTTACAAGTGTCCTGCAAACTGCTCAGATAAAGGACTTGTACTGAGGTCTTGTAGCAGGTTGAGGTGGAGCGACGTCGGACACAAGACCGGGACCGGGACCGGGAGTCAACATGAAGCACGAGCAAACGGCCGAACTCCCGGTGGATCCAGCAGTCATGGACGCTGCCTCGGTACCAAACCGTTATCACCATATAATTAATGAATTATTATAATTAAACTATTCCCTTGTACCAGATTGTTTGGGGGTTGCAAAGGTGAAACGCAAAAAAGGATGTAAATGAACAAATGAAGTGAAGCTGACAAGAAAAAACGTGAACTATCTTGAGTTCATGACGTCTGTAAAGATATAAAAGTAAACTTTTTTATATGTATTTTGCATATATTCTCCATGCTGTTGTTCGGCCGTTCTGGTAAAGTTTTGTTGTAATCTCAAATAAAAACGTTTCATTAGGTCACGCTGACCAGGAATGATTCACTCAAACCTTGATCTCACTAACTAAACTTGGTTGAAGGACTCTTCCACCCCATTGTAAAGACCCTTTTCTAAAATCTCATTGGTTGTCTAAACTTTGGTGAGCTTTTGCACCCAAACTATTGCCTAATCTTTATATCACATTTTTGTTTGTTTTCTAAACAAAGAATACTGAAGAAAGTGGAGGAAACAGCTCCACAGAGCGTCCCTAAGCGCCTCCACCCCTCAGGTTACCCTCATGTCTGCGCTGCTGGGGCTGTAGTAGGCCCTCCTGAAGATCTCCGTCATGTTCTTCAGCACGTCCAACATGGCCAGCAGATCACCGCTGTAGCTGGTCCCATCGCTGGACGTGACCCTCAGCTTGGTCATCACCTCTGAAACTCCGTCTCCCACAAGGCCACGCTGTGCTTTGGACAGATATTCCCGAGTCTGATGGAGAAAAGGGTTTTCTTTAGTTCTCATCTTCTTCTCTTTACCAGGGCTGCTGGTCAACACCAACACTTATCTTGTGAAGTATTTCCTTTAGCGTGCACTACATTGGGGCGCACTGCGAGGACATTGTCATTCTAATATGCTGTGAATAAAGTCTACTGAAGGTTCACACTTTTGGTTTGTCGGGATGACTTGTTTTTTTTTTGCTTTAAGGTAACCGGGAATGTGAAAAAGAGAACGCTCACTAAAGTCTGGATACTGCGATAGTCGTTGGAGATGCATTTCATGTAGGTGGGGTTTTCCCAGTATGCGATGCCCTCCTCATCCAGGGTGCAGCGGCGCAGGATAAGACCTGTGTGGGGACACATGACGAGGTTCACCAAACACTGAGGGTTGACTCTCACAAGGCCAGTTTAAGTGGGACCTTGTGTGAACTCACCCATGGCGTTGGGAGGACAGCGCACTGCCGCTGTGTCACCAGCAGGAGTCATCTTCCATATAACGTTGGAGAAATTGTCCTCGCCGCATATTTCATGAGGTTCTGTTCACAGAAAATCATGAAATTCAGCTCCCAGTCACAACAGGGGCTGAAAACATTGAGGCCATGCAGGTTTCAGCCAGTGATGCTGTTATTGTGCTGATAAAGCTCCCGTTTACTGACCTGGGCATCTCTTTTCATTGCATGTATTGACCTCCTCTCGTTCTCCAGGACAAGGCTGTCCTCCAAAGAAGGGCCCATAACATACCCGACTCCTCTGCTGGCGCCCCCCTCCACAGGTTTTTGAGCAGCCAGACCACAAGGACCATGGCTGCCACTTTCCATCCACTGCGAGAGTGGACGCAGCATGCGTGTTAGACGAGAAGAGGATGAAGGACAACAAGGAACTGAACAGGAACCCTTACAAAGTAGCCCACCCCCTTCAAAGATATGGTCAAAGACCCTTATTTGCTCATTATAGCGCTTCTGTTGGCCAACTCATCCCAATCTTTTACACTCTTTCCATATGCAATCATGAACAAGTCTCTAAAGTTTCATGAACATGGCTGCTCACATTTGAAAACTCAGGACAGTGGCCCTGCAGGCACCAACAACCCAATCCTTGGATATGCATGCTCATTTGAGATCTTTAGCTCCGTTGCCTCACGAGACACTGGCACGTGGGAGTTACAGCCCTCTATAAACAATATTTCAGAAAATTGAGTGCAAGTCCAAAGATGGTGTTTATTGTTGGTACCAGGTTTCCTTAACTTTGGGTGATTGCATCACAAGCGAGACCGATACAGACGGGTATCTTTGGGCAGCATCCACAAGCTCATCTTGCGTGAAACTTTAAAAACGGATTGTGCAAACAAACTTCTTTTAACAAATTTTCATCACCACTGTCAGTCAATGAAGTGCAGCAAACCATAAAAATACTTTGATTGGCATCGGACTCGTGTGATTTCCTTTCAGATTTTTGAAAACAGCAGGAAAGCTTTTATGATGGAAATCGGAGTCAACAGGTGGATTTGGTGAATTTCAAGAGCTTGAAATAAAAAGAGAGGAAAATAAAGTAAAATCACCATGAAAACAAGATTTCCAGCGTCTTTGATCACTGGACTGGGAACATGAAAGTCTGTGATAAATGTGGAGTAATGCAGGAAACTCTTTGGACTGAGACATGCAACTGTGATACCTGGACAATCCCCGAGGAAGCAGTCGACAGTCTCCAGCCACTTCCCTTTGCACTCGGAGCCTCCGTATGAGGGACCATTGCACTCCCTGATTCTCTGCATGGTCCCGTTGGAGCAGGTAGCAGAACAGGAGCTCCAGCTGGACCACTCGTTCCAGACTCCGTCCACTGAGGACAGCAGAGAGCAAGCATTCAGAGACGTCAGCTGTTGGGGTATTAGTAGTAAATCACAGGCGACCGAAGTCAACGTTCTTGTAATAACTGCAGCGACTAGCTTTAAGTGTTCAGCGTGCTGTGAATAAATGAGCTCATATAAATTCAAAGGCTTGAGAGGTTGCAGCGACTCCACACGGACACACAGGGAAGGCTTGATGAATGTTCTCACTGAGCACTTTCACACCGCAGTGCGGCTGCTCTTCATTCATTTTGTAGAAGTTTTCCACAGGAAACACACTGGCGTGCAGCTGGTCCGTGGAAAACATACGTGGAGGAGTTGTTTCGGTTGCACAGCTCTACGGGAGGCTGCTGCATTAATCATGGAGAACTATGTGACTTACCTCAGGGTTAATCTGGAGTCTATCCTTAATTCTCTACTCTAAATGGAGTGATCAAGGCTGTTTGTTCTGTTTTGGTTCAGCATTCTCACCAGGTTCACATCAGGGTTTGCCAATGACTCAGACCAAGACCACCTCTTCTTGGAGGCATGGTCCAGTTGTTTTGGTTACCATGCTGTAAGGTAATCGTATGAAATGAACCCCTCCAGGCAGGAAAATGACGTTGAGTTGGTTTTAAACAGACGGAAGCCTTCATGACAGAAGCACCTGTGGACTTTCCTGGTGTCGCTCACCAGGACCTGCCGACTCCAGTTAGTTTGGTTCATTCTTCAGATTCAGCACAAATCATCCTGCAGAGCCCACTGTTGACCTATGAAGCCTTTACACCTCTGATTTATGATCAGATCATTGCTATCAGCTTCATCTTGCATAAATATTTAACAAGCAGCATGAGGTTATTTGGTGCATGTTTTTATTCATGTATTTTTCTTATGTTTAGGAAGTTGTATTGGAGGGAGTAAAACACAGAACAACCATGTCTCCTCTACAGAAATCACTGGCACATAAGATGGAAGAAGCTGGAGTTCTGATGAAGACACATGGGGCCTGTTGGGAATCGAGTGCCACAGGTTTCACCAACACGGCTGCAGGTCCAACAGCTCTTGACCTGCTTGCCGACTGGGAAACAGTACCGGCAGACGGGATTGTAATTGTTGTTTACTGTGGAGGAGCGTCCCTGTGCTCCAGATGCTGAACTGGCTCTGACTTTCTGTCCACGTTTTCTGTTGAGAGTTCTCCTGCATCACCAGCTGACATTACTCATGATGCCATCGGATCAGCTGCTCAAAGGATACCAACATGAGTATTTGTATTTGTATGCTGCTCACCTGGACAGACGGCGATGTTGCAGAACTTGGTCTGTTTCTCCGGGCCATCACAGGGATCTCCCCCAAACTGTGGGGGTGTACAGGTTCGTGTTCGGGACCTGTAACCTCGGCCACACGTGGACGAACACAAGCTCCACGGTGACCACTCGTCCCAAGCGCCATGCACTGAAATCAGAGCAGCTAGGGTAGGATTTATGGAAGGACACACCCCGGCCGCCTTCACACAACAAAACAACTCAGGATGACTTCATGGAGGTGCTAAAGGTGAATCTGTGTTGCTCTGAGTGGGTTTGTCAAGATTTCTCATGATTCTGAGGAGCTTTCACGCCTGTCTGTCTGTAGAAGAGCCTGAGGACACCTGGGCAGTGAATTACTGGAAAATCCTTCACCATAAGGTGAGGGAAGATATGCTCCCAGGAACCACAGATTGGCTTTCTGCCTGTAAAGGTGAGTCGGGCTGGGCCTTGCATGAATGAGGACGGGTCTGGGAGAGGGCTGGGAGAGCGCTGGAAGGAGATGGGCAGGGGGTGAATGGGTGAGAGGATGGGGGGCGCGGGGGCTTACCTGGACAGACAGCTGAATTGTTGCATGGTCTCTGCTCTCGCAGCGGCCCACTGCACTGGGTGCTGTAGGAGGAGGACACACAGAAACGAGTGCGACTCTGCCAGCCCTCCCCACAAGTGGCAGAACACACACTCCACGCTGACCACTCCTCACCTGAAACTGAGTCTACCGAGGAAGACGGGACGGGAGGAGAGGGGTAGAAAGAGGAGGAAAAGCAAAGGGAAAGGGCCATAACTAATTATCATGCAGGATGAAGCCTGTTTGGCCAAAAGAGGAAGGGTCAGTACGATCCGAGTCTCATTTGAGGGGCTGCCTTCATCAACAGTTGTCGGTTCAAAAGCTCCCTTTAAATTTGGCAGGTACGAGAAGCTTCACTCACAGCTACAGTCCTACAATAGTTAGTACCCTCTCCCTTAATCCTATCCTATTTCTGTAAAAATCATTCCATCCATCGTTTTTCCAAACCCACTTAATCCTGTACAGGGTCTTGGGTTATAAAAACAAAACAAAAAATCAATAGATTGTATGAGTCTCAGTCCTAAGCAAGCACAACAAACAACAAATGCCATTAAATAATTTTCCAAAAAGTTAGTTCATTTACTGCAGCTCAGACCATGCAAAGTTCGGAGAAACACAACAAAACCGAGGAGTTCCATTTCAGACTCTGCAGGTCTATCTGAATTAAATAAGTCCATGACAACACAATTTGGCTATTTATTTTGAAGGACTGTCAGGAGACGAGTGGACTAGATAAAGACTGGGAGGGATCCAGAGTTACCGTAGACTAGTGGACTAGATAAAGCCTGGGAGGGATTCAGAGACTGTAGACAAGTGGACTAGATAGAGACTGGGAGGGATTCAGAGACTGTAGACAAGTGGACTAGATAGAGACTGGGAGGGATTCAGAAAGACCGTAGATAAGTGGACTAGATAAAGACTGGGAGGGATTTAGAAAGACCGTAGATAAGTGGACTACATAGAGACTGGGAGGGATCCAGAGTTACCCTAGACCAGTTAACTAGATAAAGACTGGGAGGGATCCAGAGTTACCCTAGACCAGTTAACTAGATAAAGACTGGGAGGGATTCAGAGACTGTAGACAAGTGGACTAGATAGAGACTGGGAGGGATTCAGAGACTGTAGACAAGTGGACTAGATAGAGACTGGGAGGGATTCAGAGACTGTAGACAAGTGGACTAGATAGAGACTGGGAGGGATTCAGAGACTGTAGACAAGTGGACTAGATAGAGACTGGGAGGGATTCAGAAAGACCGTAGATAAGTGGACTAGATAAAGACTAGGAGGGATTTAGAAAGACCGTAGATAAGTGGACTACATAGAGACTGGGAGGGATCCAGAGTTACCCTAGACCAGTGGACTAGATAAAGACTGGGAGGGATTCAGAAAGACAGTAGATAAGTGGACTAGATAAAGACTGGGAGGGATTCAGAGACTGTAGACAAGTGGACTAGATAGAGACTGGGAGGGATTCAGAGACTGTAGACAAGTGGACTAGATAGAGACTGGGAGGGATTCAGAGACTGTAGACAAGTGGACTAGATAGAGACTGGGAGGGATTCAGAGACTGTAGACAAGTGGACTAGATAGAGACTGGGAGGGATTCAGAAAGACAGTAGATAAGTGGACTAGATAAAGACTAGGAGGGATTTAGAAAGACCGTAGATAAGTGGACTACATAGAGACTGGGAGGGATCCAGAGTTACCCTAGACCAGTGGACTAGATAAAGACTGGGAGGGATTCAGAAAGACAGTAGATAAGTGGACTAGATAAAGACTGGGAGGGATTCAGAGACTGTAGACAAGTGGACTAGATAGAGACTGGGAGGGATTCAGAGACTGTAGACAAGTGGACTAGATAGAGACTGGGAGGGATTCAGAAAGACCGTAGATAAGTGGACTAGATAAAGACTAGGAGGGATTTAGAAAGACCGTAGATAAGTGGACTACATAGAGACTGGGAGGGATCCAGAGTTACCCTAGACCAGTGGACTAGATAAAGACTGGGAGGGATTCAGAAAGACAGTAGATAAGTGGACTAGATAGAGACTGGGAGGGATTCAGAGGGACCATAGACAACTGGACTACACAGAGTCTAGGATTTTGGACAGTCACTGTTTTAGGATGAGCTGAAGCCCAGCCCAGTTAAAACGCTGTGTTTTGACCTTCAGAAAGCCGGTAAATGAAACGGCTCCATGAACTGAGGCAACTGGAAAGAAGAATGAAGCAGACTTCGTCCACCACCGTGAGACACCAGGTTAGACATCTGCTGAGTTGCTGCTGCTCAACAAAAATAAACAGTAGCATGGTGAAAAAGGCTTCATGCTGTTCTACTTCTAAGGTTGTATTTATTTATTTATAGTTATATATTTGTGTAATACGAAAAATGTACATCAATCAGATGATTTCATTTAGATTTTTAAACAAGAAGGAAATATGATTAAAAGAGGGAGGAAGGACTAACTTTTGAATGACTGTACATTTTCATATTACTGACATCAGCAGAATATACGGAGCACACATTTAATGTCCACGTTTGATCCCCTTGATGGAGGGGCCCCTGAAATGGACTCGGCTCTGCTTGTCCTTTGTTGTCTGTGAGGTTCTCATGTCATATCCTTTGCATTGACTTCCAGTGGAAGTCAATGTCACTGGCTTTGAATACGTCAGCCACCTTTTCACTCGCAATGACTGCTGATTGGATGGATCAGCAAACCGATCAGAGAAAATCAAGCAGTCACAGCTGGGAAAGGACGGAGAGGGAAACTAAACAGGAAGTGGGAAGCTGAATGCCAAAAGGTGATAAAGTGATACCTCACTCGAAGTCCGTTTTTGTATGCACACTTACACTTTGTAACAGGCAGCAGTAAATTTAAGACAAAGACTAACTGCTGTGATTAACTTAGATTTAACAGACTGAGTCGATGGACTAATGGTCTATTTATACCAAAATATCGTGGGCCATTGAACTCATGTTGTGGTCTCGTTGTCACTGTGAGGCATTTACGCCACACAGATAACTGGCTATGATCCGTCAAGGATGAGTTCTTCCATGAACCAGTTGGTGTGGACCGACTAAACCAACGGGTCCAGGGTTCATCCGGCTTGTACGCGTATTTAAATGTACTGAACAAGGCCTCCAGCTGCATGTTCGTGCACTCAGACTGGTATCCATCTTCTCATCTCCATCACTATCAGTTGGAGTATTTTCCAACTGTTTGTCTGGACGTGACTTCAGATTTTGGGTGCAGTATCACTTTAACAAAGCAGAAATCTCTGTAGCAGCTCTGAAATCGAGCTTTACAGACAGGACATATTGTTCTGTTGTAGCTTCACATAAAGAAAGCGTTTTCACTATGATCCGTCAGGGTCCATGTTGGAAGTCGTCCACTGTGGACAAGTCACCGCTGTGGGAGATTTTGATGGATGTGTGCATTTATCAGGTATGTTGTGGGGGTGCTGGTGGTCACCCAAGCTGCCACAGTGACTGATGCGTGGGGTCCCTCTGCGTCCCGTTGTCTCACCTGTCTGAGGGCTCTTCTGTCCGCTGCGCGCCTTCTCCGTGTCATCACGCTTGCGGCTGTCCACCGAGCGAAGCGATTGGCTGCGAGAGAGATGGCGACCTTTGCCTAAAGGAGGATGAGGCAAGGCCGGGGAGGAGGAGGGGCGGGGTTAGCAACCAGAGGTCCTGAATTCATGGCTTATATTTGGGACACAACCGTGACGTGATTGGTCACCCAGAACAGCATCAGCCAAACTTGGGACTTGTGTTGGTGTTTATGTGTGTGAGTGCAGTGTCGCTGTGTTGTCTCTTTCAGCTGGTGTCTAATGCTGCTTATCTGCGTCGTCAAAGGCTTCTCACTGCTAATTAGAAAAATACACATAAACACATCACAGCAACAGTAATTACAATCTGCTGTGTGAGGCAGAAAACAAGAAAGCTTGAAGTCATGGACTTCTGGATAAAGAGCCTCCACAACCACTCCTTTATTTGGCACTAGTGGCCTTTATTCAAAGTAGGTGGAAAGGAAATGGGTATAGAGAGAGGGGGAGACGCGCAGGAAAGAGCGACAGGCCGGGATTCCAACCTGCGCCGCCCGCACGAGGGCAACGGCCTCTGTAAGGGTTCCCGCTCAACCCACTGAGCCATCCAGGGCCCAACCACTTCTAAACAAACGATGGGATGCTTTGTAAAATGTAAATAAAAAGAAAATGCAGTGATCTGCAACTCTCATAAACCAATATATTTTATTCACAATGCAACATGGAAATAATCTGAAAGTAGAAAGCGAGACATTTTAATATTTCCTAAAGAAAGGAATTCATTTTGGATTTGCTGAAGTAGAAACAGACATCTCCGATGGTTGGAGGTGCACTGGTGTCTGTGGGACGGACAGCTGGCACATCTGGACCGGAAACGTCAATGCTGAAAGGATTATCCACGTTTTAGGGCAACATCTGCTCAATCCAGACATATTTTTCAGGGAAGGTCGTGCATCTTTCAGCAAGACCATCCTAAACCACACACTGCATCTACTCCAAAAATGGCTATGTGCTTGGAGAGTCCAGGTACTGAACTGGCTGACTGCAGTCCAGACCTTTCCCCAGTTTTGTTTTATATGTTGTTGTGAATAATATATAGATCTATGCATTCTGTTTTATTTATATTTTACACAACTTCTTGGGGTTGTATGTGAAAATACTCAGATTTGGACTTCCTGAGTGCCTTGACACATTTGGGGGTGTAATGAAATGCTGTGCATGTTCCTAGTTTTCATGGATCAAGTCCGCTTTCCAACATGCACTCTCGAAGTCAGCACACTGACTTACTGAAGATGAACACACAAACAGATGAGCAAGATGTTCAGGTTGGAAAAGAAAGAACAAAGAGCTTGAAAAACACACTTCACCCACCCAACATGTTCCCGTGTAAGCGCGAAGTTAAAAACAGACCTCAGCGATGGAGTTGGACGTGTGAAGGATGAGCAGCTCACCTGAGCAGGGCTGGGCGTTGCAGGGCCGGCCCTCCTCCACTACGCCCTCGCACAGGTACGAGTCCTCTGGAGGTGACTGACAGGTCCGAGTTCGCGTTTGGATCCCGCCGCCACACTTGCTGCTGCACTGCGCCCACTGGCCCCACCCACTCCAGCCACCTGCAAACAATCACACACATACACATGTCAATGTCAAGTGGTGTCACTTTAAAACACTACAGCGTTGTAAACAAGACGCCGAAATGAAGTCTTTTCTGCAGGAGCCAATCACAAAAACATTTATCACAACATGTGGGCTGCAGAGCCGTTGGCCAGCTCATGAACGAATATGAAGAAACTTGACCAACTATGACCGAATGCAGTTGTAGTGGTAAGAAAAAGTAAGTGAGTCCTTTGGAATGAACGGGTTCTCTGCGTTAGTTTAACATAAAAAGTCATCTCAATATCAGACATAACATGGTCAAGCTGATGACATACAAACGGATCTATTTGTTTTTTTATCTTTACTGAACCCACAGACTCATTACTTCAGGTAAAGGCAACTGGAGTCAGTTGTTTACATGCCTAGAGTCCAGGCACTGACTTCCGTTTGGAGGTTTAGAACTGCTTTCAGTGATTCAACACACTTAATCATATGCTGATCTTCAGTATGGCCCACTTAAAGTACATCTCTGAGACAAACGATCAAGAGCAGCTTCTCTGCAAATGCTGGGAAGGATAACGTAAGTCATCTCAGACTGTTTAGGCATCCGTATGTCAGCTGTTAGACAAACTGTTACGCGGTTTTTATCCCGGTCGTGGACCAGCCGTGTACCCTCTGCAGGGTGCTGAGGGTTTGGAAGTCCACATGTGCTTTGTGGGTCTGGAGAAGGCATTTGGCCATGTCCCTCGTGGTCTGTTTGGTCTCTGTACAACCACAGGAGCTTGGTTCGCATTGCCGGCAGTAAGTAAGACCTGTTCCCTGGCATGTTGGACTCCGGTAGGGCTCATTTGTCATTTGTCACCGGTTCTGTTCATCATTTTTATGGACAGGATTTCTAGGCGTAGCCAGGGGCCAGAGGGGTTCCAGTTTTGGAACCACAGGATTTCCTTTCTGCTTTTTGCAGATGATGTTGTCCTGTTGGCTTCATTGAGCCAGGACCTTCAGCATGCATGCAGCTGGGCCGAGTGTGAAGTGGCTGGGATGAGAATCATCACCTCTAAATCCGAGGCCATGGTTCTCGACCAGAAAAGGGTGGAGTGCTTTCTCTGTCCTGCCTCAAGTGGAGGAGTTTAAGTATCTTGGGGTCTTGTTCACGAGTGAGGGAAAGATGGAGCGAGAGATTGATAGATGGATTTGTGCAGCATCCACAGTTATGCGGTCGGTGTACCGGTCCATCGTGGTGACGATGGTTCCCAGCCTCACCTATGGTCATGAGCTTTGGGTAATGACCAAAAGGAGAAAATGAGCATCCGAAATGAGTTTCCCCCGCAAGGTGGCTAGGTGCTACCTTGGAGATAAGGTAAGAAGCTCAGTCCTTTGGGACGACCTCGAGGTCGAGCCGCTGCTCCTTCACATCGAGAGGAGTCAACTGAGGTGGCTTGAGCATCTGTGCAGGATGCCCCCTGGACGCCTTCCTAGAGACGTGTTCCAGCCATGTCCCACCAGGAGGAGAGCCTGGGGAAGACCCAGGACACGCTGCAGAGACTATGTCTCTCAGCGTGTTCTGAGAACACCTCGGGGTCCCCCCGGCAGAGCTGGAGGAAGTGTCTGAGGTGAGGGAGATCTGGGCATCTGCTCAGACTGCTGCGCCCATGACCCGGTCCTGGATAAGCAGATAGATGGATGGATGGATGGATGGATGGATGGATGGATGGATGGAGGGATGGCTGGATGGATGGGTGGATGGATGGGTGGATGGATGGAGGGATGGCTGGATGGATGAATGGATGGATGGATGGAGGGATGGCTGGATGGATGGGTGGATGGAGGGATGGATGGATGGGTGGGTGGGTGGATGGATGGATGGATGGAGGGATGGCTGGATGGATGGGTGGATGGATGGATGGGTGGATGGATGGGTGGATGGAGGGATGGATGGAGGGATGGATGGATGGATGGATGGAAACTGGGCATTGGCACCTTCTGGAGTGGTCCGGTCACCGTCCAGCCCTTAACCCCGTGGAGACACTGAGGAATGATCTCCAGAGAGCTGTTCACACCAGACATTCATCACCTGTGTCTGAAATAGGTTCTGGAGGAGGAATGATCAGAATTCCTGCAGAACGTTGATACGCTCTGACCGAGAGATCCTGGAGATTCGGTTGAAGTCACTGCTGCTGACTGATCATCAAGCAGCTGGTAACCCCAAAGAGAAGCTCCAAAAGTGCCTAGTCATGTGCCAAGCTGGCCAGCGTGCATACAGAATGGAGCATTAGTAAAGATTTGTAAGCCAGAAAGTTTCTATTTTTTTGTTAAACACAATAAAGACTTCTGTTGACTAGGATTAAGATAATCTTTGATTTTAAAACAATATTTTTCAAAACATGCATGATGCAGTTTCCCGTGTTCAGGAAATGGTTTTGCTGACTCTGGACTCAGAGGCGCCATACTCCAGCGATACCACATTGGAAAAGTAACGGACATACACGGGCACTAATTACATTTCACGCTTGTTATTTTATCATTAAGCAGAATTTAGAAACTACCAGATTTAGTTATTAAAAGTAGTCTATCACAGTCTCCTGACTGGCTAATGACGCAAAAACATTCAATATGTAAGAAAATCCCAATCAGTCCCAACTGAGGCGAGTCGGCGTAGTCGTGTGAGGTCATGATTGTGGCCGTTCGGCGTTAGAACGTCAGTGTAAGTCTGAATAAATGCTCCACGGCCGATTTGTTCCAGGGGCCTTTAGCAACAACTGAATATGCATTTGTGTTTTCTTCTCACATAGAACACGTTCCCATGGTGCCTCTGATCCTGAAGAGCGGGAGTAAAGACGTTGCTTCAGTGCATACCATGACTCAGCACAAACAAGCCAGAAGACAGACAGGTCATATTGTTCCTTTGTGTGACTCACAGATCACTCCACACTTGTTTTACATTCCTGTCGCAGGTTCTTCTGAACACTAAATACCACTTTTGACTTTTGAAAGTCGATGAGCTGACTGGTTGGTGACTAATGTGTTGTTTGTCATAGCTCTAATGACGATGTATTCACCCAGTTTGACAAAACCAGACTCTTTTCTAAACAACTCTTGGGAAATGGCATAAAAAAAAGAAATAAGCATGACAAGAAAATCATAGTAATAATGGTAATGACCATGAATTGTATATTTTCTGTTTGACAAGCAGCAAAAACGGGGAGTTTTCGTCCGTGTCTGGGGTTGCAGACGACCACGACTCCTCATGAACACAAGCAGAACTGTTGCTGCTGGTTTGGCAAAAAACGAGTCAATCATGTTGTAAAAACTTTAAAAAAAAACCTAACCAATCTCTCAGTAATCTCTAAACCTAACTAATCCCTTTTTATTCGCAAAACCTAACCGATCACTTTTACCAATCAGTTTTATTCAACTCTAGAACGTAACCCATGAGTACAAACCAGAAACTGCCAGTCGCTGAAAATAAAACTGAAGCGGAAGCGGAAGCGGATGTCTCTCCTTGCATGAGGATTTAGGTTCCCGGCTTCACCGAGAGGCTGCAGTTCACTGTCCAACTGCTGGAAGTTAGTTCACCCTCCCGTTTGGGTGGATATCGTTTAGATATCGATATTCTTCAGTCTCACTAAAGAAATCGATATCAGGGGGAGGTAGGTCTGCAGTCATCCGGCAAAATTCAGGAAAGACAGCGAGTAGAGTCAGAGTCAGAGTCAGAGTCAGAGTCAGAGTCAAGTTTATTGTCAATTCTACCACATGTGAGATACATACAGAGAATCGAAATTGCGTTACCCTCAAACCCTCGGTGCTACACAATAAATACATTTTAAACACAAAGTGCAGGTTAAAAAGAGACAAGAAACAAGTTGTGACATGACAACAACAGTTTTTCGGTTTGTTTAAAGTGACATGGTGCAAAGCAGGCGGTCCAGTTCTGCCAAAATACAGATACTAAGCTACAGAGTACAGCTTCCCTCTATGAAACCTAGAAGGCCAGGACCCAGTCTTCCTGCCCTCTCACACATCTGACCACGCTTTGACCAAAAGGCACGAGAGCTCATAAAAGCACGTGCACAGTGAAGAGGACAAGAAGACTCACACCAAGACCGACCTGCAACAGCAAGTAATGAACCTCACAGGCTGATGGTATGTAACAGTGAAGAGGATCAAGGGGCACGTTTTTTCCTCCAAAACAGACGTATGATGAATGCCATTGTCACTGTGAAATTCCCTGTTTAGCCATTCCGATTTAATGCGCTCCATTAAGATGTGTGCTGATATGAGGAGGACTGGGTGAAGTGCTGCTGGATGCCTCTCCTCCTCTCTGTCCTGAATACTCATAAATGTTTAATGGCACAGACAGATGCCTTTAAACCCCGCAGGCGACGACAAATATGTATTAATCTGCATGAATAGAACATGAAGCTGGCCGACATCCAGACACACAGTTTTAATTACTCGCAAATCGATTTCCTTTGGGGTGAGGTCGGGATGATAGGGGGCACTGTGGAGAGCACTTGATTTAGAAAAGACTTGGACACATACACACATGTCCAGTTCCTGCAGATGTGTGTCATCTCATCAACACGTGCACACAAAGAGCCCAGCATCAGCAGCTGAGAAAGATGAAGGGATGAGAAACAAACGCTTGTCTGTACACAGCGGAAAACGGGGGCTGCAATAATTAAGCTCAGTCTGAACATGTGACTGCCAGTGTAAAGTTGCTGCATATCCTACTTCTCACCGTCTCACCGATACTACATCTCACCGTCCTTAAAGACTTTGCAGGAACGTTTTAACATCGTGTTGAAACATATCATAACTATCATCTCAGCTGTGTCCTGCAACTGTTGGTAGGTCGGTCACGTATGCTGTATTATTCCTGTGTCTATAAAACTTCTGTTCTTTAATTTTTTGGGTTGTGATGAGTTTTTTTCTTGCGTTGGCTTTGTGTGACATCATAGAGGCTTTGGTTTCGTCGTTCGTGGTCATAATCACCAGGCACTGTGCATCTTCAAGAACAAGGGCATCAGCCGCCACTGTAAAAGTGGAAGTTTATCGCTGTGAAAAATCAGTTTTCCGTCCTGATGAATCTGCTAGAACCTCGTACTGTACAGTTTTGTGTCAACATCGCCAAAACAGTTCCTTTATACTCTCCGGTGATGTCAGAGGGACATTTGGACTGTCTGAGGTGTCTGAGAAGACACAGTGGACGGAGGTTGCGTTATACGGACCAACCAGGACCAAACCTGGATAAATGCGAACAGAGGGTGCACAAACTTGTTTGACTGAAGTGCACGAGGACGAGACGGTAGGAGGAAAGCACATATCTGATCTAGGACCGCATCCGGAAGTGCAACACTTCCCATGTGAAAATCGAGCGGCGGCGCTGTGGCGCCGCTGTGGCGCCGCTGCAGTGAGCACGTCATCACGTCTGTTGGGTTTTGTTAGCTGGGGTTTCTTTTTCATATGCAGATTCTGAATTTGGACTCAGTTGGAATGAATTGGATTATAAATGGATTACCATGAATTAGAATGTAGATGAACCGGACTGGAGCGCAGCAAGCGTGTTTGCTTCTCCGAAAAGCCTCTTATGATGACTTGTGGTGATTTGGATGATATAAGTAAAATGAAGTAGTTAACCCGGACGACGTGAAGGACCTGCTGAAAACCCAGGCTGGTTGAGCTCCGGAGTTCACCTGCTCTCGCTCTCCTGGGACGACCTCTCAGATCATCTCAGTCCTAATCTAAAACTCAAAAAGCACACTCACATCCCCTCAGAGGATTTCAGCCTCTCAGCACATTTCATTTTGAAATCGTAATTTCCAATTTTAGGTATAATTTTGCCAATGTTTTGGTCCAAAAACTAATTAATTCTCATGTACCAAACCTCGCTAAACACAAAGCAGTGGCACTGATGTTTTCTCCTGCAGCGCCTTCTTTAGTGGGCTCGCTGCACCTGAATAACCTTCAGCGTTTCCCCTGAATCATCCAGCTTTATTGTGAACAAATATGCTTTATAAATGCAGAAAGAGATTAACTGCCTTTCGGAGCAAAGGACAGAAACTTCTGTCAAATGAAGGCTTTGGCATAGAAAGAAAGAGAGGGGGTGGGGTCCATTTAAAGATAAGATTCAGCCTTCCGCAGAGAGAAAATGAAAAAATGACAAGAATATGAACTTTCTTTCTTTCTTTCTCTCTCAATATTCATTAAATGGGAAGGGGGGAGAAAATGGGAGGGTGGGAGGGAGTGATGCACTGTTGTCTTTGTCATTCTGCAAGGACGTTTCATTATGTTCTCAATTCAGAGGGCTCTATTGTGAGAAGAACCGTGACAGCAGAGAAAAGCCTGGGCTGCAGAGTCCAATCCTCCCTCCTTCACCTCCCAGAATTCCTGCTACTCTGACATTCAGGTTTCTCCAAAACACACATTCCTTTTCGGCTCACTGAACAGATGCATGAGCATCGAGCATCTTTTCTTCTGTGTCTAAAACCAACTTCCTGAAAGTCACCTTCATCTTCTATTTGGAGCCAGAGGATGACTGGATCTCCTCTTTCACCTCCAGTTTCTGCACTTTTGATCAATAGCTGCCACTTGCTGCTGCCCCCCCCCCCCCCTCAAAAACACACACACACACCGGTCTCTTCCAGATAGTGTTACTGCAGATGTATTGACTGTGGGTGTTTGAGGAGCGGCGATAGGACCGGAGAATGGGCGAGGAGCGATTCTGACAGCTGCCGTGGAAACAAGCACGAAGCTCGAGGAGGACGGCGACGGGGGTCAAAGGAATGTTAGGAACGACGTGGACATGAGGACAGGAGAAAAACTAATCATGGAAAGATGAAGAGCAGGCAGAAACAGGGTGACTGGTTCACACAAAGCTGCTGGGTGAATGAAGGATAAGGCGAATGCTGACACCCAGAGGACAGAAGCAGTCAACTGCACGGTGGAGATAACAGGCGCTGAAAGGGACGAACAGAGGGGGAGGATGGAGGAAGATGAAGGCAGACAGGAACAGAAAGAGGGAGAAAAAGGAAAGGCAGATAAGAAGACTGGGGGAATGAATAGAGAGGTGCGAATGGTAAACTGAAGTCAGGCGGCAGAGAATCTTAAAAGCCTGCGTGAATGAAAAACACTCAGATGAATGACAAGAAAGCTTTATTTTTCACTGACAGATGTCCCTGAAAACATTTAACTTTATTAGACCGATCTGTGCCGGGAGCCAGTCCTCACAAGCATCCAAAGCAGAGAGCGGACCAAGAGTCCAAGCATCTGCTGAGTGGTCCGTCTTGGAGAGTCTGGCATAGCTTTGTTTGAAACAAGATGAGATGATTTAGTTTCACGTTGTTGTGGCGTTGTTGTGGCGCTGTTGTGGCGCTGTTGTGGCGCTGTTGTGGCGTTGTTGTGGCGCTGTTGTGGCGCTGTTGTGGCGCTGTTGTGGCGCTGTTGTGGCGCTGTTGTGGCGCTGTTGTGGCGCTGTTGTGGCGTTGTTGTGGCGCTGTTGTGGCGCTGTTGTGGCGCTGTTGTGGCGCTGTTGTGGCGCTGTTGTGGCGTTGTTGTGGCGCTGTTGTGGCGTTGTTGTGGCGCTGTTGTGGCGCTGTTGTGGCGTTGTTGTGGCGCTGTTGTGGCGCTGTTGTGGCGTTGTTGTGGCGCTGTTGTGGCGCTGTTGTGGCGCTGTTGTGGCGTTGTTGTGGCGTTGTTGTGGCGCTGTTGTGGCGTTGTTGTGGCGTTGTTGTGGCGTTGTTGTGGCGTTGTTGTGGCGCTGTTGTGGCGCTGTTGTGGCGTTGTTGTGGCGCTGTTGTGGCGCTGTTGTGGCGCTGTTGTGGCGCTGTTGTGGCGTTGTTGTGGCGTGGTTGTGGCGTGGTTGTGGCGTGGTTGTGGCGTGGTTGTGGCGTTGTTGTGGCGTTGTTGTGGCGTGGTTGTGGCGTGGTTGTGGCGTGGTTGTGGCGTTGTTGTGGCGTTGTTGTGGCGCTGTTGTGGCGTTGTTGTGGCGTTGTTGTGGCGCTGTTGTGGCGTTGTTGTGGTGTTTCAGGTGGAGGTCGTATCAAAGACTGGGTGATTTTCAGTTTGGTTTTTGCTCTAGTTGTTTTCTGTTTCTCACCGTCAATGCCACAGAAATGAAAATAAAAAACTAAATCAACATTCATTCTGCAGGCTGGTCACACAAAAACACCTGAAGATTCTCTGCAAAGATTCTTTTATGAAAACGCCAATTTTCAAAGCATTTTCTATGCTGCTTCGGAGGCCCGCGCCGCTGAGAGGTTTTCTGCTGGTAATTTCTCAGCATTTTCTATGGTGGGTAACCATGACAACGGGAAAGTTGTTTACATACGAGAGCAACTCACTGAGCTCTGTAAAGCCTGTGTAATGCCCAGATCCAGATGGGTCACAGGGAGGTGGAGGATGCCGAGCAGGAGCAACACGGGGAGGACGGGGACGTTTTAACCATTTCTACTCTCATTTATCATGGAAAATGTCAGACTGTGGTGCACTAAATAAAAGTAAGGTGGATCCACAAGCTGTTACTTGTTTTACACACCATTTCTACGTTTCTGTCTTTACTCTTCGTCTACAAACAACGACACTGTTTTATATCGCGTGCTGTCGCTCAGCTGGTTGTGTTCACTTGATTTTTTTCTTTGTTTGGGCCAAAGAAAAGAGACCAAAGCGTTTATTTGAACCAGGCTGTAACTGTGTTTATTTCCGCTCTATCGTTGGCTGTCGATGGAGACTGACTTACTTTTGGAGCCTCTAGCGGCCAGTTGAGGAACTGCAGCCAAACTTGGTTCTGCATAAGAGTCGGTGCAGAAGTGAGACGGCTACTAATGACTGTAGTTGACGTTCTGAACCTGTGTTCCTTCTTCCAGCAGGTGTTCCTGATCTGTTGTTCTCGTCTCCTCTTTCCTGTCCTCTCAACCTCCAACCGGTCCAGGTGGATGCTGGTCCTTCCTGAGTCTGGTCCTGCCAGAGGTTTCTACATGTTAAAGGAGAGTTTTTCTTTCCACAGTCGCCTGGTGTTGGACCGGGACGGGGGATCGGAGCCAAGGCAAGTTTGGATGTAAAATGTTGGTTTCCTGAGTGAAGCAGCAACTGTTGTTGTTATTTTATTGGCTTTGTTTAATTGGACTAGTTTGAAAGTAGAACCTTATTGTTGAAGTGTCCTGAGATGACAACACTATGTAAATCAAGCTGAACTGAATATTCTGATACAAGAACAAGGGATTACTGTTTAATGTTTAACAAGTTCAACGCACAGACAAAAATAAAAGGATATCTTGACTTCTTACTGAGTGCACTGAAATTAATATAAATGTTTTCTTTGGCATTTTCCGTGTTTTTTGTTACGTCTGCATCTCATCAGTTCCTCTTTCTTCTTAAATAATTAGGTGACGCCCCCACAGATCACCCAGCACCTCCACCTCTCCCCCTCCCTCCAGCTCGTTTGTGACACTAAAAGCAGACTCGTACCGCAGAAGCATCCTGGTTCTGGATGAAACCTGCAGGATCCACAGTGTTCTCCGTGGCAGGGTGAAGGTCAAATTCCGAGATGAAGCCTGTCTGCGAGGACGGCGTGCACCAGAAACGGGCGCCGGCGCTGGGAGCAGAGAGTTGGGCTCGCTCATAAATCTTTGCTCTTAGGAACTGACACACACTGAAGATGACATATTTGTAGTGGACGTGCAGACCTGAGTGAAGTCCTCAGGACCGCACATGCAGTTGAAGAGCGGCGCCGCCCTGGTGGCGGCCTGCTGGAGCAGCTCTACTCACGTCTTTATTTACCTTTGTGTTTATAGTTGTTTCTTGGTGTTTCTTTTAACAAATTCTGACCATAACTTTTCTCCGTTATCAGTAACCATGACAACAGGACAGCCATTTACGTTTGAAGGAAGCTGACTGAGTTTTCCAAAGGAAAACTAATGCCAAGACTAAAACCTCATCTCCACCGTGATGAGGAGGACGGTGGAGGACGCTGAGGAGGTTGGATGGGAGCAAAAACAAAATCACTTCCTCTCTCTGTTGTCATGGAGAATGTGATCAGAAAACAGAAGAGCTTGGAACGCTGCTGAATTCAGCGCAGGACAGTCAGGAATCCCGTGTGATGGAGACATGTCTGGTGGCAGCTCTCTGCTGCAGACAGAGCGGTAAGAGCAGAGCAGGGCTTGCCGGGCTTCCTAACAGCAGGCCGGAGTCTTGGACACGTGTTTGCCGAGGTCTCCATCCGTGTTGTCTACTGGGATGTCCGTCGTGTCGCCTGGTCACCTCCAACGAGAGCCTCATTAGGCTCAGCCTACGGATTCATGGAGACCTCTGAAGGTGAAGCCCACCCCGTCCTGCTGTCTTGTTGACTAAACCTTTGTTTTTTAGGCTGTTTGTTTATTCTACATGATTTATTCATTTAACTCAATGAACTGAAGTTATGTTGCAAAGGAGGAATGACAAACATTCCTCCGCAGCGACGTTTAAACCGGAATCAAGTACTAAGGTGACGTAAATCTACAGCTGTGCATCATGGGGGCACCTGTCCTGACAAATCATTTTTCTTTCTTCTGCTTCATTTTTGTTAATAAATAATAGGATAATGATTAAAAAAGATCAGAGAATTGTTTTTATGTTTTTACACAAAAAATCATAATATTAAAAGAGGGGGTACATATTTTTGCGCATGAGTGCAACTGCTGTAAGCAACCCAGAAAAACATCATTAAATCAGTAGTCTTCATTTATTCATACCAACGAATGTGATTACAAGATGCCAAATGATGCTTGAAACTAGAAAACAATCAGCCGGATTGGAGCTTTGCTGATTGTTTCGATGTGTGGCTACAACTTTCCTCTTCTACTTTCTTTTCACTGCTCTGAAAGAGTTATTTAAAGATGCAGAAGGAAGTCGTTCACAAGACAAAAGAACGTAGAGAGCTGACAGCCAAAGTGCAGTACCTGTGAGCGGCGGCGGCAGACGCGGTTAGAGGCTCAGAGGGAGCGCCAGAACGCAGCCAAGCCTTTCAAACTCCCAAGAGCTGGAGGTTCCTGGAGGGCTGTTGTTCTTCAAACCAGCAGCACATTTCCTTCTAGGCTTTGTTGAAAACCTGCCCAGAGGCTGATTTTACAGCAGTTGTGGACTGCTTTGTCTTATCCCACCTGGCGAGTGCAGCTCATGAACCCAGTCAAATCTCCTCTTTTATTGACTGGACTTCAAGAAGTCCAAATTCTCAACAGAAAATGTAAAGAGATGTTCTCTGTCCTTTATTTTTGTCAGCGAGAATACGCTCGTAAATAGCATTGAGGGCATTATGGGCCTGTAAATCTGTCCAGTGACAGCTGAAAGGCTTTTAGCTGGGTTAACAGCCCCTTCAGGCAGGACGGGGCGCCTTTCATTGTTGGTTTCACCGTTTGGTCACAGCTCGCTGGAACCCTCCACTGGTCAGACACATTACAGAAGCAGAGAAAATCAAGGCTGAGAATCAGCACAGGAAACCGGATGGCTGCTCATCCTTGACAGAAGGAGCTTTTGTGTCCTCCATCACACAGCGGGGTGCGATCAGCGGCTGATGGCGGTTCCACTCAGACACGACCAGTCACGTCTGCTAAGAACCTTCCTGTTCATGTAGCATCTAGAGAAGAAATATGAACATGAAGGCAAATAACATACTCACTTAAGTGTGCCTTTTCATTCACAAATCTACTCCTGCGCCGATGCGGATGCATCTGTAATAACACCGGCGCTCCGGGCTGCGTTGGTCCGGCGCTGCACAGCTCGGGATGTGGAGGACGGCTGCAGTTCTACCGCGGTAACCGCGGTAGGGAAGCTTAGAGCCACGCAGGCTCAACAGTGGAAGCAGGCCTAAAAACAAAATCTGCCAAAGATGCACCTGAACATTTAGATCCAGCCTGGCTGACATCTGTGTAACGAGGAAGAAATCCAACTGAAATTAAGATTCCCTCTAGTCCGATAAGTACTAGAAGCACCAGACACAGATTGATTAATCAGTTGACCACTTAATTTGGCAATCAATCACTGCCCATTTGATATTAATTAGCACCAGTCCAGGCCTGAAAATATTGATCCCCGTGTTGTTAAAACTGCCCCTTCTCTTGGTAAACCTTTACAAGTTATTACATAAAATACTAGGCAATGAAGTTGTTAAGCTGTAATGTTTTCATAAGAAGAGCAAAAAGGAGAAGAAAGTGAATCATGAAGCAGCCTTTGTGTCGCGCAGCAGCTTCCTGTTACCGAGCATCATGATTACAGACGTCCAGGAGAAGTCAGACGATACATGTTCAACTTCAGGAGAGCCACACATGAACACGTGGATGAAGACATGTTCAAACACACGTGTGGAGAACCTCTCAGCACAGGGAAGAGGGTTCCGGTAAACCTGAAGAAGAAAACATGAACCGTAACGACGGTTCCCGCTTCTCTCCACACGCCGGATGTTCCCAGCTATTTTAGAGTTTGATGGAAACCTCGCTGAAGACTGAACTTACATGCTTCATGTGTAGTGAGTTATTTAGGTCTGCTTCCCTGCACTCATATTTAACTTTCCAAAAACAAAAAGGAACAAAACATTTCCTCTGAGGATTTCCTGCATGTGGGAACAAACTGAAGTACACACCTACACACACATCAGGCTTTCCTGCAAGAAGCTGGAGAACATCAATGTTTCATCTCAAGCCCCGACATGAGACGCCTCTTCATCCTGCTACTACTGGGGGATGTCCCCCACGACCCCCAGCTCCTGACCATGACCCCCCCAGTTCCTGACTAAAACCCCCTGCTCCTGACCACGACCCCCCTGCTCCTGACCGCGACCCCCCAGTTCCTGACTAAAACCCCCTGCTCCTGACCACGACCCCCCAGTTCCTGACCAAGACCCCCCAGTTCCTGACTAAAACCCCCAGCTCCTGACCACGACCCCCCAGTTCCTGACCACGACCCCCCAGTTCCTGACTAAAACCCCCTGCTCCTGACCACAACCCCCCAGTTCCTGACTAAAACCCCCAGTTCCTGACCACGACCCCCCAGTTCCTGACTAAAACCCCCAGCTCCTGACCACGACCCCCCAGTTCCTGACCACGACCCCCCAGTTCCTGACTAAAACCCCCTGCTCCTGACCACGACCCCCCAGTTCCTGACCACGACCCCCCAGTTCCTGACTAAAACCCCCAGCTCCTGACCACGACCCCCCAGTTCCTGACCACGACCCCCCAGTTCCTGACCACAACCCCCCAGTTCCTGACTAAAACCCCCAGTTCCTGACCACGACCCCCCAGTTCCTGACCACGACCCCCCAGTTCCTGACTAAAACCCCCTGCTCCTGACCACGACCCCCCAGTTCCTGACCACGACCCCCCAGTTCCTGACTAAAACCCCCAGCTCCTGACCACGACCCCCCAGTTCCTGACTAAAACCCCCTGCTCCTGACCACAACCCCCCAGTTCCTGACTAAAACCCCCAGTTCCTGACCACGACCCCCCAGTTCCTGACTAAAACCCCCAGCTCCTGACCACGACCCCCCAGTTCCTGACCACAACCCCCCAGTTCCTGACTAAAACCCCCAGCTCCTGACCACGACCCCCCAGCTCCTGACCACGACCCCCCAGCTCCTGACTAAACCCCCCCGTTCCTGACCACGACCCCCCAGCTCCTGACTAAAACCCCCCGTTCCTGACCACATGGCAGTTAAAGGCTCTGTGATGAAGATTTCCTAAAGTACAACCTCAGACTGCAAGAATCCCAGCTGATCCTCCTGATGTTCTACTGCCTGCCACAGTAGATAAGCTGTTGTCTGTGGGGGATGTTGCTGAGACCTTTCAACGGTAGTTCCTGTTGTTGTGAATCTGCTTGGAGCCTGGTCAGCACAGCTGCCTTATTGTTAACACTTTCCAATGACCGACCCACCACCACCACAACATTCACGGGGGATCCCAACCCCACTGCAGAACTCCACCTCCATCCACCTCCATCCACCTCCATCCGTGCATTTATTTCCTGTACAGAAAACACACACATACAGACAGGCGTGCACGCTCGTCCTGTCGCCCTCAGACACTTCAGACTGCATCAGACAAACTGAAGGAACCCAGAGAAAACTCAAGCAGGCAGACGGAGAAGATGCCAACTGAACACACCTTGCTGGGGGGGGTCGACAGTTCTGACCCCTGCACCTGTCTCCCACCCAAATGCAGACCTGAGGTGGAAAATGAGCAACATGCAACCTGGAAATGTCACACACTTAGGTGAAGAATACGAGTTCAAAAGTTCATGTTCTTCAGTGGTAGACTGATGTTTCGCCTCATAAATCCTAAATCTTTTCCAGAATGAATGATGACAAGCTCAAAATGTAGTTTTGTAATTTTGCTGATAGGACCCCACTGTTTCCTTGAAATGTCAGTTTTGGAGTTTTGGAAGGATCCAGACTCGTGAGCAGAGACGTTTCCAGGTCCAGGGATGTGTTTAGCTGTTCCTCGTGGGTTCTTCTGTACCTGAGCCTGGCCTGCGTCTTTGGACTCACCTTGGTTGGACGCCCTCACACCTAAATCCTCCTAAACTGAACTAAACTAAACTGTCTCTATTTCCAGACAGCGTCTAGCTGTGGACGGATGGATGATAAACGCTCGTTTTTATCCTTTTGCAAATCAACAGCTCTTGACCGTATGTCTCCAGAGATCCACTTTCAGTGAGGACGCCTCCCATGTTTGAGCGGCTTGGTCTTGAAGCCGCTCTGACCCTCCACGCGTCTCATAAGCGGGCTCCAGATGTGCTAACGGCTGACTCTAATGAAGTAATGCAGCTGTGTTCACCGTCTTCCTCCATCACTGGGACTGTTTAATGGATATGCTCAGTAAAGACGTAAATTATAAACGTTTTATTTTATCAGCTTGAGTACATTGTGGTAGTTGTGACTAAGATGAGGACTAGTTCTCGTTAACCATGTGAAGCCGGACGTTTTAACCGACTCTGAAACGCCACTAATTATTTCTTTAACAATTTATACTTAAATTTCATTGTCATTAAGGATACAATGTTTTCTTTCATTATTATTATGTGGGTGTTGCTTAAGTCGGGTTCACTACTGTAAAACAAAACCGCCCTGCTGTGACTGCTGTCACAATATTGTCAGCTGAAAAGGAAAATCCTTAATTAGCTTTTACAAACCGAATATATATATTTGTGCATGTGAGAGAACGCTGAACAGCCTCGGGGGCTGGTTTGTGTTGCCTCTGATGAAGTGAGGGCTTTTAACGGTGAATGTTGTTGGCAGGGTTCTTCAGAGGGTCAAACTTCTCAAACTAACGGCATGTTGACAGAAGTGTGACTCACGCAGCTATTCAGATGTGAGAGCGACACGTCAAACCCTCAACCAAGTGTGTCACCAGTCAGAGCCGGCTTTGGAAAATACAGTAGACGAGTGTTTGTCGTTGTGTCTGTATCCAGTCACGCACCAACACGCTGTTAATCCTTCCCAGCCGGGCGGGTCGGAGGCGGCCAGCATTCCTGCCTTCTCTTTAACCTCATCAGTGGAGGACAACCAACCGTCCCACCCCTCAGCCTGCCCCGCCACGCGGCCACGTCTGCAGCGTCGCTGAATCCACGGCCGCCACGCGGGACACTCAGCACATTCAGGTGCAGGTCAGCCAAGCAGACATTTCAATTCCAAAGATGGATACGGCACCTCAGAGGGAACGGTAAGAAAGGGCTTAAGAGGTCCTTCACCGCAGGGGTCGGTGCTGTTCCAGCGTCCTCCAGCCTGACTGACTGACAGCTCGATGAAATAAAGCTTTTAAAGCTTCGTTTTTTGACACACATCCATTTCCAGCAGACAGCTGTTGACAGAGCTGGTTCCTTCACACCGTCATCGCTTCAAATACACACAGAAACAATTAAACAAATACAAATAATAATAAATAATTGCATAACTGATCTGCAAACTTCAATCCCGGGATTCAGAAAAAATTAAGAGTAAAAGAACAATTCATTTTGACTTGTATTTCTTTGCAGATAGCACGAATCTTTCTTTGTTCTCATTGACTTCATTTGATTTAATATACATGAGCGTTTATATTTCAGAACTGCAACACAATCCCTTTGTAACGTTTCCATTCCTTCTCGACACTACACCGATGTTCCGGCTTTGAGGACACCACGCGGCGAAGCGTTTCACGAGCACACGCCATCCCTTTCTTCCTAACAGGTCTGCTACTCTGAGCAGAAGGTGCATCCCTGATTCCTCTGAGCCCAGAGATGTTGATGGTTCTGGACGAAGCTCATTCCAGTGTCATTGGTGAATGTATGTTGGTGTTGACTGTATTGACAGTGGTTTCCGTGGCAACTGTTGGTTCGATCAGCTGCTGTGATGGCTCCTGATCCAGTCTGGTCTGGGGGGTCTGAGATCTCAGCTGTCCAGCTGCGTAGACGTGCGCTCTTGTCCTTTGGACATTGAAATTCCTCCAGATTCTTAAAGGGTTTCGTGACATTCTGCACCGTAGAAGGTCAAATATGAAAATTCCCTCCAATCTTCCTTTTTTATACACGGCAGTGATTTTTGCAGACACGTGTTGATTAGCTGGGATCTTTTCTCTTTAAAGACTCAACTTTCATAAAAATTGATTTTGTACCAACTCGTCATTATGATCACCTGTTTGAAGAAAAATAATATTCATCTTTTACCCTCACTACTGCTAAATGTCCCAACTCTGTGTAATGTGTTGCAAACCTGAAATTAAAAAATGTATGACTTTTAACAAATGAACTAGTTGATGAAAAAAGATGAAATATCTTGAGCTCATGCTTTCTGCAAATGAATAAAAGTCATCGTAGGAGTTCTTTTGTACATTCATTTCAGAGTTTATATCTGCATTTATCCAAATCTGCTCATCGTTTGACTCAAAATTGTTCTGTTTTCTTCTACCCAGAGCGCCGGGGTGACAGCCGCCGGCCAGAGGCGTCGCCGGGGGAGCTGCCGGACGCCTTCTCCACGTGACTGCCAGGGCCGGACACGGTCGGCGGTGTCTGCTGCGTCTTCGCGCTCCTCGCAGCTCCTGGATGCGTCATTGGTTTTACTGTTTCTCAGAGTCACTTTGGGAGCCCATTAATGTTTTCCATTTAACATCCAAACTAGTTGCTCCGGTATATGAAACATACTGAGGCGTCTGGGGACAGCTAACCTGCCAGATCCACACACACATTAACTGAGATCTCTGAGCAATGCAGTTTATTCTTCCCACGCTCCCAGCACTCTCATACATCACAGGTCCTTGTCTCCCCACACAGCGTGGGATGGTGGCTGGATTGTGACTCAGACTTTGAGACATAGCGAGAGCAACAGAGATGAGGATGAGGAGCTGGTGGGGTGGTGGAGTGGGGGCGACCGCGGGCGCCATCCTGGTGGACCAATTTAAAGCGCTGCGCAGGTCACTGTGGAAGCTGTGAGCCCCCGCGTCCACGCTGGTGAGCATCTACCATAACCAAGTTGTCCACACAATGGCTTGAAGTTGTTCTTGCATCTCTCACACTGCACAAACATGTCAGAGGACTGTTGAAGCCAGAGCCGGGACGGTTCCAGCCCAACATCAGTATAAGGGATCGATGCTAATGTAATCCATTGATCACAGATCGGAATGACAGCATCGATAAAAAACCAAATCCATTCAAATTCAAATGTGAACTCATAATTAACTCAATATTAAAGACTGGAGTTGTTACTGTTGCTGCAGTGCCACTTCATCGATCCTGCTCAGACAAATCGTTGCCTTGTTTTGAAATCATTTGGGGGGTTGGAGGATTCATTATTGTTCCTCCAGGACTCTCACTTTATCTTTCAATATACAAACTAATAACAACAACTTCCTGTTGATATTGATATCAGCATCAGTTGTTGGGAGGGATGGCATTTAAACCCTAATTCACAAAACCCAGCTGACGTGTGCGGTCGTGAGCAGAAGAAGACTCCTCCTCGTTCTGCATGTGTACGTTCAAACATACGGAACGGAGAACGGATCTTAGCAGAACAGGAACTAGTGTTCATCTCAAGTTGGTTTTAGTGACGCACTGTTCCGATCGCCGTTGACTTAGTTCACCCTAACCCAGGCATCTTCAGGCTCACCCACTCCTGGACTCCTGGACTCCTGGACTCCTGGACTCCTGGACTCCTGGACTCCTGGACTCCTGGACTCTGGCCCAGAATCCACGTGTCCACCAGTGATGCTCGACCAAAATCATTTTAAGTTCCTACTCAGCATAAAGCCATTTCCACACATTTTACCCCTAATATATATTTTTAATTGCTATAACATGAAATGTTTTGATCCTTAACACAAACCCAGCATTCACCTGTATGTTATTACATTAGAACTTATTCAAGAGTAAATAAGAACTAGAAACAGGAGCGAGCTGGCTACAGTCTGTCAGTGACTGATGATAACACAGATTTCTGTGAAAAGAAAATAAATCACTTCTATTTGTGATTCAAATTCAAACCCTAAAACCAGTGAAAAGCTTCATGTTGTGTAAAGCCGTGTCTCTGTTCATTTGTAAGGCAATGAAAGGATTTAAAAAGTGGCAGTTTTGAGCAGAGCCTGAGACGGACGGCTCTTTAAAACGTCTGAAACTAGATCAGAGGAATCCTTCAGAAAGGCACTGAGCTCTAATGCTGATGGACTCGGTTTCAGTCGGAGCTGTGTGCAGTCGCGCCGGACACAAGTGCAGAAAGTCCAGACCGATGGCCTCTGGAGAAGTTAGTACCTCCTCGGTTTCACATCAGTGTCTCAGGTGTGGCCTGACATGTCTGATCTCGTCTGGGGCGGTGGACAGAAGGACAGACTTCCTTCCATCTTCTATGGTCATAAGCTTTTAATCCTAGCCACAACTGTGTAAAAATGTAAGACAATCATCTAATCGTGGTAGTAAACGTTTGTAAACACATGTGGCGTGCGTTTGCCCCCGGCTGCGCTGTGAAGGTTTCTTGGGTCAGTGCTACTGGGCCTGTGTGCTTCATACCAGCGTCCTCCACTTGGGGGCAGAGTGTAAACTCGGTTTAGAGAATACAACCGTAAAATGTAGAGGAAGATTTCATTAACTGAGACAAATTGAACAAATATTAACTCCAAAGTTGAACTACAAACCAGAAAAGGAACCCCACCGTCAGAACAGAACGAAGACATTTGTTTCCGTAGCTGCAGGAACAGACGGAGTCGCTGCGTTGACTCCCAGCCAGAACAACTGTTGATGGAAGATTTGTACTCAAGGATAGATAGTTTGGATTTGACATTTGAACTTTTTTTTTTATTCCTCTCAAATATGAGAACCGTGTAATTTAAAAAGTTCAAACACGTGACATGATGTTTGAACAAAACCACCTTCAGAGTAGAGCTCTCTCTGAATAAACCCATCCATCTCACGACTGGGTTCCACGTCTGGTTTGAACTGGTTCAACTGGTTTTGTAGCGGTTTTTTGGGGCAGAGAAAACAGCGGTTCTCTGATTTTACAGATGTGGGAAATTGACGACATGAAACAAATGCGCTCAGCGACGTGCCACCATACAGACACTGCATAGACGGTAACTGTGACGAGTCGTTGCATCGGATTGGCCGACCTGATGGGGGCTACAGCATCAGAGCAGAGCAGCAGGTTACAGAGCTGCTGATCGCTCACTGACCTTGAATTAATGCACTAGTGATCAAACATATTTTAGGTCACGAACGTGTCTCATATTTCTTTGGGCATGTGCGCGACCGACATGCCAAACAAACGCAGAATGCTTGTGGCAACCGTGACATGTACGCGTCATTAGTCGTGTTTCCAGTACCTCTAGATTTGCACAAAACCAAATTTCAACAACAGCAGCAATTAAAAAAAACTAAATTATGTAGAAACCTGTTTACGGTTCCAGGAAGTTGTTTTTCAGGTGATTCGATAAGCCAGTTTGTCACTAAAGTGTAATGGAAACGCTTTTTCCACGTCTCTGGCAGCGCTGGATGTGAGTTTCATGCTTATATGACTGGTACCTGGTCGGTTGGTGGACTACAGAGACAGAAGTTTGGTGTTAAAGGTGGAGGTGGTGTCAGCCTCCTTCACCCAAACTGGAAGTTGGTTCCAGAGTGAATGTGCCTGATAACAGAAGACCATCCTCCAGATCTACATCTGGATCTTCTAGGAACTACGAGTAAACCTGCACCCTGAGAACGGAGAACTCTGTTAGGAACGTACGGTACTATCAGGTCTTGGAGAAAACCAGGAGTTTGGATGTTTAGGTGTTTATAGACAAGTTATAAAATGTTGAATTGGATTCTGAGTTTTCCGGGGAGCCAGTGGAGGGAAGCTAAAACTGGAGAAACGTGGTCTCTCTTTAAAACCAAACTTCAAACGTTTGTGTTCAGTAAAACATCTAGTTGGTGTAAACTTTAGTGTGTCAGGACCAGTAGTCACAGCTGCAGCTGCAGGACCAGACTGGAGCAGCTGGTCTTCAACACAGCTTCATCCTGGATCTGCTGCTGTAGACCTGCTGCAGGGGGACCCCAACATGATCCACTGACCTGCAGTCCCACCTCTGACCACCTCAGTGTCTGCTGTCTACACCTGTTTAGATAGTGGTCTCTGTAGTCCACCAACTAACCAGGTACCAGTCATATAAACATGGAAGTCTTAGTTCTGCTGCTGATGGATAATTATACTGATGGATCTGGTCTTTGGTACCTTTGATGGTGTGTCTGTGTCTCTTCTCTCTACTTCCTGTTCTACCCAGCTGGTCTTCAAGTCTGTTGCCAATCTTCCCAAGAGCGGATGTCTCAGGAAATGTCCCTGAAGGTCAGACCATGTGATGCTCAGTGAGATACAGAACAACCAAGAGCTCCGTCTCAGAGCCTACAGGCCTCCCTAATCATGTTCAGATTCATGACATCTCAGTAAGAAGAAAACTGAAAAGTGTTTCCAGAGAAACAAATCATCTTTCTGAAAAGAAGATGGAAGCATGAGTGAGTTTCACAATATGTTTATGAAGAATATAAACTTAAATGACCCGAAGCAACGTTGGAAAGAAGAATGGACCAGGATTCCTCCACAACCAAGAGAGGCACTAATAAAGACAGTTTCAAGTCAGTGTGGTTCAGGTTCTAGCTACTTAAAGTAGATCTACAGGCTACTGAATCAAGGGGGTGCTTTGTGTTGCCCATATGACGTTCTGCTTTTGGCTTGCTTTTGTAAAATCAACCACGGAACTGAAACAGTCGTACACTTCCACACAAACAGCTTTAAACTACTCATTTTTTGCCTTCTTGGCCCGTGGACTCACTTCAGGTTTTAAATGAAAGAATGAAACTTTTTCTGTGGCTGAAATCAGCTGAAAGTGAAAGACAAGCAGAGTCCTCTCCAGCAGGTTTCTGGTTTCTTCAGGTTACTGTAAGTTTCTGGTTTCAGCTCCTGCAGATAAGTCACGCTGTACAGTTTTACTGAGCGCCAGAGACAGACTCAGACTGGAGTCACACTTCTTTTTAATCACACGAGATGCCCAAAGGCAGCATGATGCAACCAGGTACGGATTGGAGGATCTTCGGGGGCTTTGAAGACCCTCTGCTGTCTTTTGAACAATTAGTGCTTTGTGGCTTGATTGACAAAAATGGTTTGATGAAAGGAGGAGCTGTTGAAGCTCTTGGGCCTCGGCAGGCTTTACTTTCATAACTTAAGACAGTTATTATTTTTAGTCAAATATGTGACTCTGTAAGACCATCACAAGGTCAGTGCAGGAGGTTCTGGAGGGATTTACTTTCACGCGCAATATGAGCCAACGTTTGTAAATGGGGACCACTGCTCACAAGCAGCTCATGACGGTAGTGACCACAGCAGTCCAGCCCGGATGAAGGCTCAGGAACGATCTGAGGTCGGAGGACAACGCGCACAGGTGAACGAGGCGCTCGGCCACATCCGCGTCGATAAATAATCTGCTCCACGAGAGTCATCAGACGTCACTGGTCAGCGAGTATCAGGAATGGACTCAGTTACCAGCCGGCTGCTGCCCACCCTGAGCATCTGGAAACAGCTGTTACTCCTCTAATTGAAGCCTTGTGGATAAGAAGCTGCTGCACGACCACGTCCTGGCTGTTTGCTCATGTTATCGTGCTCTTCATACCATCCCAACGCAGGGGAACATGTGGATCAGCACATCCCAGCTGAACAGCTAAAAACGTTTGGATGCATCTGTCAAAACCAAACAAACATAAGAGCCGCCAGAAGGAAACCTTCGGTGCAGGGTCACATGACTTCAAGTCAACCGCTTTTAAAGCCACAGAGCCACGCTTCACCCAGACCCTGACGTAGACAGTTTTATTTCAGAGAATTGTCATCTAATGTCCTATTTGACAGGATTACAATGATCTGGGGACCTGCGGTGACTTGTAATAATCACAGAGGATGTCAGTGATTTTAATCCCGTCTGAACGCGCCGTGTCTGTGATTTGTAAAGTAAAAATTCCACCACAAACTACCTGTTTCAGCAAACACCGAGGTCACGACATCAGTCATTTCTTTTCCTCAAGTCCCCTCGTGGCCTTTTCCTGCCGTGTTTCCGGTGTGATTGTGGCAGATGGTGTGATGCTGCACAACTTCCGCCTGTATCCACCATCTGCAGCCTAATGATCTGATGCTTTGACCTAACAAAGAACATACAGACATGAATCACCACGAACGTTCACACGGAGACGTCCAGATCAGCAGGACAATGCTGAGCTGAAGACTCGTGTGGCTGCATCACGCAGTAAGAAACTTCCGATCGGTCGTCAAGCTCAAAACCGCCAGACTTCAGCCGACGCTCTGGTCACGTTTACTGTTACCATGGCGACCTACAACACAGGCTGATTTTGTCACTTGTCAAAATGTGACGCTCAAATCCAGATGTCATTTCCGAGTGTCGAGGTCGTTTTTGTCCAGTGTGAATAGGACAATAGATTCAAAATGATTCAAAAAGCGAGGTTCGCATATGTTGTAATATTCCCATAAACGACTTACTGCACACATCCATGAACCTTTGGCGCTGCCGTCAGCAAAGCCGCAGGAATTCAACCAATCACTGATCACTTGAGCCAAACGCTCTTATTTTCAGGAAGAGTCTCTCCTTAAATGTCGATCTTTGGCTTTTAGGACCATGTGGAGGCCGGATAAGCATGTGTACACGCTCTCCTGAACGAGGGAGGACGTGAAGCGCAGGGAGCTCCTCCCATAACCGTGGCCTCTGGTATGGCTGCGTCCTGAACCAGGTCAAACGCAGCCATCACAGCAGGCCCGTCCTCACTACTAGTCAACGTACCCCATTACCAACACTGCCACCACAAAGGATCTCCTGTATTTATGTTCCTCTGTGGCGCATTTATCACGTCAACGTTAATTACACGATAAACCTTGATGACTCCGACGGATCGCGGCTGTTTCAAGGTGACGTCTCCTCCCAGTGACAAATGTTCCTGGCGTACCCGTCCCTCTGCGCTCATTATTGCCTCTAGGGGGCTTTTCTGCCAGCAACGCTAGTGTAGTACATAACTAAACCGTCTCGGCAGAAGCCGAGGTCTGGCTTGTCTCGTGGCGCTGCACCCAGCAGCACCACGGTTACGGAGACCATCATGGCTGATTGCCTGCTGGGCGTTCTGAAGCTCAGAAAGCGGACATGCTCAGTGTTTCCGTTTTGGTTGTTACCCGTTATGTTCTCATGTTTTTTGTTTCCGTTTCCGAGTCCGTGTCAGTAACTGTCTGCAGCTTCGTCAGCGCATCAGTCTAGATGGTTACAGCTGTGGGCAGGAAGGGTCACCAGAGCGCCGCCAGCAGATCACATCATGATTCCCAGGTGATCTCAATCTAATCCTGCCGTGGCGTCGCTCAGCAGCGCTGTTTCTGAAACTCTCCCGGTGGGACCCGAGGCCGGCTGATGACTGCACCCAGCGAGACCCAGGGATGAGTCCAAGCAAAGCCGCCGGCCCCGCAGCCTCCGGTAGGGATCGCTCTGACAGCAATGTGATGATGCACGGCTCATCCGGTCATCCCAGAAGTGGTAAACAGCCGTCTTCATGCTCTGTTTGTGAAGACAAACTGACAACAGCATGTGCACACTCTTCTTCCAGAGAAAAATGAGTTGTAACAGATCTGAGTGGGTCCTGTAGCTTTGGGCTCTAAATAAGCATCTGTTGTAGTGAGGTCCCAGACCGAGCTGAGCTGATGGACGTCTGCTGACGTCAGCGACTGCAGAGCCGTTTTCAAAGAGAGAGGATTTTAACCTTCACCAAACAAATTAGCCACACATTTAAAACAAATTTATCTTGTACCCTGAGAGCAGAAGAAAGGCACGTTCCTAACACCGATAAAGATCATTGATTAGTGATTGTCCCGCCACTCCCGTCTGACTGAGGAGTTAGTTGAAGCCAACTGAAAAGATTTACTCAAGGCCTTTGGGCGTTGGGCGAGCAATACCAGAACGTGGCTGTTGGATAAGTCAAATATCATTTGTATTTTTTATTTGAGATTAGGTTGGTGAATAAAATCGTTAGCAGATATTGAAGCAATGAACAGATAAGACATCTATGAGGCCTGAAGGAGAAAGTGTGAAAAGGTGCATTTTAATGGTGACGTGATGAGAAATAAACAAAGAGAGAATCTGAAGTGGGAGGGAACAAAGAACAACAAGGTTGATAATTACTTCATTTCTTAACAGAAAGTTGTGATAAGTTACTGCACCACCCTCTGTCCATCCCAGTGTTACCTCCACCTGTCTGTGTAGACGTCTCTGTTGGAGACCTGCTGACATCCTGACCTGCAGTCCCACCTCTGACCATCCCAGTGTTACCTCCACCTGTCTGTGTAGACGTCTGTTGGAGACCTGCTGACTTCCTGACCTGCAGTCCCACCTCTGACCACCCAGTGTTACCTCCACCTGTCTGTGTAGACGTCTCTGTTGGAGACCTGCTGACATCCTGACCTGCAGTCCCACCTCTGACCATCCCAGTGTTACCTCCACCTGTCTGTGTAGACATCTGTTGGAGACCTGCAGACATCCTGACCTGCAGTCCCACCTCTGACCACCCAGTGTTACCTCCACCTGTCTGTGTAGACGTCTCTGTTGGAGACCTGCAGACATCCTGACCTGCAGTCCCACCTCTGACCATCCAGTGTTACCTCCACCTGTCTGTGTAGACGTCTCTGTTGGAGACCTGCTGACATCCTGACCTGCAGTCCCACCTCTGACCACCCAGTGTTACCTCCACCTGTCTGTGTAGACGTCTCTGTAGGAGACCTGCTGACTTCCTGACCTGCAGTTCCACCTCTGACCACCCAGTGTTACCTCCACCTGTCTGTGTAGATGTCTGTTGGAGACCTGCTGACATCCTGACCTGCAGTCCCACCTCGGACCACCTCAGTGTCTGCTGTCTACACCTGTTTAGATAGTGGTCTCTGTAGTCCACCAACTAACCAGGTACCAGTCATATAAACATGGAAGTTTTAGTTCTGCTGCTGATAGATAATTATACTGATGGATCTGGTCTTTGGTACCTTTGATGGTGTGTCTGTGTCTCTTCTCTCTGTTCTTCCTGTTCTACCTGGCTGGTCTTCAGCAGGATCCAGGTCCTGATCCTGGTTTCTTCCCTCTTAAAGTGGAGGTTTTTCTACCACTAGGGGAGTTTTTACATGCCGTTGTTTATGTAATATTTGTTTAGGGGTCATGTTCTGGTCTCTGTAATAGACGTTATATAAATAAAATAAAAAAGAACTGAATATCCTGTGAATATCTTGTGTGCTATTTGAATTGATGGTTGACTTACGGAGGTGCAGCCTGGGCCAGACATCAAGTCTGAGACAAGTACTACATGTTAGTCCCGGGTCACTAACACCCATCCCTGATGTTCTCCCGGCCTACTTCCAGACCTCGTCTTCAAAAAAGATCTGGAAGTTTCAGTCTTCATGTCCAACACGTGTTTCATTCATTTCTACCCACAGTTTGATCTGAGAGGTACGTAGATAAAAGAGGGGGTGTGATGACGGAGGGGCTGACAGACAGGCAGACAGACGGACTGGCAGACGGCGACACACAAACTCTGAAAGGGAGCATGGTGTTCATGTGCTTCCTTTAATGACAGCACTCACTTTAACAGCTGAGCAGGACCATGTTTTCTGATGCTCTGGTGGGGGTGTGCCCACCTGTGTGTGATATAATATTGCCATATCAAATCAACATTATAAGTCTGTCACATGACCCAGGAGTGTCAGAGAGTCTGCGAGAGCCCAGTAGTGATAGAATAAACTTTTCATGCTGCGCTTGAATCTGAAGCACAACGGCCTCTGACGTACCAGTCAGAAACCGGATCCGCTGGCACTTCAGCGTGGGATTATTCGGGATTTAAAAAAGGATGCTGCACAATGTCAGGTGTGCAGAGCATGCGTTGCTAAGGTTGCTTAACAATGGAGTGAAACTAAAAACTTGTTCCTGCACTAAAACAAACCAAACCAAACCCATGTCATCCAGCGAGCACTAGTGCACCAGACAATGGAAAAGGCCAGGACAGGGCTCGTTGCTGGAAATGTTTGCAGAGCAGAGTTTAAAACAGCGTGGGAAAAATCACTAGGGCAACGACAAAGTTCTTAATTAAAGATCTGGTTGCGCCGAAGTGCAGGGGTTAAACTGGACCGCGACTGAGACCAGGGACTAAGCCCGGGTAGTGAGCACAGGGACGGAAACCCAGGGACTAAACCCAGGGACTGAACCTGGGTACTGAGCACAGGGACTGAACCCGGATACTGAGCACAAGGACTGAGCTTGGGTACTGAGCACAGGGACTGAACCCGGGAACTGAGCACAGGGACTGAACCTGGGTAGTGAGCACAGAGACTGAACCCGGGTACTGAGCACAGGGACTGAGCAAAGTGACTGAACCCAGGTACTGAGCACAGGGGCTGAGCCTAGGTACTGAGCCCAGGGACTGAACCCGGTTGCTGAGCACAGGGACTGAACCTGGGTAGTGAGCACAGGGACTGAGCACGGGGACTGAGCACAGGGACTGAGCCAGGGTACTGAGCACGGGGACTGAGCACGGGGACTGAGCCAGGGTACTGAGCACTGGGACTAAGCCCAGGGACTGAGCACAGGGACTGAACCCGGTTAGTAAGGCCGGGTACCCAGTCTGGGGACTGACCTGGGGGACTGACCTCTCCCCCACTGGTCCTCAGCATTCATTTACCGTTAAGGCCCATTTATACTCTCTGTTTGAAACGTAGATGGACGCAGCCTTCTGTCTGCATCCTGCGTTGATTTCATTCGTCTTTTGGTTCGTAGTCTGGACTCTTAATATTACAGAGGAACGTCGTGGGGGCAGCACAGAGCATCGTGAGCCAATCGTTCTCCTGATGGGAGGAAACCAAACAGATGATGAAGAAGCTGCTCAGCCTCATTCGATTTCTATTTCATGCATGGGTAACACTTAATAAAAGGATTCCACGTTCACGTTCCGACGTTTGTTCCGTGCTCTCACATGCCGCCGCAGTTGGCGCCGTTTTTAAGTTTCCTTTAATAGATGAGGTCACTGTTGTCCAGCGGCCTCCACAGCCACAAGACCTCTTACGTGGCCATTTACAGATTTATGTGTGTGTGATTGCCAACTAGGAAATAATAGATGGTGGAGACTGTAACAGAGGTTAGTGGGCTTTTTCCATTTCCTTTATGAAGCAATGTTAACATCAGACAAGCAAGGACACTATTTTCATATAAACCTAAGAAAAGGTATCTGCTTAAATTAACGTTTGTGAGTGAATAACTCATCACTGACGCCTGGGTGCTGTGTTGCTAAACAACCAGACGTATGAGGGACAGTGACAGAGGACGTTTACACGAACGTGTTCTACACACCGTCACAAAGCTCTCTTTTCTACTGGCAGAAAGCATTTTAATCTTTTGAATTGCACCAACCGTTTAGGAGTTAAGCTGCTGAGAAGCTCCAGTTACAAACGCATGAGGATCTAGCGGCAAACGGCGTAAAAGTGGAGCTCCTGACCGGAAACATGAGACCTGCACTCTGGAGGGGTTAGGGTAACGTAGCAGGGAGAGGTGCTGAAGGAGAGGAGGTCACAAAGTTCTCGTCTAGAGCGTCTGTGATTGGACGGTCGTCCTGCAGAAATCCAGGGCGGCACAGACAAGTCGAGCATACGTCTTTATGGCTCTATTTCTCTCCTCTTCAGGAGTTTTTGGATTTCTAGATATCCTTCGAGGACCTTCGTGGGGGCGGGGGCATCGTTAGCTTCTTCAGCCTGGAGGGAGCATTGTTTCCTGTTTGTGTATTCAATCAAAGATATAAACATATCTGCATAACACATCAGAAATATGTTAGTGGCAGCTATTGCAGATTGGACTTCAGCAGGGGTCTGCGGTCACGTTGGCCTGTGTTGTCAGTTCGAGGACGTCACTCTGTCCGATTTGGAAGCAAATGATTGAGAATCAGCTTTGCTGGCCTTGGTAGTGATTTAGTGATTCCTTAATGAGTTGCTTCTTTCTGTAGGGCAGTAAACCCGCGTTGGCGGTGGTGAACTGTTTGTAATGTATCTGGGCGGCTGGTCCTGGCTGCCGCGGTAAACCAGGCTGCATCTGCATTTCCCACTGTTGTTTTACTGACGCGGAGCATTACTGCAGGTGATGCTCACAGCCACCTACTACTTAGATAAATATCCACACATCCCAATATTCAGCTCCACCTCAAAGCAAGATCTTAGGAAACTGTCTCAGCGTTTAAAAGAGGCCAGAATATGGCTAATCTAAGCGTCCTCAAGGTGACGACGGGCTTGTGCACCCATTCCCACCAGGTTTCCTGCCATTTGCCTCAGAGGTGACCCCTAGAGAAGCTTCATTTCACAGGATCTGACATCACGTGCTGATGTCACCTCATACTTATGGTGGAAAATCTCATTAATGCCCTTTGCAGCTGTGAAGGAAACACATCACACAGATGCTGCACACTTTTTTCACCCCCAAAAAAAAAAAACATGAGCAAGGGCTCGGGCTTCTCCGCGTAAAAAGCTCTAATGTGTGTGTTGCACTATTTCTGAACGTCTGCTCTCATGTAAGTGTGAGTTTGAGTGAGTATTTCATGGAAGATGTCAACTCTAATGAGGTGTTTTCCTGGACTTGGCAGGCTGCGGCTGAGATTGGCTCCCCTTATTGCAGCCGTGGATCCGTGGAAGTGTGTCCTGGACCTGGTGTGGGTGTGACGGAGTGTCACCTCTGGGTGTCATTCCAGGTGATGCAGCCTTTACAGCCTTCCTGCAGAGCTGCCGCCTGTTCTTAACAAGGACACGGAGGCTCTCAGATGCAACAACCCAACACTTAGAGACGGTTCCTGACACACTGCTGCCATAAACACACGGCAGCGAGGGCGGGACGACGGCAAAGAACGCGGCTGCGACGCGGCGTCGCAGCCAAGGAGACTGACATGCGAACATGTTGAAATGCAAATAAAAACCATACAAATACTGTTTTCTACGGAACAAAAGAAAAGGTGGAATGTTCATAGCAGACATTTAGAGGACAGCTCATTTTGAATCGAATGGCGGTTTGGACAGGCTGATGTTTGCCTCCGTGTGTCCTCCGCTCTTCTTCCAGCAACAGTCCATAAATGTCTGAATCTGAGGACACCAGTCGATTGTCCCAGTCTCGTCTGATCTGGAGCTGCTCAACAGTCCTGGATCTTCTGTTGGATAAAGCTTCAGATGCTTTCTGCACTGCGGGCAGACCAGCTCAGCAGCTGGACTCTTCTACTGTGGAGCCCTGCTGTTGGTGTGGTTTAACCTTCTGCTACTGACAGATGGAGGACCTTCTCTGAAGGAGCGACGTCCTGGATGGAAGCAGACGTTGCTCTGAAGCCTCTATGGGCCCTTCAGCATTACCGTTTCTATGACACGTGCACACAACTCCATGCCAACTTTAGAACTGATAACAGCCTGGTTTTGCTGATAAAGGCGGGATGGTCGGCCTTCTGTCTGAAGGACGCGTCATGCTTCAAAAAGAATTTTAAATTTGGATGTGTCTGACCACGGGACAGTTCTCCACTTCATCTCAGTCCTTTTCAAATGGGCTTTAGTCCAAAGAAGATGGTGGTGTTTCCAGATAATGTTCATGGCGTCTTCTTTTCATGTCACAGCCTAAAGCTGCATTTGTGGATGACAGAGTGGACCGAGTTCTCAGACAGAGATCTGTGGAGGCGTTCCTGAGTCCCTGCAGGGATCTCCGTTAAAGAGTGCAGTGCTGCCCGAGGGCCAAAGCGTAGCGGGCGTTCAGTGGTCCGCCGCAGGTTCTTTCACGACATTATATACTGTAGATGAGACGGTGAGATATTCGGCCTTCCCGGTTTTATTCCCGGAAACACTATTTCTGAAACTGCTTCACAATTTGTAAACATTTGCCGAACCTTTTCCAATCTTAATTTCATCCAGTTCGTCCAGCTGTTTCTTCTTGGCATCACCTACTTTTCCAGTTTTTTTTGTCCACGGTCCAACTTCCCGGCTGGATGTGGGGATGTCCAACACAGTCTCAGCAACACAACCGAGAGCCCGCCATGGACACATGGCCTTTCTCCCTCTGGTTCCACAGAAGCGTCATAAAAACGAGAAGTGTAAAGTAGAGAAGAGGAAACAGAAAGCGCATCAGCAGTCCCAGAACGCAGGGATCGCTATCTCACCCCGACATCTGCAGACCATTCTCCTGCAGTCACACATGACGGATGAGCGGCTCGGAAAAGTTGGGCTCATTTTCCTCTTTCAGAATCCACATTTCTTTTTTTTTGAATAGCAGGAAATTAATGGTCTCTCTCCGAGGACACTTACACGCACTCATTTATCTGCTCTCCATGCTCATCCTGAAGCACACTTTTTATCATCAAGCAGTAACCAACAGCGGTAAAATTGCTTAATTAAAGCATGAATGTTTAATAAACCCAGCGGCGGCGGAAGGCAGGACCTGAGACAGGCCGTCCACCGGAGAGCAGCCTCGAGGGAGGAGACGGACCGGCTACTTCAACTCTGATAGCGTTCCCTCACTGGTTCTTCTGCGCCCAGCCATGTTTTCCATCTTACTATTTCTTTTAATCTTTGATTGTGTCTTATCACCGCTAGGATTAGGGTTGGTGGGGAAGGGGGTGGGTGGGCGCGTGGCAGTGGGTTTGATTTTACTGTGAAGCACTTTGTGCTGCATTTTATTGTATGAAAAGTGCTTTAAAAATGAAGACAGGTTTGATGATTTGATTTGAAGTTCACGTGCAGCGGCTTGTCGCGACAGAGTCACCTGGAAAGGCCAGGCGTTGCGTGTGATCACAGTCACATGTCCTGCTCACTTTCAGCCATCCATTTTGAAAGTCCGGCATCACTACAGCAGCTCCAGCTCACCCAGCTGGACTCCAAAAGCCTGTAGGAACGGCAGATCTGGTCACACACAAGTCCTGCTGCTCGTCACAGACACAAAAGGTCCCTACATGAGCTCAACAGTTCAAATCCTTCCATGTTGGAAGCAGAAACAGATTCACAACGTGGAAGTGGCGAGCACCCCCAACCTCCAATCGAAGGTCTGCGCTCTCACCTGCTTTTGTGTAACATCACAAGTTATGTTGTCTTCCAGACAGATGAAGTGGAGTGATGCTCCCTCCATCCATCATTTATACCCGCTTACTCCGTCTCCGGGTCACGGGGGTCTGCCGGAGCCGATCCCGACACATAGCAGGCGAGAGGCAGGGGTCCACCTGGACGGGTCGCCAGTCCATCGCAGGGTCGTAAAGACAGACAAACATGCTCACTCACATTCACAGCTACAAGCAATTTAGAATAACTGTGGGAGGAAGCCGGAGTACCCGGAGGGAACCCACGCCAGCACGGGGAGAACATGCAAACTCCTCACAGAAAGACCCACCGGGCCGGGAATCGAACCAGGAACCTTCTTGCTGTGAGGCAACAGTGCTGACCACTAAGCCACCGTGCTACCAGACTGGTGCTCTTTTCTTTTTTTCTGTGAGTTGGAGAACTTGTCCAGCACACGTGCACTTTGATTGCATCACAGCGAAGAGGCGTGGACACTGCAGGGCCTGTTAGGATGAGAGCGGATCTAAAAGTTCAGACTTGGCTTGTCGGTGAATGCGTCCAGTATGAGGGCTTTATCTAATCCTGGAGTTCAGGGCCTGAACTCCACACCGGTGCCGCTCCGGTGAATTTGGTACACAAATTGGTGTTTCAGTTTCATTATTAAAAACCCACAATTGTGAAAACAGAAAAATCCGCTCTGTTCTAGTGTGGACGGACTAATACGGAACATGTGGAAACACTGACGTCGTCTGTTCAAGTTCATGTAACCATCACGGAAACATCGGCTCAGTTCACACACACGGACAACACGCCTGCAGCTTCACAGCACTGAGGAGCTTGAACAAGAACCCGCGGTCTTTGTTCCTTGGCGTCTGCAGCCAGACTTTGTTTAATGTCGTTGCAGATGTTTAGCTTTGAAACGCTGTTTCCACAGAGACCAAATACACTGAGCAGTTCCAGAAAGCGCATGGACTGAGCCATGGTCAGCAAACGTCAGGAAACTTTATGACATCATACAGCACTGATGTTCAGAACTGAATCCCCGGCGCCTGAAGCCAAATACACTGTGCTTAAAAACATGTTTAACTCATTTTCTGATCACAACATCATTTTGATCATCCAGATAACTGATCGTAATCATACTCTAGATAGTTTAGATGACATGGAAAAGCAGAAAATGCGTCTCTTCAGCTCCTGGGACCCTGTGACCTCATCCCCAGGCTGAGCGTTTTCTCTGGCGCCACATACAGGCCGAGTCACTACATGTCACCTTGCAATCACTTTCTGCTGCTGAAATGTGCCACACACTTTAATGTAAATGCACCTGGACTGAGCTTCAAACTAAAAGCCATGTTTTTCTGTTTGATAAAACGACCACAACTGAGGGTTTTGCGGGCTCCAGCAACATCACATGTCAAAGAATAAACCCCTAAAAGAGGTCAGCGAGCAGTGACAGCAGCAACGCCATGCAGCAGTGAGCTGCAGGCCTGATCACAGCAGACGCTCTGACACGTCAATGCAGGAATTACACAAACACGTCCGTCTCAGGCGCGTCCTGCTGCGGTGCATGCTGATCCTTTCAGGGTTCACAGAGACACTGAAGGGAACTTAACGCCACTCACGTCAATCTGCTAGTCAGACTGTGACAAGTTAATGTCTCTCCTGGGAAACCGGTCTTTTCACTTATCCAGATCAATCAAAGGGAAAGAAAGGAATTTCTCCAGAAGTAATATGCTGCCGCTGATGTTCATGCTGCCGCTGATGTTCATGCCGCCGCTGATGTTCATGCCGCCGCTGATGTTCATGCCGCCGCTGATGTTCATGCCGCCGCTGATGTTCATGCCGCCGCTGATGTTCATGCCGCCGCTGATGTTCATGCTGCCGCTGATGTTCATGCGTCTCCCTCTTCAGCCGTGTGCAGGAATGCGTCCGTGCCAGACGTCTCCCAACTCAGACACGTTGAGGATGATGTCTTTTTTTAACTGTAGCTTCTACTTTATTTATATTACTGCAAATGTGTCTTAAATACTGAGAACCAGCTCCTTGGTTTTTGTGTTTAATCAGTTTAAATCTCTAAACCCTACTGACACAAGTCAGAGTTACTTCATTTATAAAACTTGTTGGATCTTAACTTTGAGTGGTGTGCTTCCCAAAGTTAGTTAGATCTAAATGAGTGCAGCTAGTTATGTCCTGAAACTATAAAACAGATCTGGTTTTGTAAAAGTCACCTGTCATATGGAGCAGCTGCTCTCATTGCTTTCCAACTATTGTGCACGGCTCCTGCACACTTCCGGGATTATAAACACAAATCCTAGAAAGCATACTGCAAAGATTCCCCGTCAGCTAAAGAGCCAAACTGGATTAGGATAGGGACAGAGGGCAGAAAAGGAAGTCCGGGATCCGCCGGTGTGATTCCCTGATGCCAAGCAGCACTTAAACACGTTTTCTCCCGACAGACCAGCAATGCACCCCGAGCAGAGGATTGTCTGGAGATGGACAGTTGGAACAAGAGTTTCTTAGGGCTGGTGTAAATAAAACTTTAGGTCTGAATTAACTTGTTTTAGTACTTGAGTAAACTTTGTGAAAGCCTCTATAAATTAAGATTAGAATGTAAATGGAGTCTGGTGACCTCATATGGCTTGTTCTATAGTTGTACAATCATTACATTTTTATTTCTATATTCAGGACCCTAACTTAAAAAGCCCTCACAGACACGTCAAAGAATTGTGTATCTTAAATATTTACAAGGACATTATCTTTGTCTTTAGCTGGTTATACGTGGACAACTTCTGAATGTTCTCCTGGGAAGTCACAAGGACGGTTTGGGTCTTCAGGGTACTGGCTCCACTGAGATGTCAGACCACATCAAATCCACAACTTTGACCCGTCTGTCAGCGAGAGTGAGACAGCTGAAGAAAGAAGACAGGACCCCCCGTCCAAAAACAGGTGGAAGGTAAAGAAGACGCTGTCTTCATCCCTCTGGGTTTGAAGACGGCGTCGGGACGGAGGATGGTGCGAGCCTCGGCGTGGCTGCAGCTCCTCAGTCGCCCCCAGGAGGAGCAGGAGAAACCCTGCTGCACGGCCAGTGCAGTGGTTCACACTTCACATGCGTGGAAGCTCACACGCCTCTGCACACACACATCAGCTATTCTACAAACACACCGCGTGTGTGTGCACGATTTCCCAGTACGCTGTTGGAGGGTGATGATGGAGCTGATGGAGCTGATGGAGCTGCTGCATGTGCAGCAGCCAGTGTGGTATGAAGTGAAAAGACAGTGGGGAGAACTGCAGGCTCACTTTACGTGGAAGGGGGCAAGAACCACGGGTTTAGGGCAAAAACCACGGGCTCGAGGGGGTCGAGGGGATCAAGGCAAGAACCACGGGCTTGAGGGGGTCGAGGGTCTCGAGGGAAGAACCACAGGCTTAGGGCAAGAACCACGGGCTCGAGGGGGTCGAGGGGCTCCAGGGGCTCAAGGCAAGAACCACCGGCTTAGGGCAAAAACCACGGACTCAGGGCAAAAACCACGGACTTAGGGCAAAAACCACGGGTTTAGGGCAAAAACCATGGGTTTAGGGCAAAAACCATGGGTTTAGGGCAAAAACCATGGGTTTAGGGCAAAAACCACGGACTTAGGGCAAAAACCATGGGTTTAGGGCAAAAACCATGGGTTTAGGGCAAAAACCATGGGTTATGGGCAAAAACCACGGACTCAGGGGCAAAAACCATGGGTTTTAGGGCAAAAACCACGGACTTAGGGCAAAAACCATGGGGTTAGTAGGGGCAAAAACCACGGACTTAGGTGCAAAAACCATGGGTTTAGGGCAAAAAACCATGGGTTTAGGGCAAAAAAACCACGGACTTAGGGCAAAAACATGG
>JABWDQ010000184.1:3260838-3311708 GCA_014839995.1 Xenentodon cancila | reverse complement strand
GAGGACTGTGGTGGGGTGGAGGACTGTGGTTGGGTGTTGGACTGTGGTAGGGTGGAGGGCTGTGGTGGGGTGGAGGACTGTGGTGGGTGTTGGACTGTGGTGGGGTGGAGGACTGTGGTGGGGTGGAGGACTGTGGTTGGGTGTTGGACTGTGGTAGGGTGGAGGGCTGTGGTGGGGTGGAGGACTGTGGTGGGTTGTTTGGACTGTGGTGGGGTGGAGGACTGTGGTGGGGTGGAGGACTGTGGTGGGTTGTTGGACTGTGGTGGGGTGGAGGGCTGTGGTGGGGTGGAGGACTGTGGTGGGGTGGAGGACTGTGGTGGGTGTTGGACTGTAGTGGGGTGGAGGACTGTGGTGGGTTGTTGGACTGTAGTGGGGTGGAGGACTGTGGTGGGGTGGAGGACTGTGGTGGGTGGAGGACTGTGGTGGGTTATTGGACTGTGGTGGGGTGGAGGACTGTGGTGGGGTGGAGGACTGTGGTTGGGTGGAGGACTGTGGTGGGTTGTTGGACTGTGGTGGGGTGGAGGGCTGTGGTGGGGTGGAGGACTGTGGTGGGTTGTTGGACTGTGGTGGGGGTGGAGGGCTGTGGTGGGGTGGAGGACTGTAGTGGGGTGGAGGACTGTGGTGGGGTGGAGGACCGGGGAGGACATATTTTACATAACGTTACCAGACCGTACCACGGGGAAGCACGTCTCCTCATGCTGGCAACATAAGCGATGGAAGAGGCACCTTTAAGTCACTCCACTCACCAAGGACTCCCGATCCACTAAACGTCTATTTCTCCTTTAGTCATAAAAATCCAGATGGGCTCACGGGAAGTGCTGCGGTTTAGGGAATGATCAGGTCCAGTTACAGCGTTAGTGCGCATGACATTATCCTGTAGGAGAGTAAAAACCCCCAAAACCACTAACGGAACGTCATGCACACTCACCACGACACCTAAGATGTCCCGAAAGGTTAGAAACAGGTTAGCCTCAGTCACAAGGCTAAACCAAACTAGAACCTAGGTTCCTTTGAGAACAGAAAACTGACGACAGAAGAAACAGCATCACAGTAATGACCCAAGCAGCAGCGTGGCGGCTAGCCTCTTAAACTGTCATGAACCGGTGGTAGCCAGCTGATAATCCGCATATCTGGGGGGCAATTGGTCAAAACGGCCCCACTGGGGCTCCTTTCCATTTGTTTAACACGTGTTGCACAAGACCCCTTCCCTCTGAAAGCTACAAATGTTGTTTTTCATCAAATAAAGTAAAGGATTTGTTCATATTTGTTGTCCATCAGGTCTATCGTGTCTGTTCTTTCACTTGTAAGTAATGTGTGTGATTTGGTGTTTTGAGGCCACAAATAAAATGTTGTTAAAACCCACTAAAATCCTAGGGCCGGCCCTGACTGGATTCTTGTTTAACTTGTTTTATAATCACAGACAGCAGAAGCGTCTCGTCTGAGGCTCAACTGCCGAGAGAGCTGTGCAATTATTTAAACTTTAATTTTGCCACCCAGGGATCACAAAAACAATTTAAGTGAGAAACAATGAAAATCTTTCAAATGAACTGCATTTGTTGTTTCGACCATCTAGAGTTTCAAACACAATGAAAATTGAAATAAAAATGATCTACCCCAAGCGTGAGCGCCACCTAAGGAACCGGAGGTCCCTCCTACAGCCTCTAATAAAAACATTTTCTACTTGTTAGTTGAATATTTCCAGCCTAAATGATGTCTCTTCACTTTATTCCCATTAACCCCCATACAGTCAAAGGTTTCCAACTTTGAAAATGTACAGACTTTTGTGTGACCTTCCTCCCTCTGCAGAGGAGGAGGAGTGGGGGCGAAGAACTCTGGTTACAGACACTCCTGAAACCAAAGAGTTCAGCTTTGTATTACTTTACCCAAACAACGGGCATCGATCCTCATCAAGATCGTTCCACCTCACCCCATCCCACCGCTCAGCTCTCGTCAGCTCCTAAGTCTTCTTTATTCCTCGCTCCCTCGCTCCCTCCCTCCCTCTCTCAGCTCTGTATCTATTGTCTTTCCTTCTTCCATCGCTCTCCACCACCGCCCTTCTTGTGCCCCCGTCCATGCGCAGCACGCCTCAACCGCCTGATACTCCGACCTATTTCTACAGTGAATCCATTTCATCTCCCCAGTCCCTCTTTATCTTCATCCACCAGTTTAATCCATGCAGTCACCCATCCACCCAGACATTCAAAGACAGTTGGGTTTTTCCATTTGAGCTGTTACCAGCGTTTCACAGTGGCTCTTTCCCTCTGAACCCGGGATTATCATCCCTCTGAACCCGGGATTATCATCTAGGAGGCGCTCCACCTGTGTGGGTCGGACCGTATGGAGAAAGTAAAGCTATAACGTGTCCTTTTTTTTTTTTATCTCTTCATAAACCAACAATAGATGTTGTTTTTTTCACTTTTCACACCTTAAGGCATAAACAGCCCACACCCTGCTGTTGAGCACCATAAGAAGGATTACATAAGTGTAATAACTGGTGAAGAGGAGGCCAGGGCGGCAAGGGAATATTAGCTGATTTGGAGACTGGAGGAGGATAAGGCAAGAGATACCCACTACGACATCTTCTCTGGCACGGTGTCAGCCCACTATCAGCCTGGGACGGGAAATATGGCAAGGCTGTGATGATGGCTTCCATACAAGGAAGGAAGAAGACAAAGACCAGGAGAAAAAGACCCCAAAAATGATTAGGAGATGCTATTGTGAGAAGAACAATGGTGCTAAAGTTAGTTAGTTAGATCCACAAGGTTTAACACTACTATTATGTGTAGAAACAGAATTAAAATCATTTATTCGCAGTGACTCGTTGTACTAGTCACAAGAAGAACGTAGCTGTAAGCCCTTACGGCTTGTAGAGCCACGTTTAGCAGCGATAACGTGGTTTCCCTCGGACTTTGTCAGTCTCTCGTGGTTTTGGAGGACTTCTGGTCCACCCTTGGTTCCACCCTGGGTTCCACCCTTGGTTCCACCCTGGGTTCCACCCTTGGTTCCACCCTGGGTTCCACCCTTGGTTCCACCCTGGGTTCCACCCGTGCTTCCGTTCATTGAGGATTTGGGACACTCATTTCCACACAGCTCTCTGAAGGTCCCAGGTTGAGGTCTGGGCTTTGACCCGGTCATTCCATTTGTTTTCAACCTTTCTGATGTAGATTCTCTTCAGTGTTTGGGTTCACTTCCTGTCATTGGCCACCACCGTGCTCGACAGTGAAATGCTGTCATTGGTTTTCTCCAGACTTGGTTCTGGACATTAGGACCAAACCTCTCCACTGTGGTCTCATCTGTCCAGAGGACATTGATCCAGAAGTCTGCTGGTTGTTCAGATGCTGTTTAATGAACCCCAGTTATGTTTACATGTTCTCATTAGACACACAAACTGCCTCATCTTCTGTGTTTTCAAACATTTCTAAAAATCATTTCATAAAACTCTTCAGACTCATGTACAGCAAAGGTGTGTTGGCTGCTACTAACAATTATTTTTATAGTTAACTCATCTATCGATTATTGAAACAATTAGAAGGGAAGGGAACAGCTGACAGGAACAGCTGACAGGAACAGCTGACAGGAACAGCTGACAGGAACAGCTGACAGGAACAGCTGACAGGAACAGCTGACAGGAACAGCTGACAGGAACAGCTGAACGGACAGGAAGAAACGGAGGTGTGGCCACGTTTCGGATGTTAACGCGCCTCCAGGACCTCTGCAGTACCACCACAGACCATCACAGACCAGCTTCACCAGCGCAGGTGGTCACAGGTGTCTTTACGTGGTCCATGATCACACATTTGTGACGTCAGCTTCTCTCGACCGTTGCTCCTGAAGGGTGGGTGCAAATCAAAACTCGAAACGCTTTCTGAAAGTAGACAACGAGAGCTTTCCGAGGGTGGACCAGATGATACAGTAGACGTCCTGGTAAACGTCGCTGAGCAGCGGCAGCCCGGAGTTTTATCCAGGTTTGGAGGGCAGTTTCTGAGGTATTTGGGTCTCAGTCGCCGCACAAAACAAGGCGATCGTGTTCACGGTCACGCTTTGTGTTTCCTCACGGAGGACTTCTGCCCCGATGACCTCACACAGACACATGCGTGTGCTCACATGTGAGACACGCCCACCAGAGGGCACGACGGACAATATGCGGCGTCGACCGCCTGAAACAGACGCAGATAACTGCGTTTTTAGACGTTTTAAAGTGTTTTCTTGACTGGTGCCATTAAAAGAAACCTCCTTGAAGTGATGGAAGTTCAAATCCAGCAGGAAACGGACGTGTGATGACGTCACCAACTAATAATCCACGATGGCGTTGGCTGGCAGCGACCTTTGTGACTACGTCAGTTATTTGTTGCAGCTCTAGTGGAAAGCCACACCTGAATACTCCAGATCAGCCAACAGAACGTCTGCACACCTGCTGATGGTCAGCTCCTCCTGGGCACACAGCTTAGTTTTCTGTAACCCTAAAAGGCCCAATGCATCATATTTTGTACATTCATTTCTGAGATCTTTGTAGCATCCCCTTAATCAAAACAGGAAAAACTGTTTAATACAAACCAAAAAATTATAAAAGAAAATAAAACAAAAAATACAAAATATGTAAATGTATCTCATGTATTCAATATGACATATAACACTTCAAATTAAAAAGAAATGTTAGATTTTTTGTGATATTTCACATGTCAGGCTTTAAAGGGTAAAATGTTTGCTGAACCATAGATGATGGAGACAAGCCCAGAAACGTTCTGTCCTTCTGACCGTCGGATAGAGATGTCAGGCCACATCCTGTCCACGGAGTGAAGGAGCGGGAGACAATTAGGCTTCAGCCCACGAGCCCTTTAGCCCACTGCATCTCTACCTTCCTCTCCATCCGTCTTCTTTTGTCTCTATTTGCACCCCTCCATCCCTACAGCTATCCAATATCAGCACTTGATTCTGCTCTGTTCCCGAAAGCTTCCCTGAGGCCGATCAAGTGTCACTTCCTGGACCACAAAGGGAATGAATACATTGCCGACATTACAAGGTCACGGAGCCGGCTTCCATCACAGGAAACCTTAAACCCTCCATTTCTCCTCTCCACAGCCAAAACACGCCATGAGCCTCTGCGCCAATGTCACACAGTTATCATCGCTTTACGAGGCACACAAACTGGCAGGAAGTGAAAACACGGTTTCCCAAAAATGTGGGGAAGCTGTGCATGACCAACCCCTACGTGTTTGGATATTTTATTTTATTTACAAAAGAATATAAAAAACAACGTACCAGCTGCTGAAGCTAAGACATTTTCCCATGTCAGCAAAAAAGTTGGGACACAAACTACGAACTAAGAAGAGCTTTTTTCAGCAAGACAAAGCTGAAACACATACTGCACCCGGTACAAGAGATGAGTAAAGCGAGTGAGCTGCCGGTTGAGGATTAGACTCAACAGAACCCGGTGAATGCTGCTCTGGTGTCTTACAGCGAAGATAAGTGTTTCTGATTGGCTGTGCAGCTCACGCACTCGGAATGATGTCATTCCTTTCAAACTTTTATTTTTAACCAGACACAAAAGCGTTTCTACTCACCGCTCAACTCCACTTCCTTTGCAGTGTCTTTGACGCTGGGTAAACAGTTTTCCAGGTAAACTCCGTTGTGATAACAGCCATCGCCCTGGCTGAGCTGTGGCGGCGGATCCCAGCATAAACACGGCGTCTGCATGATGCCGCAGGGCCTGCTGGACGTGCTGGACGCCAAGCAATCCTCCAGCCACTGGCACAGCATCTGACAGGCCGCCATGCTGGGGTTGCGCTTCCCCACCACCAGGTACTCTGTTTTGAATTCGCCGTCACCGCCTGTGATGGCGGCGCCGGCTCGAGGAGGCCCCTTCCTCACTTGTAGGAACTGCTTCCCAGCCTCCAGGAAGGCCACCGGGGTGGCGGCGTCGCACAGCCTCACCACCTCATCAAAGCCCTCCATACCCAGGTAGGTGCGTGTGGTCTCCAGGAAGGAGTCGTACTGGAACGTGCGCAGCTGCGATGGCACGCAGCCCTCAGTAGGTTTGGTCACCTTAATGAAGATGGTGTAGCGTCGTGGATCTGGGTTCTGCAGAGTCCAGGAACAAGGCACAGCGGGGAACACGGACGAAGACAGGAAGAAGCCAAAAAAACGACTTTGGACTAAGGTGGAGCAGGAATCCGACTCCGGGCCGGAGGGGGCTCCATGGCACCAACTCCTCATGAGCAGAAGGGGGGCGAAGTAGAAGAGCAGCGCTGCAAAAGGCCATCTCGCAGGGCCGGGGACGGGAAACGTGTTTGTCATGACTCCCAGCTGAAGAAACGGGACGATCTCACAGGTGGGCGAATGGTCTCCAGCTTTGGCTGGGTCCAGCTGTGGGTAACAAGATCACGATGAGAAGGGGAGGAGGACGAGGATGAGGAGGTGAGGAGGCCGGGGGGATTGGTTCCTCTCAAAGATCCAGTGATAGGCCCATGAGTGTGAGAGTCGACGCTGAGATTCACAAGAACCTGTGAAATGGAAAAGACAAGATAAGGATTAAACTTTGTATCTGATCAGGCAGAGGAAGAGGATTACACTGATTCTATTTATCTGCACAATGAGAAATCTCTATCAGCAACTGTTGTTTGTGCAACCAGAACAACTGCAGCGACTCGGCTCTGGAGAGCAGCCGAGTCTCACAGAGTCTCACAGAGGAGACGGCAGCAGGGAGATAGCGCCTTGGTTAACTTCTCCCTCATTATGCAGGTTCAAATTGGTCTCCTCCTCAGAGACAACTGCTTTCCTTGCACGTCTGCTCCCATATTTCATCTGCCAGCACAATCATTTTTCCAATTATGAGTCTATTAATTACAAAAAAGGACACACCTGCAGTCATTCATTACTCCACTTTGTCCAGAAGAAACCACAGACAGTCATGTTTTGGCCACGCTGCCCCTCTATTTTAGCTCACTGAAACCAATAATCAGCCTTAGAAACAAAAACAGCCGTATAGTTCACCTTTAGTCATATTTCACGTAGGATTTTGGAAAGCGGAGCTGCTTAGTTCTGAGCTAGACTGGTGTCAACACAGTTTACCAAGACTACAAGTTCCAGTTTCACTCATCGTATATGTGTTTGTGGAGGAAGGAGAAGACAAAAGTACATTACAAATACACATACATGTGTTCAATAAATAAACCACAACAGCCTGTGTGGGTTTCCGTACATTGTGCTTGTCTGGTACTGTGACTAAGATGCGGATCAGATCCCAAACCAGATCATTCCAACACCTTGACCTCACGCTGCCTCTCCATCAGGCTGTCCTTCACAAGTCTGTGGTCTGTCGTGCACATGTGCATGACGTTTTCACTGTCACACAGCTTCAGCAGCTGGGCGTAATCACTGAAACCTAAAACAGCATTTACACATGAAAACCACTGAGCTGCTCTGGGCTTGTTCCAACAAGGTCTACGTGCACTTATTTCAGTCTTGAAAGCAGGCTTTTAGGAAACACTCAGTGGCATCAGAACTGTCAGTTTTGGAAAGTTTCAGAAATCAAAGGCGGAGTGGCTCCAGAGCTATCAGAGGAAAGGAATTGCGAAACTGCTTTTACAACTAAAGAACATTGCCTTTGCCAGGCCCGAACAACTTCAGAGCTGTCAGCTCCCAAAAAGACTGCCGCAGCAAAGTCACAATATCTCATATGACTAAGCAGCCAATGGTTTTTCTTCTGGTCTAGTGAGTCATCCTGTCTCATTTTATCTTCACCTGGCTCACATCCCATCCTATTTCACTCTGCTTCTTCGTGCCTCCTCCTGGCAGCTCTCTCACCCCACCTCACAGCAGAAAAGCAACCAGGGAACACTACCTGGGCCTCCTTCCCCTGACAGCTGACAGTAATAAAATGAATAGAGCTCTAAGAGAGGATAAAGAGCACTCTTTATCGACAGCTCCACCTTTTCCATCCACAGACCCCCACTCAGCCAGTCCACACCAAACCTCCACCCCTCCCTCTGATCAGCCAACATTCAGTCCTTTATTGGAGTCCTGCTCCTGCTCAGACTCCCTTCATTACCCACACCACCATGAAACACACTCACAACCACACACGCCGCTGACCCCTCGTCCTCTATCGATCTCCGTGTTTGAGAAGAAAACAGATACAGAACAGGCATTAACACACTTTCATCTGCTTGGCAGCTGGAGAGAATTAGACGAATCAGTGAGAAAGATCTCAGCCAACGTCGCTGACTAAAATCTGCTGAATTAACCTGGACCTGGACTTCAGATTTAATTTTCCTTGTCAGTTCAGCAATAAAGATCCTCGAATCTCATTTCATACAACCCAATTCCAACACAGTCAGAATGCTGAGGAGAGTATGAATAAAAACAAAGAGCGCGCAGCTTCGTTAATCAGATTTTACTCCCAAGAGAACAGTGGAAACATATCAAATTGTCATGGTTTTGGGTTTGTTTTGTCCCTGTTTTATTTTGAAAGTCCGTGTCCTCGTGTTTAGTTATAGATTTGACTTCCCTCGTTCCCAGCTGCCCTGATTGTTTGCACCTGTGTCTCCTCCGTCCTGCGCGTTTATCTTGTCTGCTTTTTCCCTTCTTCCCTGCTGGTCCGTACTGCTTTGAATCTCCTGTTGCTTTGCCGTCCTTGCTCCCCTGGGTTTTCCGTGTTTGCTCCCCCGTGTGGGTTTTTGAGTCTTCTTCCTGGTGCTTTTTGTTCAATAAATTACTTTTCCCCTAACGCCTGATGCCTCCTCTCCTACATTTGGGCCCTGTGTTCTGCTACTTCTCCTAAATCGTTAAGTCATGGTTTTGGGTTTGTTTTGTTCGTCTTTTACTTTGAAAGTCTTCCCCCCCAGTGTGGATTGTGGTGAGAAGAAATAAAAGCAAAACAAAAGTTGGGTGATTTTTTTACATATGTATAGCTGGGGGATACAGGTGTGGCAGAGGCCAAGACTCTTCATTCCCCGGCATGAGTAACGTTCCAAACGAAACCAGACCGCAGCAGTCCCATGACGCAGCCCGGAGGCCGCCGGCCATGCAAACGGCCACGCCGGGACCATGGCTGCCTATAATCACCTGCATATGATCAGCTAGGTCACTTAGTTGACCCATGTCCCGAGGCTGCCGTCCTCGTGCTGTGTCTATTTTTCCTCTATCTCAGTACCCTCATTCCCATTTAAGCTACTTTCAGTCACTTGTACCACAAAACACAAAAACTAAAAGAAATCACGCGTTGATTTGGGGCCATGATTTTTCAAAGTAAAGTGCCAGACAGCTGAGTTCAGAATGTAACTTTTAAAAGTCACATTAAGTCTTTTATTCCCTTTTTTACACATAAGATTGGATGAAGAGGCTTTTTACACAAGGTCCTTTCTTTACGTGGTGCCAGATGTTGTTTTTGGCTCATCGTGCTGCTCTCATGCATCAGAATATCATTTTATTTATGAGCTTTAATGGACATTATTTATAAATGCCAAATCATTGTTCTATGTCAGCTGTGAAAAAAAGGTCTGGATTTGGCCTGAAAATAAGTCAGTAAGTCAATGTTTACACCCTACCTTTCCAAAACCTCTGTCGACTGTCGGCCTGATATCCAGGCAAAGGTGTTGGTGATAATAGCTGAGGTGTTACAGTATACATATACACCACTGGGAGTCATTAGCACAGAAATGTAATGAATTACAAAAACACAGTCAGCTGACATAATGCAACCGTTCTGACTGGACAATAAGAGCAGATGACTGTTAGAGCAGGGAGACCGTCTGCCTGGAGTCTGATTCTTGTGTTTGCATCGCACCTCGCGGCCCCGGAGACGGACCAGGCCGATGGTTTCGGACTCATTCCCTTTACGGTCCGTCCTGTCCCGGAGCCAGTGGCGCGCAGCCATGCAAACGAAACGCACCCAGCTGATATGAGGATAAATGGACGAATTCAGTCAATGTGAATGTTCGTCCCTGTGCCGTCCCTGGGCCGTCCCTGGGCCGTCCCTGTGCCTTCCCTGTGCCGTCCCTGTGCCGTCCCCGTGCCGTCCCCGTGCCGTCCCCGTGCCGTCCCCGTGCCTTACCTGGGCCGTCCCCGTGCCGTCCCCGTGCCGTCCCCGTGCCGTCCCTGTGCCGCTCCTGTGCCGTCCCCATGCCGTCCCCGTGCCGTCCCCGTGCCTTACCTGGGCCGTCCCCGTGCCGTCCCCGTGCCGCCCCAGTGCCGCTCCTGTGCCGTCCCCGTGCCGCCCCTGTGCCGTCCCCGGGCCGCCCCCGTGCCGTCCCCGTGCCTTACCTGGGCCGTCCCCGTGCCGCCCCTGTGCCGCTCCTGTGCCGTCCCCGTGCCGCCCCTGTGCCGTCCCCGGGCCGCCCCCGTGCCGTCCCTGGACGCCCCCGTGCCGTCCCTGGGCCGTCCCTGTGCCGCCCCCTTTGCCGCCCCCGTGCCGTCCCTGGGCCGTCCCTGTGCCGCCCCCTTTGCCGCCCCCGTGCCGTCCCTGGGCCGTCCCGAGGTGAACTACCTGGAGCAGACCGGCAGACTCAAACTTATGTTGAAACTTATGTCATAAAACTAATGTTAAGTAGTCAAATTGAGCTGAAATGATACCTGCGGCTAGCACGCTGCTTGAGGCGTCTGGAGACGCCGTTTGTGGTCTTCACTAACGTGACGTGAAAGTAACACAGACCTCTGGCTGGTACGTCCATACCATTAACAGTGCCACAAGAGATCGTATCTTAAAACACAAATGTTTAAGCTTTGCTCACAGCTCAGGTCCCTGAAACTGCTGGTAGCTAAAGTGATGACATCACAGCTGCCTGAGCTGCCTTTAAGATTTAATTAAGAGCCACCGCATACCATACCACCGGTATTTATAAAGCGTTTTAAAGTGGACAGAAGTGCTGTACAGCAAGTTTATAAAAGTCATGGAAATAAAACATAACATAAAGGAGATATCTAAAAAAATGGTTTCTTCTACCAAACACGTGATGAAATTTTCAAAAGGTCCTTGAAGAGAAACTTCTCCAACAGTCCAGAAGCAATTTACAGGTGAACTTTTCACAACAATGGAGCGCCACAACCCAAAGTAAAATTAACAACGATTGGGATTGAAATGTTGGATTTGTGGCTGCACACCCTAATAAGTCCTAATCCTAAAGTCAAAGCTAAATAAGTCGGAGCCCTTCGGTCAATCCTCAAGAAGCTGGCAGATGAGCAGAAGATTACCAGGTCACCAGTACAGCAAGAATGGATCTCCATTCGTCAAGGTTTGGCCCAGAAACTGATATCCAGCATACCAGAGACAATTGTAGAGTTGTGAAGAAAAGGGTCTGCCACTGTATAAACTCTTTGAACGCTCATAGATGTACTTCAATACATGGAAATAATTGAAAAAGAAAATCTAAGAATACTGAAACAGAAAAGTTTGTGAGAACCAAACATTGTACATAGGCTGATACCTTGCAGATGTACATGTAGATGGGGTTCATATGAATAAAATTCTGTTGTTTAGTAGTGTTCATTCCTTTCAGCTCGAGGTTGAAAGAGAACGCAATTAGAAGATCAAAGCTGCTGTATTTGCCACAACCTAAGAGCATGAATCCACGCCCAACAGGCTGGATGTGGGAGTCCCTGCCAACAAAGGCTCAATCACCGGGAAGCAGCGGCCCCCAGACAGAAATGCATCAGGAGACAGACAAAGAGAGCATTGACGAGAAAATGATAGAGTCGCATGAAGCATCACTTCTCACATCAGCAGCACAGGCATTTCTGGCTGATTAGCAGAATAACACATGGACCTACTGATACACCAAGCTGTGCAAACGACAAGAAAAAAAAGGGCATCAGGAGACGCAGCCAGACTCCCTCTTCAGAACAAGCGCTATACAATTGTCCTCTGTCACGGCTTCTTTCACATGCAAAGTAATAAGGCCAATTTTATTGATGGATATTGATCATGGAGGCTGTTCAGTCAATGGAAAACCTACAATGCTAACATTAATGTGACTGAAGTCCTGCAGTTAACAAATTTTATAGTTTTACCAGACTGAGGAAAAGCGACATTTGAAGATGAAAAGAAACAACTGATGTGTAACGTGATGGAGCTCCTTCACTATCTGTGGTCATTAATATGGTAAATATGCACATACAAAAGTATTTCAAGCAAATATAAAATGAAAATGCAGATGACGGTGCATTTGCGTGCAGCCTGGGTGCTGTCAGGTTGGGCTCCCTTAAACACAAATCAGCTTCCCAACTACAGGCCTGGTCTCTGCAAACAGATCAACCCCCCATGATGGAGTTCAAGCAGCAGGACCGTCTGCTGTCCAGGAAAACATGTGCATTTTATGCATAAAAATGACTCGTGTGTGTCCACACTTGCACAGCGAAACGCACATAAATGTGACATAAAGATGCAAAATCGTGAGTTCATTTATGCTAAACTATTTTGAGCGTAACTGTTTTGCTGAATCTATTTTGGGGTCACTCGTACCGGTTTACACACAGCAGACCAAGCTGGCAGAAAGTCCGACTTTCCAATCACAAGCTGTGAAGGTCAAAGCTAAAGAAGAAGCTTTTATGTGACACCACTGTCCTTTTTATAAGGACAAGGGACAGAGGAGCAGAAATAGCAGCAGTTTGTCGAGCGGAAGTTTTAACTTACAAGTTCTTCTGTACACCTGAAGATTTCCACCAGATGATGTGATTGTTGCATCTCAAAACTTTCTGGTCGACTCATGATCCCATGAGTTAAGGCCAGATGATACGGCCACAATTTAGATCCAAATATTTCTTAAATATGGTTGATACAAAACCACGGAAACACAGCCAAAAATCTCCCCAAAGAATAACTATAATAATAACTAACCCACCAACTACTGAAGAAAGAAATTACCATAAAAGTCCATAAAACACCTTCCTATTAGTATTTTAAAATCATAAATCATTTAAAAAAGTCAATGTTAGCCTTATATTAGTGTTAGTTTCTTTAAATTCTGTCAAATTTAAACTTCTTCTAAAATATTTTGACTGTTTAAAATGCTACAATAAGGATAAAGAATATTAAAAGAGCTGCATAATACAGAAAATACCTCCAATCGGGGAGCTCGTATCAGGGATCAATGACCGGCAGCTGGTTCTGACGTTCCGAACGCCGTCGTGTCCTTAATGGCGGGGTTTGCCACAGCGTTAGTGGCGTCGTTTCGACGCTCTGACTGCTTTGCGCCTGCCTAAATGCAGACATTTGTTTTCTGTGTGGTTTCTCTTTGCTTGACACGGCTTGTGCTGATGTTTGATTGTAATTGATGGTGTGTAATCACGACACTCTCCAAGTGTTGGATAGGCGGAGCTGGTTGAAGTGGTGGGGTAGATGGGTAGTGTCGTCACCGTCGCTGCCACCTTCAGCACATTTGGCAACACACTGAAACTTGTAATTTGACCTTTAACCAAACTCCTTCTGAACTACTGAACTGCTCTTGCCTCTTTTATTGGATGTTTGGGTATAAAAAGAGCTTCTCAGAGTGGCAGTGTCTCTCAGAAGCCAAGATGGGTAGAGGATCACCAATTCCCACAATGTTGCGCAGAAAGATAGTGGAGCAATATCAGAAAGGTGTTACCCAGCGAAAAATTGCAAGTATTGACCAGAATTGGAGAGCATTCCTATTTCTGAACTTGAGAAACTGGTCTCCTCTGTCCCCAGACGTCTGTTGAGTGTTGTAAAAAGAAGGGGAGATGCCACACAGTGGTGAAAATGTCCTTGTCCCAACTTTTTTGGGATTTGTTGACACCATGAAATTCTGAATCAACATATTTTTCCCTTAAAATGGTACATTTTCTCAGTTTAAACTTTTGTTCCGTGAGTTATGTTCTATTCTGAATAAAATATTAGAAGTTGGCACCTACACATCATTGCATTCAGTTTTTATTCACGATTTGTATAGTGTCCCAACTTTTTTGGAATCCGGTTTGTATATTGTTATTAAATTATTGTCTGGACCTTCTATGAATCCAGCTGAAAACTTCACTTCTTAAACACTGGTGGCGTGACCTGAGCTCGTGGTGACGACAGGGCAAAAGCACGCCACAGAGTTCGGTGTTTCCGAGCCCGGTAGGACCTAGTGGCAAAGAAATTCTTTAACAAGATGAGAAACGCATCTCAGCCTACACACTAGTTTAAATACTGAACTTGCCGTCAAAAAAATCTGTGAATCACAAAATAAACTGAAACATTTTTGTTGGCTGCTGAGCTCCAAAGGATGGATCTAGAAGATGAGATCCTGATGTTTCCTTCACAGCAAAATCACCAGTGTGAAATTAACACTAGACTGTGTGTACATGTGTCCACTCTCTATTTACACTAACACATTTAAAATAGTTAATTATCTGAACCAAAGTTACTCCAAACTGTATGGGGCTCAGGATCAATGCTGGTGATCATGGATAAGTGTTGAAACACGACATTGGAATCAGGGTGTGGTCAATGTAACACTGCAGGATTGGAAAGCCTGACACTAAACGTTTTACTTTTACACTAAACGGTGTTAAAATAACACTAAAAAGTGTGGACACATATATGTCTAGTGTTGATTTAACGCTGTGCTCCAATTCAAAGCCCCAGATCAGGCTGAAGAAGAAGAAAAGTTCTGCCTCTGAGGACCGGACCTGCGGTGGTGCTGACATTGCAGCCACGTTTAACTGTGATCCCAGATGGAGGTGAAACTCAAAATGCAGCAGTTTAGGAAGCAGCGTGTTCGAGCGCTAATGTTGGCCAGACGCCTACGGAGCAACGGGTCTCTGGGTCTGTATCGATCCCCAAACCCCAACCGGAAAACCGGAAAACCGGAACACCGGAAACAAGTCTGAACTCAGTGTAATTCCAGCAGACTAAGAGAAGTGAGACGTCTGCACAGCAGCCTGCTAAAGCAGGAATGTGACACATGAACATGGAAAGAAGATTCTTACTTGGAGGTTCTGCCAGTGTTGACCTTATTTTAGCATGTATGAAGTTTGTCCAAATCAGCTCTTTAATGTGGCTTCCTCCACGTTTCTGGTTTCTGCAGCTTTAACCAAAGTGTTGCTTTATGCACCGACCCATGATCCCATTAAACCGCACCTTCGGACTCTGAGGTGAACCGTGCACATCGAGCTCTTTTATGCAGACCTACACATTATATGTGTAAAACTTACAGAGCAGCTTTTGTATGTATTTATTTTTCACTCTCCAATCTGGCAGTTTTCTTCCAAGAAGCCTGAGTGCATTCCTGAATCTTCCTGAATTAGGGAGGTGAAGATAGATACAGGCTCAGAGAAAAACTGCAGGGTTTTTTTCTTGACGAAACGCTGCTGTCTGTGAACAGCTGCAACAACAAAATCTACAAAGCTCTGAAATTAAACTGATAATCATCTGTCTCAGCTGATGAATGTGTTTACTGTGGGAAATGCCAAAGCCTTTCTAATAAGCACGCACACACACACACACACCCACACACATGCACACACACACGCACACGCGCGCACACACACTTACACTCACACACACACACACACACACGCACACACACACACACACACACACACATGCACACACACTTACACTCACACACACACATGCACGCGCACGCACACACATGCACACACATGCACACACACACACATGCACACGCGCACACTCTCACACACACACACATGCACGCGCGCGCGCACGCACGCACACACACATGCATGCATGCACACACACACACACACACACACACACACACACACACACACACACACACACACACGCACGCACGCATGCACACACACGCACACACGTCCTGACTATTATTCAGATAATTCACGTTTCACTGCAGCTCCCACATTTAACTGAAAAAAGCTGACTTCAAAAAGATAATACGCGATCTGTTCTCGGGTGTTCAGAAAGAAGTGTGTAAGGGTGTGCACAGAAGAACCGTCACATCATTTAGGAGATACTCCAGGTGGATTCAGGAATGCCACGAGATTCTGCCCGGGAGACGGACCGGTACCAGCTGGCCTGGCCAAACCGGGCGCGGAGCGTCTGATGCAACCATCTAAACCCCGTTCAAACAGAGCTGGAAAGACGTGGATGAAGCTTTTTAAGGAGGACCTCAGGAAAGTCAATGCATGACAACAGGGCAGGCTGCGGCTGTGCGAGAGTTTCTGCACCTCTTTCCCAGGCATTTTCGTGTCAACATACCTGTGTAACTGTCTCACGTGGTTGCCAGTAACAGTAACCAGTGAACTTCAATTAAACTACAATGATCTTTGGCTTTCCCCGTCCTTCCAAACAGACCATACTGGTGGAAAGGTCTGGACACATGTGTTAACACAATGCCAAGAAGGAACGACATAAGGAAGCTGCCAAAATATTTGCTTTTTATAAAAGTCTGCACATCTTATGATCAATTCATGCAGAGCTGATGATTAGCAGCACCTGGCTGAAACTTACCCTTTTATGTAAGCGGTTAAAGGGTACTTAGTAATAACAGTGATATTAGTAATGATAGTGAGTACCTAGTACACTCTGATCAGATGATTTTTATTATGTTTATGCACAAAAGAAAACAACTTTAAAATTTGGCATATGACTATTAGGATGAGCTGGTCTGTATCAGATGATGTAATGGCCATTGCTTCATTGCTTGTCCCTTCTCTCCATCAACTTTGGGACGACATCTTGGTGTAACCAGATGTAGTGGAACAGAATGATGCCGTTCTTCTTCCTGAGCTGCTGGTGGAGCAGAACGTGTGATGCTCTCAGTGTGCATCAGTCAAAGCCTGCAGAGCAGACTGCAGACAGCAAACAGGCGTCAGCACTGTTTACAGCTCTGCAGCGCTGAAGCCACTAAAGCCCCATGAGTGTAATTGGACATGTCTATTATTAGGTTTACTGTACAGATTCTGTACTGCATCAGTTGAAGACAACACTGTCTTCAAGTGAGAAAAGAAGGGAGAACCGGAAAAGGAGAGATTTATTTTCCACTAGCAACAGGCAGAGGTGACAACGTTGAGCAGATTCCAGAGAGAGAAGAAATGATGACACATGTAACCCCAGCTTATACTTCTGCAGCATGCAGACAAACAGTACAAGTGGTGTTACAAACACATTAATGGACTGAAGATGACAAAGAGACTGTGGGCTTTGTTGGATTCCCACTTCTAACACGCCCTGCAGCAGAGAGAAAAGGCAAAGCCAGATTAGATTCATGATGCTTGTGAGTGTGTGAGAGCGCGTGTGTGTTATCTCCTACTCCTAATTCCCATATCTCTCAGTGGGGATGTTACTGATGGCGATGTGATGGTCCTTTTTCCACCAGCGCCATAAGTCTCTGGATAATGGCTGCTTTGTTGTACGACGTAATCGCATTAATATGAAAGGCAATTGCACTGGGTAGCAAATCATAGCAAGCTAGATTGTATTGAGATGAAAATGAGTTAATCAGAAAAGCTATGTGTTTGCACAAAGGGAGGAGGATTAAAACTGAAAGAGGACTTCATATACAACCCACTGCTTTGAAATGTTATTTCTACTGTGTTCTGTCAAGCTCTAAAACGCATTTTATACCAACCTTTCAAAGTCTAAAAGTCGCTGCGCTCCCGTCAGATGGATCAAGGACTCTTTATTTTCACATTTCTGATGAAACAATTGGAGTCATAAGTGAAGCTGGAATAATTTAATTGGAGTTATTTGCATTAGAGCTGCTTTGATGCATCTTTAGTTTCACCAAAGGAAACAAGAGTTTTCTTCCGATTACTGACACACCTGTATTTGCAAATGCATTCATGACCTCCTGCGCAGACGCAGCTTCAGCTGGGTGACTGCGAAGTGCAGATTACTGCCTGAGCTTTGAAGCACGATGGTCACTGATCAGGAGGCGATACTGGCAAGTAATTGGCTGAGACAACTGTCAATCAAAAGGTACGCCTCATTCGAGAAATAGGTTCAGTGCTTTATTTACGTTGACCTAATGTGGTACAAAAAGTTTAACCTCCCTCAGAGAAGTCATGGATGTTTAATAAAACAAAACAAACCAAAGCAGTGTTTTAAACCAGGCTGTAAATATGTGGATACATATTTATAGTGTCTCAGGACACGTTGTTAACATGTAATAACAATATGAGAATACAACAATCATTTGTTTAAAGTGAGAAAAATAGTCTGCTTCTGTAGTATTGCAATTTAAAAAAAAACAACATTTTTAATAAAAATGGAACATACAAAAAATATTATTTATTTGATTATGTGTGTATATATCGCCTATTCCTCCCCAGGCGGTTCCCCTCTTCAAGCTCAGGTTCTCTACCGGAGGCCAGGGAGCTTGAGGGTTCTGCGTAGTACTTTTACTGTTCCCAGGACAGCACTCTTCTGAACCGAGATCTCTGCTGATCATTGCAGATGTTCCTGTAAACTATATTCACTATCTGGTTGTGTCTGCTTTACCTGCCAGCATCGTGCTATGTGCTGGATTGTTTATGGGGCATTTTTGTACAGGTTGTACCTGGGATCTGGTTTAGTGACGTAAACCTGGTCTCTGTTGTATCTGGGTTCTTGTCTGGTGTGGTAGACCTGGTCTCTGTTGTATGTGGGGTCTTGTCTGGTTTGGTAGACCTGGTCTCTGTTGTATCTGGGTCTTGTCTGGTGTGGTAGACCTGGTCTCTATTGAATCTGAGGTCTTGTCTGGTGTGGTAGACCTGGTCTCTGTTGTATCTGGGGTCTTGTCTGGTGTGGTAGACCTGGTCTCTGTTGTATCTGGGGTCTTGTCTGGTGTGGTAGACCTGGTCTATGTTGTATGTGGGGTCTTGTCTGGTGTGGTAGACCTGGTCTCTGTTGTATCAGGGTCTTGTCTGGTGTGGTAGACCTGGTCTCTGTTGTATCTGGGGTCTTGTCTGGTGTGGTAGAACTGGTCTCTGTTGTATCTGGGGTCTTGTCTGGTGTGGTAGACCTGGTCTCTGTTGTATCTGGGGTCTTGTCCGGTGTGGTAGAACTGGTCTCTGTTGTATCTGGGGTCTTGTGTGGTGTGGTAGAACTGGTCTCTGTTGTATCTGGGGGTCTTGTTTAGTGACGTAAACCTGGTCTCTGTTGTAGTTGGGGTCTTGTCTGGTGTGGTAGACCTGGTCTCTGTTGTATCAGGGTCTTGTCTGGTGTGGTAGAACTGGTCTCTGTTGTATCTGGGGTCTTGTCTGGTGTGATAAACCTGGTCTCTGTTATATCTGGGGGTCTTGTTTGGTGACGTAAACCTGGTCTCTGTTGTATCTGGGCTCTTGTCTGGTGTGGTAGAACTGGTCTCTGTTGTATCTGGGGTCTTGTCTGGTGTGGTAGACCTGGTCTCTGTTGTATCTGGGGTCTTGTCTGGTGTTGTAGACCTGGTCTCTGTTGTATCTGGGGTCTTGTCTGGTGTGGTAGACCTGGTCTCTGTTGTATCTGGGGTCTTGTCTGGTGTGGTAGACCTGGTCTCTGTTGTATCTGGGGTCTTGTCTGGTGTGGTAGAACTGGTCTCTGTTGTATCTGGGGTCTTGTCTGGTGTGGTAGAACTGGTCTCTGTTGTATCTGGGGGTCTTGTTTAGTGACGTAAACCTGGTCTCTGTTGTAGTTGGGGTCTTTTCTGGTGTGGTAGACCTGGTCTCTGTTGTATCAGGGTCTTGTCTGGTCTGGTAGACCTGGTCTCTGTTGTATCTTGGGTCTTGTCTGGTGCAGTAGAACTGATCTCTGTTGTATCCGTGCTCTTGTCTGGTGTGGTAGAACTGGTCTCTGTTCCAGCTGGGGTCTTGTCCGGTCTGGTAGACCTGGTCTCTGTTCCAGCTGGGGTCTTGTCCGGTCTGGTAGACCTGGTCTCTGTTCCAGCTGGGGTCTTGTTCGGTCTGGTAGACCTGGTCTCTGTTCCAGCTGGGGTCTTGTCCGGTCTGGTAGAACTGGTCTCTGTTCCAGCTGGGGTCTTGTCCGGTCTGGTAGACCTGGTTTCTGTTCCAGCTGGGGTCTTGTCCGGTCTGGTAGACCTGGTCTCTGTTCCAGCTGGGGTCTTGTCCGGTCTGGTAGACCTGGTTTCTGTTCCAGCTGGGGTCTTGTCCGGTCTGGTAGACCTGGTCTCTGTTCCAGCTGGGGTCTTGTCCGGTCTGGTAGAACTGGTCTCTGTTCCAGCTGGGGTCTTGTCCGGTCTGGTAGACCTGGTCTCTGTTCCAGCTGGGGTCTTGTCCGGTCTGGTAGACCTGAAAACTGCATCTTCAGTGAAGCAGAGTTAAGCTAACGAAGAAAAAAAAAGAGGAAAAGTCGGCCCGCCTCAAAAACACGGCAGTTGTTGGTCTCCTGCCCTTCAGTACTGAAACTGATCCTTCCACTGTTGGACCTTGCTGGAACAAATGGGTCCAAACATTTAAAAATTACACCACTGCTATGAATATAACAGGATGCCAAACTTAAGGCGCTATTGTTGCCTGTCGCAGAGGAGAGAGTCCACAAAAATTATGACAAGCAGCAGCAGTAGATGACAAATAAACAGACACGAAGGAAAAGTTAGACGCTATATCACTCTTCCAGCAGCGATGATGCTGCTTTTGGAGCTGATGCTGATAAAACCTGATAAGACTCTCCGCAGACCCAGATCAAAGTAATGCTTCAGCTTCAGTTCTGAAAAACTGACAACACGCCCAAAACTCTGTCCCACACCAGGATCTACCCTCTCCACCGTTTCCTTGCCAGATGTGGCATTTTCAAGTGGTGTGTGTCCAAAAGAACGAGAAAAAGACCATGGGCACTTTCTTTGTATCTAAAGGATGTAACATTCTCAGGTGACCTGAAAAACCTTCAGGTGAAGCTTCGAGTGGGGCCGAGCGCAGGAAGCTGCACTGCAAAAACTGAAAGCCAGTCTTACCAGTGACCCAGTCCTGTCGTATTTCTACCCAGGCAGGGAGACAGAGTTACTTGACTACATACTCTCAAACGGAGACTGAAGCACTGGCATTTGCACCTATACATATATGGTCATCCATAAGACCATGTCAACACCACCACACACACCAGTGAACATCCAGGGCTCGAACATGGAGCTGGCGGACAGCTTTAGGTACCTGTGTTCCCCTCAACAACAAACTGGACAGGTCCCACGGCAGTGGTGCGCTGTATACGAAGGACCAGAGTGGCCTCCACCTTCTGAGGAGACTGAGGTCCTTTGGAGGGTGAATGCGCATGCTGCAGACTTTTACGAGTGGAAAGTGTGTGTGTCGGCTCCAGGCGGGTGCATTTTAGTGCAGACGTCGTGGGTACAGTGAGCATAGTTGCAGTCTCACACGCTTATGCTCTAAATCACAAGAGCAAGACAAAACCTAATGACGTCGGTGACCCCATCATCAGCTTCTCTGTTTCTTGGCTGCAGATATTTTCTGACTCAGTAAACATTTTACTCTATTTTCCAATCTTTGATGTTGCTGGTCATTAACTCTCAGATTCAGATTTGATGTTCTGAATCTGATTCTGACTCAAACGTGGATGAAAGAACTTGATAAAACTCATTTAGAGCACTGGTGAGCTGGGCTCAAAAAAAGAGAATTCCCAATCAGAAGAAGGTTTTAAGCCTTTTAGTATGTTTAAAGTGCAAACGCGAATCAGAACCATTTTGGACTTTTGTCAAGCACTACAAGACGGGGATACACGCGCCGGTGACACTTCAAACTTTAGTATGCAAAAAGCAGCCTTATGTTAACTTTTCCAGAGGTGCCCTCATTATCTCAGAACTTGGAAGCATCTGGGAAGGACCATCAAACACTAGAAACGTGTACTGTGGACAGATGAATCAGTACTCCAGAACTGGGAACCCTGTTCTACTTGCAAAGAAGAATATATTAACAAATGCAGTACATGAAATACCTCTGATCACAGTCTTCAAAGAAATAATAATCAAACAATGTAAGAATAACTGCAAGGCTTCTCATCCAAATCTTTTCTGATTGGAGCTTGTAACATCGAGTTTTTCAATTCAAACATCTCAGAGTATCTGCCTTTTTCAACAATCTGTTAATGTATAAATGCTTATCTATGACATATATATACATTTTAATCTTGCAGCAGAAGTTAGTTTTTTCTTAAGGTGCGTAGCTGTGTCCCCACTTCACCAGTCCTCTTTGACACACTGATCTAATATATTTATACAACACACCAACAGGAGGCCCGGACCTGAACCCAGGGGAGCCCCACTCCCCACCTCCCCAGAGCGCCATGCCTGATTCCACGCACCAACGCTACCAACAGCAACCGACCCAACAGACCACCACCCCGCACAGCCAGCAGCAGCAGCACTCCCACCACCCTCCCATGTCATCTGAGGTCCCCACCACAGGAGAGGCCCTGACATCAGACACACACACCAGCAACCCAGGCCCCCTGGGCCCCGGGTGCACCGGGCAGAACAGAGCCCAAACACCCTCCGATCCGCAGCCAGCCCTCCTGCATTCCAGTTAAATACATCTAATGTCTCTAATGTTAAGTCTGTGTGTGTTTATATGAATGCACTAAAAAAGAGCGACGTGGTGGCAGGGTGGCAGGTCCCGGCAGCCCCAGCTTTCCCTGTAGCTGAAAGCAGTACGGTTTTACCACCACTTTTATATGTGAACATGTCGGAAACAGCTGCTTCTTCTTCAGTTGAGTGCTGATCAGGGACTAAGCAGCATAAAAATGTTTCAGCTCATTATATTAACATTAACTATAAATGTGAGCAAAATTACAGGAGCCTGTTTGTGCCAAATGCATCTCCATCTCCATCTCCATCTCAGATCAGTCTGCCTATCAAAGAGCAGAAGTCTGAGTGCAGCACTGGCAGAGGAATGAAAAGGCTGTGTGAGAGACTTTCCTCGTGTCTTCTCACCATTGCACGTCAAAGCGCTCGTGGCAGCAGGATGCAGCCTGTGAGAACAAAACTGTGTCTGCCGGGTGAGCTGACGTCCTGGCTGAGTTCCTCCTCGGACTGCTTCAGACTCTGAAATCCAGTCTCACAGCTCGTGTTTCTGCAGATTCAAGGCTCCCGTCTATTCTGGGTTTAGGATGAATCACAGCGATACTGTTTTCCAGCCTGTCCACCGTGATGCTGGTCTGTTTGGCTTCGTCCATCAGTCCGTTTTGTGCGCGTGATTCATACGTGCACAATCACGCACAGACACGTTGTCATTCCTCACTTTAAGCCACCTACAGCTGTTTCTTAAACTTTCCCCTAACCCTCATGGATACAGGTGCTGTTTATTTGAACCCTTTGTTTGAGGCTTGGTTAATCATAGTTCATGCTGTGGTCATGTGATCAGATGTGCCAAATAAAGAAGAGAGTAAAAATGTACGACCTAAACAATTCGGTGTTCATTTAAGAGTTTCAGGTGGAAGTTTAGTAACTGGTGGTCGTTCATGACTGATGTTTTGTTGCACTTTGGGGAATTGGTACAAAAGTATTTTAATTGATCAGAATTTGTGGCTATAATGTGAGTATTGATTGCTAAATCTTGGGAATTTAATAGTTAAAATATAGTAACTTATGCAAATTGGTGCTACTGTTGAAATAAATTTGGTAATTCATGACTAAAATGAGGTTAAAGTTGTGAGAAACTGGTCATGAAAATTGATGGCTAAAACGTTTGTGCAGACTAAAATGAAAGTATGTCTGTAAACGTTGGAACGTGGTGGCAATTAACAGGCAAAATCTAGCTGGCAACTGGAAACTCATTTCAGGGAGGAGGAAGTTGATATCAGGTTATGCTGGGAGCTAGTTATCCGCTCATTTGATGGTCATAATCGTTTATTTGCAAAGTCTTTAATCATCTTTTATTTTATTTTTTAGTCACAGATGATTATAAATGTGAAACGCAACTGGTTTATTGTTCTTCAGTGACGTCTTTATCATAGAGCTGTCCACGCACGCACGCACGCACGCACGCACGCACGCACGCACGCACGCACGCACGCACGCACGCACGCACGCACGCACGCACTGTTCCTGTTGTGTGCCCCTGTGTAGTAGATCTATTTCACTGATATTAACCACAGATCCACTGTGTGTGTGTGTGTGTGTGTGTGTGTGTGTGTGTGTGTGTGTGTGTGTGAGTGTGTGTGTGTGTGTGTGCGTGCTTGTGTGTGTTCAACTAAGAACATCACTGATTCTACTTGAGCACAGCAGAAAAGACTCTAAATCCAGACTATTACAGTATGACAACATAGAGAAGAACAAATACTGAGCCTGTGGAGTGGATCTTCAGATGAAGCCTCGACAGATCATAAGAAATACTACTTCATACTTAACCTGAAAGAGTATGTAATGTTTGCATAAAAAAAACTGGGACATTTTTGTTCTTACTATTATAAGTACAAGTACGTGTATGTGTGTATTGCACACACTGGAGAGTCAGAATCAGACAGTAAGTTTGTTAACTACCACCTCAAAGCGTGGTCAAAGACTGAAATCAGCCTGTTCAGCTGTGTCCTTGAACAGTATTGAAAGAGTGTGAAAACCGAGGACTGCAGGGTGTTTGGCCGAGGCTCGTGATCAACATGCTTCCAATCAAAGCTGCTTTTGGCACACTGGGTTCATCGCTGAACATGTGAAGTCAGATTTTGTTTTACGTGGGACTATCAGCACATGGACAACCTTAACAGCTTTGCTTTAATCCTCACAGTAAAGAAACACGTTCGTGCTTAAACTGGAAATGTTTCAGCAAGTCGTTTAGTGTCGTCTACTTTAGACTGGGTTGTTGACAATTTTTTGCACATATTGATATACTGTCAACATGTTCATGTGTCAATGCAAATCACCACTCCGAAGATGATCAAGTAAACCCACCAGAAGCACAAGGCAAGACAAGGCAAGGCAAGGCCAGGCCAGGCCAGGCAAGGCAAGGCAAGGCAAGGCCAGGCGATTTGTATAGCACAATTCAACAACAAGGTGATTCAAAGTGCTTTACACAGACGTTAGTAAAAATAAAAAGCATGATTTATAGTTTAAGCAAAAAGAAAGAAAACAGAAAAATAGATAAAATCAGTAGTTAAAATATTATCAAGTTTTGACACTCAGAACGCACTGTTATTTGTACTCATTTCAAGAAGTATGACGCTTCTGTTTCTTCTGTTTCTGATGAGTTGACACGGTTTGGTTATGATTTCTAGCCACACCACTTGGTTTAGGCACCAATGAATGTCCTTGACTAGGTTTACATGAAAACTACTCATTTAGGTTCTGGGTGTATTCAGCAGGGATTGAACCCCTTTTGCTCCCTGCAGCTGAGGGATGAGGGAACGGCGTGCATTCAGGTAATACCAGGGGAACGGTGGGTTGAACAACCACGACTAGAAGCAGGACTGACCACGGACAGAGCCTCTGAGATGGGTCCACCGCCTTCACACGCTGTACACCCCAGACTTCCAGTACAAGTTGGAGTCCTGGAGATCCTTCAGACCTCTACAGGAGATCCTTCAGACCACCACAGGAGATCCTTCAGACCACCACAGGAGATCCTTCAGACCTCCACATGAGATCCTTCAGACCTCTACAGGAGATCCTTCAGACCTCCACCGGAGATCCTTCAGACCTCTAGAAGAGATCATTCCTGCCCAAAGCTATGAACCTCTACAATGACTCTTTGAAGAGACTTAAATCATGACTATTGCAACAGCTGATTTCCTTTCAGGAATTGATAAAGTATTTATTCTGAATTAAATTTCTTTGCTACAAATAAATTCATCACGGCGACTGCATGAACATCAACTACATGTGCCAGCAGTTAGTCACTTGTTTATAGTCTTAATTCAATACAATGAACTTCTTCCAGCATCCAGCTGATTTTGTATGGAAGCTGTGCCACTGGGGTGGGTTGGATTACAAATGCATACTTGTCTTGTCATCACTCATTTTAAAGCATACCCACAAAGCTGGTGACGTTTGCAAGTTGTCTTCTTTTAAACAGTTGAAATGAACTGTAAAATGAGTGTCGCTGATGACCCTGGCCAAAATGGAAAACTGGATATGCACCTAAGGAACTAATATCTGGATATCCAGCCCTGTTGGAATGATGTTCTGTAATCAGGCAGCAATCAGAGATAGCTGGAGAGCCCCACCAGTGTTTGAATGTGGGGGAGACACCCAGGAGTGCTCTGAACATGGTCACTGTTGTCGGGATTGTTGTTAACTGATTCTGCAACACCAACATGCTACAGTGTGTGAAAGCACACCCAGAAGCAGCATTAAACTGCATCAGTTATTTATGCAATGGTGGTTTAATGAGGGTGTCTCCTGCTGCTGCCTGTAGCCTCATTTAGAAAGCAGCTCCACACAGAAAAGTGTTAACTGCCATCAAGACTACAAATTGTGGCTTATCATAATCTCCATAATTTAATCAGTCATCTTTGTTTTTATAACACTAATTCCAAAATAACTGGAAAAATGTGTAAAATGTCAATTAAAAACAGAAAGCAATCATTTACAAATCTCCAAAACCCATATTTTATTCACAACAGAACACTGAAAACATATCAAATGTTTAAAGCGAGGCATTTTGCCATTTAACCTAAAATATGAACTCACTTTGAATCTGATGGCAGCAGCACATTTTAAAAAGACGTTGGGACAGGGTGATGTTACCCACTAAGGAACAGATGAGACCAGCTGATAGAGAGGATTATTGTCCATTTCTGGTCAGATAGGACCGTAGCAGCTAACAGTTCTGGCTCATCTTTGTCATACTTCTAACTTTGATGTTGTTACAAATGTTTTCAGTTGGTGAAAGGTCTGGACTGCAGGCGTGTCAGTTCAGCACCTGGACTCTTCTGTTATGCAGCCACGATGTTGTGATGAATGCAGTATGAAGTTTAGCATTGTCTTGCTGAAAGAAGGCTTTAATAGGTACAATGTGGGACAGTGTTTTTCCTCTAGCAAGTGTACTTCCAATAATTTAAAAGAACCTCATGTAGTTTAAAAAAAAGCTCTTCACAAAGCCAGAACTGGTTATTATTCATCATTAATAGAAGAGAATAAGAACAACCCTAAGTTTCTGTTCAGCACTGTAGCCAGGCTGAATAAGAGTCCTAGCACTGTTAAGAAGATTATTCTTTAACCCTACATGTGTGAAACTCGTCCAACTACTGGTACCAATGTATCAAGTTTAGCAGCATCAGAATTAGAATCTGATTTGTGCTGTGACTGTTTCTGTCCAGTTGAGCCCTCTAAACTAAAAAGAACCATAGGTTCATTTTAAACTACCAACTTGTGTTTTAGACCCAACTAAACTGTTAAAGGGGGCTTTTCCTTAAATTATTACCTCCATATTGGATTTTAATAAATCATTGGCTATTGCTATGTCCTACAGAGTTTTAAGGTTGTCATTAAACCTTTACTTAAGAAACCTGCTCTTAATCAATAGCCTAGAAAAATCAGCCTAGACCTATATTGACTCTCCCTTTTCAGCTGAAACTATTTTCGAGAATAGTTTCATTTTGGCTAAAACTATTCTTGCAAAAATAAGTTACAGCTCAACTCTTAATATTTGCATAGAAATATCCGACTTATCGAGTTTCAGTTCGATTTAGAGTGCATCACAGCAGGTACTGAATTATACTGATTTAAGTCATTATTATCTGGTACTAAAGTATGACTATAGCAAGACTAAAACACGACTAAAACACGAATAAAGCACAACAAAAACACTATTAAAGCACAACAAAAACACAACTAAAGCAAGACTAAAATATGAGTAAAGGACGAATAACGCACGACTAAAACACGACTAAAGCCAGAGTAAAACACGACTAAAGCCAGAGTAAAACACGACTAAAGCGTGACTAAAGCACGCATAAAACATGACTAAAGCTAGACTATAGCAAGACTAAAACACAACTAAAACACGACTTAAACATGACTAAAACACAAGTAAAACACGACTAAAGCACGACTAAAACGCGACTAAAACACAACTAAAAAACGAATAAAATGTGACTAAAGCACGACTAAAACACGACTAAAGCACGACTAAAACACGACTAAAACACAAATAAAACACAAATAAAACACGATTAAAACACGATTAAAACACAACTGAAACGTGACTAAGGCACAATGAAAACACAAATAAAACACAAATAAAACACGACTAAAGCACGAATAAAACAAAACTAAAACGTGACTAAAGCACAAATAAAACACGACTAAAACACGATTATAACACGACTAAAACACGATTAAAACGAATAAAACACGACTACGTGACTAAAACACGACTAAAACACAATTAATACACAAATAAAACATGACTAAAACTTGACTAAAGCACAACTAAAACACGACTAAAAATACAACTAACACACAAATAAAACATGACTACGTGACTAAAACACGACTAAAACACGATTATAACACGACTAAAACATGATTATAACACGACTAAAACACGATTAAAACAAATAAAACACGACTACGTGATGAAAACACGACTAAAACACGATTAAAACACGACTAAAATACGACTAAAACACAACTAAAACGACTAAAACACGATTAAAACACAAATAAAACACGACTAAAACACGATTAAAACACAAATAAAGCACGACTACGTGAGTAAAACATGACTAAAAAACAAAAAAAACACGACTAAAACACGACTAAAACAAAACTAAAACACGACTATGTGACTAAAACACGATTAAAACACGACTAAAACACAAATAAAACACATATAAAACACGAATAAAGCATGACTAAAACACGATTAAAACACAAATAAAACATGACTATGTGCCTAAAACACGATTAAAACACGACTAAAACATGACTAAAACACAAATAAAACACGACTAAAACGCAACTAAAACACAAATAAAACACGATTAAAAAACGACTAAAACACAAAAAAACACAAATAAAACACGACTACGTGACTAAAACACGATTAAAACATGACTAAAACACAAATAAAACACAAATAAAACACAAATAAAACACAAATAAAACACTACTAAAACACAAATAAAACACAAATAAAACTTGACTAAAGCACAACTAAAACACGACTAAAATACGACTAACACACAAATAAAACATGACTATGTGACTAAAACACGACTAAAACACGATTATAACACGACTAAAACACGATTAAAACAAATAAAACACGACTACGTGACTAAAACACGACTAAAACACGATTAAAACACGACTAAAACACGACTAAAACACGACTACGTGACTAAAACACGATTAAAACATGACTAAAACACAAATAAAACACAAATAAAACACGACTACGTGACTAAAACACAATTAAAACATGACTAAAACACAAATAAAACACAAATAAAACACTACTAAAACACTTTGATTTCTCCAGGGATCAATAAAAATATAAGTTTGACTGTTACGAGGGCTGGTGAAGGTAGCACACTTGCACACACTCACCCACACACACAAAACACCCTTGGTTACCAGATTAAAATGCATATATACAACTCCGGTTATACCAGCATGGTATCAACCATAAATATATATGCAAACAAGGGTTAAAAAAAAAAAAAAAAAAAAACACAAATAAAACTTGACTAAAGCACAACTAAAACACGACTAAAATACGACTAACACACAAATAAAACATGACTATGTGACTAAAACACGACTAAAACACGATTATAACACGACTAAAACACGATTAAAACAAATAAAACACGACTACGTGACTAAAACACGACTAAAACACGACTAAAACACGACTAAAACACAACTAAAACACGACTAAAACACGATTAAAACACAAATAAAACACGACTACGTGACTAAAACACGATTAAAACACGACTAAAACACAAATAAAACATGACTACGTGACTAAAACACGATTAAAACATGACTAAAACACAAATAAAACACAAATAAAACACATATAAAACACAACCAAAATACGACTAAAACACGATTAAAACACAAATAAAACACGACTACGTGACTAAAACACGATTAAAACATGACTAAAACACTACTAAAACACAACTAAAACACGACTAAAACACGATTAAAACACAAATAAAACACAACTAAAACTTGACTAAAGCACAACTAAAACACGACTAAAATACGACTAACACACAAATAAAACATGACTACGTGACTAAAACACGACTAAAACACGATTATAACAGGACTAAAACACGACTAAAACACAAATAAAACACGACTAAAACACAATTAAAACACACATAAAACACGACTACGTGACTAAAAATCGACTAAAACACGATTAAAACACAAATAAAACACAAATAAAGCACGACTACGTGAGTAAAACATGACTAAAACACAAAAAAAACACGACTAAAACACAACTAAAACACGACTAAAACATGATTAAAACACAAATAAAACACAAATAAAGCACGACTACGTGAGTAAAACATGACTAAAACACAAAAAAACACGATTAAAACACAAATAAAACACGACTATGTGACTAAAACACGATTAAAACACGACTAAAACACAAATAAAAAACATATAAAACACAAATAAAGCACGACTAAAACACGATTAAAACACAAATAAAACATGACTATGTGACTAAAACACGACTAAAACACGACTAAAACACGACTAAAACACGACTAAAACACAAATAAGACACAAATACAACACGACTAAAACACGACTAAAACACAACTAAAACACAAATAAAACACGATTAAAACACAAATAAAACACAACTAAAATACGACTAAAACACGATTAAAACACAAATAAAACACGACTACGTGACTAAAACACGATTAAAACATGACTAAAACACTACTAAAACACAACTAAAACATGACTAAAACACGATTAAAACACAAACAAAACACAACTAAAATACGACTAACACACAAATAAAACATGACTACGTGACTAAAACACGACTAAAACACGATTATAACACGACTAAAACACGACTAAAACACAAATAAAACACGACTAAAACACAATTAAAACACAAATAAAACACGACTACGTGACTAAAACACGACTAAAACACGATTAAAACACAAATAAAACACAAATAAAGCACGACTACGTGAGTAAAACATGACTAAAACACAAAAAAAACACGACTAAAACACAACTAAAACACGACTAAAACATGATTAAAACACAAATAAAACACAAATAAAGCACGACTACGTGAGTAAAACATGACTAAAACACAAAAAAACACGATTAAAACACAAATAAAACACGACTATGTGACTAAAACACGATTAAAACACGACTAAAACACAAATAAAAAACATATAAAACACAAATAAAGCACGACTAAAACACGATTAAAACACAAATAAAACATGACTATGTGACTAAAACACGATTAAAACACGACTAAAACACGACTAAAACACGATTAAAACACGACTAAAACACGACTAAAACACGACTAAAACACAAATAAGACACAAATAAAACACGACTAAAACACGACTAAAACACAACTAAAACACAAATAAAACACGATTAAAACACAAATAAAACACAAATAAAACACAACTAAAATACGACTAAAACACGATTAAAACACAAATAAAACACGACTACGTGACTAAAACATGATTAAAACATGACTAAAACACTACTAAAACACAACTAAAACACGACTAAAACACGATTAAAACACAAATAAAACACAAATAAAACCCGAGTACGTAACTAAAACACGACTAAAACATGATTAAAACACAAATAAAACACGACTAACACACAAATAAAACACAAATAAAACAGAAATAAAACACGATTAAAACACGACTAAAACACGACTAAAACACGACTAAAACACTACATCACAGGAGGCCATTTTTTTCTCTTTTTATCCAGGTTAATAATTGCAATATGCTTCTTTTCTGCACATACAGAGATAACATGAAAAAGAAGTCACACACACACATTAAGTCTATTCAAATCATTATGTCTTTTCTGAATAAGTGAGCGTGTTGGAATCTGAAATTCCCAGGTGCCGGCCGTAAATCTACGTCCTTTGATTTGTAGTACATATGGATTTCTTCTGCACCCTAAAGCCTCAGACTGAAATAAGCTTTGTTTGGTAGCGTACATGCACTTGTAAATCTGCCTGTGACATTTTGATAGTGGGTGACACAGCTGGGAGAGCAAATATCATTAGAATGGGAAGAGATTAAAATCTGTCACTCAAAGGGTCTATTATCGACGGCACCCAGAGTCCAAGGAGTGAAGAAGTTTAAGGGAAATAGGAGCACACAACTGTGGATGAAGGGGTGAGGGCCTGTCAGTCAGGACGTCCCCCGTAAACAGAGCGGTAAATATTTCAGCCGTCACGGCCAAGTGCAGGCAGCTGGTCCTGTGTGCATGCCAATGAGAGGATGAGTTTCAATGGGTCCTTTTAACCGTGGGAATTCTCCACAAACACACACACACACCAGCACAGTGGAGGTCTGTACTGGCTCCATGGTCTCATCTTATCACCAGTCTCTGCTGCAGCTCCAATTAACCTATAAAACCATGTCCTCAAATTTAACCTGGACATTTTCTGTTCACTTTCAGCCACTGAATTTTCATCTCTGCTAGTCACAGAGGCTTTGCACTCTGCATTACTCATAAGTGTGTGATCACTTGGCAAAGACTGAGAATAAAAATGGAACATTCCTATTATATTGAGCAGATTTGGTTCAAATGTTTTCTGATTTGTCAAATACCTTGAGGTTTTCCAAGGGGCGGAGCTAATGAGTGAGCATAATCCCGTTGGTAGTCGAAAACATTTTCAATATATAAAGTATGTGACAAAATATATAATATATGACAAGAGCTCATGACATTAAAAATGCTTCTTGTCATGTGAAATGCTGTATTCTGAACCAGCCTGTAAGAGCAGCGACCGCTCCTAACTACGTCCAGTCCAACAGAAAACCATAAGAACGACCTACACAGCCGCAGGTAACCAGTGTTGCCAACTTTGACGCTTCACCTGCTTTCAGATCAAACTCTGCCGCAAATCTTTTCCAAAAAGTGACTAGCAACTTCCAGACTGTAATGTGAAAGCGTGAATCGTTCTGAATCTTCTCAGCGAGCAGCGGGTGCTGCCGTGGGCCCCCCTCTGTACCAAAGCCCCCCCCGGTGGTCGAGGTCCTCCAGCTGCTGCAGCCAGAGCTGTTCACCAACAACTCCCCACGCACCCACGAAGCCGTCGCTGGCCCTGCACTGGTCCAGGGTCAGCAACACCGAATAAGGAGTATACAGTCAATGCACTTATTAGAGTAATGACTCAGTGTTGCTGCACATACAATCAGCATAGAGGACTGGATTGGTGACGTAAAAGAAAGTTAAGTTTTTACTCTCGTTTTATGTCTCCCACCACATTATTCATCTGCATCCATTACAATTAAACAAAAACTGTAAACTATGCAAATTATGTAAAGATGTAATTTAGTGGCTGTTGTCTTCAGCGGTTGCCATAGCGAACCATCCGTCTCCATCTAACCCTATCCTCCTGCATGTTCTTGCACAAGACCATATCTTAGCTGTAGCTACAGATAGTTGTGTACATTATTACATATATTTTAATAGTTTGCTTTTATGTGGAACAGAAGTACATGCTAGTTCATGCATAGTTATTAATATTCTTATGTTATAAAACATTTATAAAAACACTTTCACTGTTTTGACAGCCTGAGAAATAAACAGCTTATTGGCACACATTTTTTTCAACAAAATCAAAATGATTTTAATGTTGTAGCAGCACCAGAATGTGGGAAAGACCTCCGATTCGCCTCCGATTCGCTCCGACGTGCGCCTGACACCAGACAGCGGACCTCACAGGAGCATTCCAACCGAAGCGTCGCCGTTTCACAACTCAATTCAATTCGCAGACAAATTTACACAAGGAAAAACATGAAGTGTAAGGTCAGTAAAATATATTAATACATCATAACAACGCTGCAGATGAGTGCAACGATAAAAGGTTCAAGGAGGACGTGGCATGTTAGAGACCGACGGTGCATTTTAATCATGCACTGCAAAGTTAGTCATGGCGACCTTTAAATGCACCTCGCCTCTTACAGTCCTTTATAGCAATCCAAAAGTCAGTGTGTAGCTTTTATCTACTAGTAAATTATTGATTCGTTGGATCAGGTTGAACAGCCCAACATGAGCACATGGCTGCAGTGAAGCGAGACGCGTGCAGGGCATATGTGGGCTGTTTGTGTTTGTGGTCATGGCCCCATATGTTGAGGCAGGGTATCATGAAATCATTACTAGGGGGCAGGGGTTGCTGTGTGGGCTACTCAGCCCCTTCCCTGAGGAAATGATAGTGAAGGAAACGCAGTAATAGTGGTTGGCGTTGGGTAATTGTGCCCTGAAGGCACATCGTGTTTTTTCACTTCAGTGCTGCAGAATCACAGCAAAAGCCCAAAGGCATTTAAAATAAGTGCAGCTTAGACAGCAACAGGAGAGACGTGCACAGAGGCGGAGGAGAAAGAGATGATGAAGACAGGAGTGAAAACGATGATGGAAACGCTGCTGCATGGCAGGTGTGAGCGGAGGCAGGCTGTTCACCCCGGAGAGGCTCTCAAGTCAGCCTCCTAGTGGTAATTGCAGGCAGGACGCTTTGTTCCTGATGCCTATTATTTAGAACCATCAAGGGCTCAAATGGGTCTTTTCACCAAAGACAAAGTCTGGCCTTTAAGCCCATGTGAAACCTGACTAAATTTAAAAAAAAAAAGCACTTAGGATGTGGAAAATACACCGATTAGAAACAGAAAATATTAGAAAATAACAGTCCGAATCCACTTTTCCTCCAAATGACAGTTTCCTGCTCTGGACCTGGGATTCCCCTACCGACCACTACGGTCTGGGACCGGACCTGCGATTCCCCTACCGACCACTACGGTCTGGGACCGGACCTGCGATTCCCCTACCAACAACTACGGTCTGGAACCGGACCTGCGATTCCCCTACCGACCACTACGGTCTGGGACCGGAACCTGCGATTCCCCTACCGATAACTACGCTCTGGAACCGGACCTAGGATTCCCCTACCGACCACTACGGTCTGGGACCGGACCTGCGATTCCCCTACCGACCACTACGGTCTGGGACCGGACCTGCGATTCCCCTACCGACCACTACGGTCTGGGACCGGACCTGCGATTCCCCTACCAACAACTACGGTCTGGAACCGGACCTGCGATTCCCCTACCGACCACTACGGTCTGGGACCGGAACCTGCGATTCCCCTACCGATAACTACGCTCTGGAACCGGACCTAGGATTCCCCTACCGACCACTACGGTCTGGGACCGGACCTGCGATTCCCCTACCAACAACTACGGTCTGGAACCGGACCTGGGATTCCCCTACCGACCACTACGGTCTGGGACCAGACCTGCGATTCCCCTACCAACAACTACGCTCTGGAACCGGACCTGCGATTCCCCTACCGACCACTACGGTCTGGGACCAGACCTGGGATTCCCCTACCGACCACTACGGTCTGGATCGACCACCAGGATCTGAATCCAGACCTATGGTTCCAGACCTCCTTTACCAAACACCAGGGTCTGAATCCGGACCGCTGGTTCCTCTTCCGATCACTACAGTCTGGATCCGGACCAGTAGTTCCTCTACCAACTACTAAGGTCCTTGTCCGGATCTGCAGTTCCTTTACCTACAACTAACTACTACGGTCTAGATCCAGACCAGCGGTTCCTCTTCTGACCACTAGGGTCCGGATCCGGACCTGCAGTTCCTCTACCGACCACCAGGGTCTGGACTTTAACTGTACCTCCAAACCCCTCCCACGCTTAGTGCAGGTGTAATGTTAACTTAATATCACCATATAAGATTAGTCATTAAAACAGACTGACACATCTGTTAAGCTGGAAACCTTTAGATCTAAAGCATGTTAAGGTTGAGGTCATTGAGGGTCTGTAGGGGGACTCCCCTCAGTTGGGTGGGCACAGCTGTGTGGTCTGGGGGAATCCCTCACCAGGCCTGTCCCCGGTGCCAGCTGGCTCCCACCACAAGTGTACCCTGACCAGTGGGTCATCCAGGATGGATCCAGGCTTTGTTCTTTTTTAACTGGCACATTCGAAAGTCACATCAAGAAAACATATTTTCTTTATACACATCATGTCATATTTATACTTTAGTTTTCTAGGGGTACTATCAAGAGCCTGCATACTGTCACAAGTCTGTGAAGGTTTAGTATTGTATTTTAAAGTACTGGTGTTAGTATCTGCATGTCTTCTAGTGACGTACCAACACACCAACAGCAAATCGTCAGGGGAGATCAGGTGCTGGCAGCTCCTCAGAGCCGGAGGCTCATCGACAACGGTTTTGGTGTGTGTGTGTGTGTGTGTGAGTGTGTGTGAGTGTGTGTGTGTGTGTGTGTGTGTGTGTGTGAGTGCGTGTGTGTGTGTGTGTGAGTGCGTGTGTGTTTGTGTGTGTGTGTGTGTGTGTGAGTGTGTGTGTTTGTGTGAGTGTGTGTGTTTGTGTGAGTGTGTGTTTGTGTGTGTGAGTGCGTGTGTGTGTGCGTGTGTGTTTGTGTGTGAGTGTGTGTTTGTGTGTGTGTGTGTTTATGTGTATGTGTGTGTGTTTATGTGTCAGCGTGTGTGTGTGTGTGTTTGTGTGCGTGTGTGTTTATGTGTATGTGTGTGTGTTTATGTGTCAGCGTGTGTGTGTGTGTGTGTGTGTTTGTGTGCGTGTGTGTGTGTGAGAGTGTGTGTGTGTGCGTGTGTGTTTGTGTGTGTGTGTGTGCGTGTGCGTGTGTGTGTGTGTTTTGTGTGTGTGTGTGTGCGTGTGTGTGTTTATGTGTATGTGTGTGTGTTTATGTGTCAGCGTGTGTGTGTGTGTTTGTGTGCGTGTGTGTGTGTGTGTGTGCGTGTTTATGTGTATGTGTGCGTGTGTGTGTGTGTTTGTGTGTGTGTGTGTGTGTGTGTGCGTGTGTGTGTGTGTGTGTGTGTGTGTGCGTGTGTGTGTTTATGTGTATGTGTGCGTGTGTGCGTGTGTGTTTGTGTGTGCGTGTGTGCGTGTGTGTGTGTGTTTGTGTGTGTGCGTGTGTTTGTGTGTGTGTGTGTGCGTGTGTGTGTTTATGTGTATGTGTGTGTGTTTGTGTGTCAGCGTGTGTGTGTGTGTGTGTGTGCGTGTGTGTGTGTGTGTGTGTGTGTGTTTGTGTGTGTGTGTGTGTGTGTGTGTGCGTGTGTGTGTGTATGTGCTTGTTTATGTGTATGTGTGCGTGTGTGTGTGTGTTTGTGTGTGTGTGCGTGTGTGTGTGTGTGTGCGTGTGTGTGTTTATGTGTATGTGTGCGTGTGTGTGTGTGTGTGTGTGCGTGTGTGTGTGTGTGTGTGTATGTATGTATGTATGTGTGTGTATGTGTGTGTGTGTGCGTGTGTGTGTTTGTGTGTGTGTGTGTGCGTGTGTGTGTGTGTGTGTTTTTGTGTGTGTGTGTGTTCAGCCACATGGTACACAGTTGATTACACACATGAACAGCATCAGTTCATCACCGTACACGGAGCTGGTGCCGTTGTCCTGCTCTCTTCTTTCCCACTCAAATCTTACTTTTATTTACAAACTCTCAGTTGCTTTAAGTCGAGGTTGAAAACCTTTTTATTTACTGCTGCATTTCAGAAATTCCCACTACGCACATTTTTGAATCTCATTTGTTCTGTCTGTGTTCTGCTCTTAGTCTTTTACTTTTTAATGCATTTTTTTTTTTAATGTAAAGAACTTTGAATTGTCTTGGACACTAAAACCAATCCAAAACTGGCCTTGCCTTTGTTTGTATTGTGCATTTCTACAGTGCACCTGTCGTGGACGATAGCTTCACTAATCACTAATGGATCGTTTACCTCGTTTAAACGTTCACGCTTGCTGTTCTGGTTCTGGTCAGGAAAACTTGCCGGCACAGCAAACCTGGTGTTGTGCTTCTCGATTTTTTGGCAGATTAGCAGAACTGAACGACGTAGACAGAGTGAAAAAACAAAGCCGTCTGCTGCTGCTCAGATTTCACTAACATTTTAAAAAGTGCTTCGTGGTCCTGAAGTACACGCTGAGACGAAGCAGCTCGAGTGTCCAGGTGGTGGAGAGGATGGATTAAACCTCAGAAACCATTCCAAGACATCCAGCCTCGGCACATTTGCACAGATACCTGGTTTGGTTTCTGTTCGACTGTGTGCAGCGTCTCCTCGCTGCAGCCTGATAGTCTGCTTTCTGCTGCCCGCCAGCTCCGGGGTAAACGCACGCCAACACTAAATGTCATAAAAGAAAACGATTCTCTGTGCTGTTACATAAAAGAAAAATCAAATAGAAGCATTTAGTCTGGCAGAGGAAGACGTTCCTGTGCAGGAGCCAGTTGATGAGGGTTTGAAGTGCTGAGGCTGCATGTGCTAATGGGAACAGAAAAGAAGTGAAGCAGCGCCGCACGAAGACGAGCCCGAAGAGTCGTATCCGAAATTCCACTCAGCCTAATCGGGCCACCTTTGGAAAGTTTGGGCCTTCCGGCCACCTCAACAGGCTGACGGAATCAGCTTCATCACACCTCAACTGGTAACTGTCTTCACTAACGGGTTCATGCAGGGGTGTCCAAGAGTCCCCCTGCCCTGCATGGTCTAGATGTTTCCCTGCTCCAACACACCCAATTCATCACCTGCTTGTCATCAAGGGGAAACATCTGGACCATGCAGGACAGGTCCTCGAGGACTGGACCTGGACACCCCTGGTTTAATGCATCAGAACAACATCCTGATACAAAAACGTAGAAAAAACATTCTGCGGTTTGTAGGACTGGACCCAAATATTCAGGTATCCAGAGAGAGAAAGAAAGAAAGAAAGAAAGAAAGAAAGAAAGAAAGAAAGAAAGAAAGAAAGAAAGAAAGAAAGAAAGAAAGAAAGAAAGAAAGAAAGAAAGAAAGAAAGTCTTTTCCTTTCTTTCTTTCTTTCTTTCTTTCTTGACTGCACTGATCTGCATGTTGTTGTTTTTACTGGAGCGTTGCAGCGTGGAAAAAGGAAAACCACGTCAGTCTGGCAGTCAGGTGACCTTGTCTTCAGGTGACCTTGTCTGGTTTGTGTGTGTGTGCATGTGTGTGTGCATGTGTGTGTGCGTGTTTTTGTGTGTGTGTGCGTGTTTGTGAACTAAAACTAAAGCCAGCCTCCAAAACCAGCCTCTAAAACCAGCCTCTAAAACCAGCCTGTAAAACCAGCCTCTAAAGCCGGCCTCTAAAGCCCGCCTCCAAAACCAGCCTCTAAAACCAGCCTCTAAAACCAGCCTGTAAAACCAGCCTCTAAAGCCGGCCTCTAAAGCCCGCCTCCAAAACCAGCCTCTAAAACCAGCCTCTAAAACCAGCCTCTAAAACCAGCCTGTAAAACCAGCCTCTAAAACCCGCCTCTAAAACCGCCTCTAAAACCAGCCTCTAAAGCCAGCCTGTAAAACCAGCCTGTAAAACCAGCCTGTAAAACCATTGTCCAGCTCCACCACTCGACGACAAAGCTTCGATCTTTCGTTGATTTTTAAGAGGACTTTGTCCCGGGTTGATTGGCCAACCGGGACGCGACAGCGCTTCGGTGGACTTCAGGAATCACAACTCAGTCGGATCTTTAACGCTGTACTTATCAATCACTCCTCAACATAAAATGTGATTGAAACAAAGAGATCGTAAACATCTTGTTTGCCACCTGCAGTCTGAATTTACGATGGAACTCCGTCTCTTGTGTGGCACAAATCAACATATATTAAATAATATACATTAAATTAGTCAGCTTTGGTCAAAAACCAACACCAACAAGCTGGAGCAAACCATCACCTGTACATCTACATGTTATGAGGAGTGCTCACACCCTCAGACAGAGTCGACGTAATATTCTTTACAATCACATTTGGTTAATTCAAACTTTAATTTTCAGGCATTGAAGCTCTTCGACGTTTGAGCCGCTACGGTATTTCTACGCTCCTGGATTCACGAGAGGGGGGGAAAGTAGGGCGTTCGCAAGGAGAGATTTCCAAACGGCCGAAGTTGATGAGGAAAAAACACTCAATGTAAGTATCACATTTGAATGGTTAAAAGGGAAAACATGAATTCTGAGGGATCTATTGCTTGTGAGACAATAAAACAAAAATCTTTTGAATTGCTTGTTTTCTTACTACTTTCTCTCTACCGTCGTTAGAGCCACATGAAAGAGCAAAACAGCAAATTAACAAGTGCTCAAGCAGACAAAATGTGCCGAACCAGCTGCGATCCTCTAAAAGTGGAGGAAAACAACAGTGTAAATGTAATGAAGTGGAAACGGGGGGGTCACGAGTGAGAGCAGGGCTGTTGTGCCACACAGCTGACGGCGGCACTTTGGGAAGTCAGCACTTCAGGACCGCATGCTTCCCTTCTGCTGGAGACAGGATTTTTACAAAGATGTTGCTGTCATGGAAGATAAATTGCGACCAAACGTACTCTGGATGTACGGATCAATATTTGGAGGAATTCCAAGCTTTTTATGGCAGCGACTTCTCAGATCTGACAAACATGTAGTTCAGGATTGTGGAAGTGCATGAAAAGCAGGTGAAGAGAGCTGAAAGGACAGAACGACTGAGCGCTCCAACATCATTCTCAAACAGTGGATAGTTTACAGACGCAGGCACATTTGTTGGTCATTTCTCCGGCTGGTTGAGACAACACTGCTGCAGAAACGTGCACGCCTCGGGTCTGCACATGCCGCTGGTCTCAGACAGGCGAGGCGTGTGTCATGGACTTCAACATGCTGCACAAGTCCTGTGGGCTCTCGGGGTTTGTTTCTTTTTCTCTGCGCTCTGTGGTAAACTTGATCTACGATGCTGAATAATTCCACAGCCAGCCCGCCGATGACGAATGAATGAACTCACACTGTCACCTGCTTTGACTGCAGTCCAGTTGCAAAGTGAACTGAACTGTAGTTCAGAAGTTCCTACGTCCAAGCACAAATGGACCGCTAGTTACACACAGATGTGACGCAGCTTTTGTTCAGTTTAGTAGCTGATCTGAGGGCGTCTTTACGTCATTCTGAGACCTGATAAGGACCCCGTGGTTTCATTATGTACGGACACATTAAAGTTCAGAACTGAAATAGGGTTTTTTTGTTTTCCCATGACCATCAGAGTCCACTTTTCTGTTCAATAAAATCTAGGCATCAGCAAAAGTGCATCAGCAATCAGAATGAACTCTTGAAGAACAATGAAGGGGTTGAATTTAATCCCACATCTGGAGAGGAGTGCTGCTCAGAGGGGAGAGTGGAAATAACCCTGATTAGTTCTAGTGTTGACAGCTTCTTATGGAGTTTCCAGGGGAGAGCTGAATAGAGATGGAAATCAGGACCTGGCTATGGATGATTATCTCACCACTCCAGATCAAAGATTTGCGGTGGTCTCATCAGAGAGGATAAAGGATGGATCATTTCATCCTCCACCCTCAAACTACCTGTGGCTCTTTTGCTAGGATACACTGGAGGTTTCTAATTCAAGTAAAATGCATCAAACAGATGCCACACCCACCTGAACACCTCAAACTGATGCACGCCGTCATCAGTTTACAGTCAAATGCAAAAGTTGGTACCTCCTCTTTCTAACCTGTACTCTTGTTTGGTTTGCTTTGTGTGAGTGTAAAAACAGTAAATGTGATCATCTGATCAGAAAGAGTCTGATACAACCTCCGACAAGGAACATCCAACCACAGTGAAGCCAGGAAAAGTCCGCGGGCAATGCCAAGTACCCCCGACTGTTTCCACAGGATTTAAGAAGGTAGGTTTCATGCAGGCACTACTAGGCAGGACAAGGCAAGGCAAGGCTGGGGATGGCAGGGCAAGGCAGGGCAAGGCAAGGCAGGGCAAGGCAAGGCTGGGGATGGCAGGGCAAGGCAAGGCAGGGCAAGGCAAGGCAAGGCAAGGCTGGGGATGGCAGGGCAAGGCAAGGCAGGGCAAGGCAAGGCAAGGCTGGGGATGGCAGGGCAAGGCAGGGCAAGGCAAGGCAGGGCAAGGCAAGGCAGGGCAAGGCAAGGCTGGGGATGGCAGGGCAAGGCAGGGCAAGGCAGGGCAAGGCAAGGCAAGGCAGGGCAAGGCAAGGCAGGGCAAGGCTGGGGATGGCAGGGCAAGGCAGGGCAAGGCAAGGCAGGGCAAGGCAGGGCAAGGCAAGGCAAGGCTGGGCAAGGCAAGGCTGGGCAAGGCAGGGCAAGGCAAGGCAAGGCAAGGCTGGGGATGGCAAGGCAAGGCAAGGCAAGGCAAGGAAGGGCAAGTTTATTTGTTAAACACAATTCAACAACACGGTGATTCAAAGTTTAAACAAAAACGAAAGAAAAAAGAACAATAGGGAAAATCAGAAGTTAAAATATGATTACTTTTGGAAACTCAAGCTTAAAAGTCATCTACTAGTCATCAGTCCTCGCTGATGATCAGCACGTGTGGAGACATCTGGAAAAGCAGATGTTTAGACCGCCAGTTGTTCGTTCCTGGTTGTTGACACAACGCAACTCCGAAATCAGTCAAATCAGTCTTTAAGAGGATTATAACACCGGTTCTGTCAAATCTGGAGTTACACAGTCAGAAAACTATTCCCAAGTAGTCGTGTCCAGATGACACAACAGACGGGTTCTGTTTGGACGGGTTTCTGGGAGAAAAACAACAGCTGAACAAACCAGCAGACCTCTGGGACAATGTCCTCTGGACACATGAGACCAAAGCTAAAAGGTTCTGGAACGACCTGGTCAAAGTCCAGACCTGAACCTGGTTGAGAGCTGTGGAGAAGTCCTGTCCGAAGACCTCAGGTTAGTACTGCTGAGTCATGGGGGCAAAATAATTTTGTCAAATAAATAACAGTATGGCTGTCAGCAACATGTTCAGAACGTCTCTGGAACCGGTCTGTAAACCGAGAACGACCCACGGTTCTTTAACCGCGTCCATAAAGTGCCAGGAGGAAGACAAAGCTGCAGATATGAAAGCTGACCGTGTTGATGATGGCTCTTCTTTGAGCCAGAGAGGGGTCAGGGCATCGCTGAGAAAGCTGTGGACGAAGCAGAGGGGACCATCTGTGAACCTGCATCAGCGTGTCCGTGGACGGTATGTGCATGCAGAGGAGACGCCGCGAACCTGCCCACACGCATGTGGCTCATTTCTGTGGCACTTCTTCAGCTGGCAGCGTGTCGCAGTGAAAACGCTGACGTGGTCTTAATCTGAGTAAATGATGGCGTTACGGTCTACATGAAGACCAACACGGGTCCGCCTGCAGCCTTCTCTCTGATTTCATCATCGCCTTTGGCATAACCAAACACCTCCACCATCTACTTCCAATCTCCATCTGTCTCCATCTGTTAGGAAGAACAACTACTCTGGAGAGAAACCTGTCAAATAAGGAGCAGTCAGAGCGATGACGTCGTCATCCCTGTTGAAGCGGGCCCGTGGGTCTGCTCCAGAACCTCCTTCAACCACCCGCATCGCTCAAACTTAAAACAGTCATTCAGCCCAGACCGACTGCAGTGTTTGCCCTAATATGTCTCTACTGAAGCCCTTAAAACGTGTACTATATGTGAACCTAAATCAGTTTAAATAAATACAAACTAATTTCAAATTAAATCTGAACAGTTGTCCTGTTGCCACACTAAGTTGCAACACTTCCGTGAATCATAACTGTAAATCCCAGCAGAACATGAGCCAAGAATCCGGGATTGTCAGAAGCGGTTTCTGTGCCCTGAGAACCAGAACCAGGATCAGGCTCGTGCCCATTGAGCCTTTGTATCAGGGCTCCAGCTGCGCTCCTGTTGTGGACGTTCCCTGCATCAACACACCTGGTTCCAGTTAATGGATCATCGTCATCGAGGTCTGCACGAGTCTCAGAATGACACATCCTTTGGGCTGTGATGAAGCAGACTTTTACTGCAGAAAGGGTGGAGTCTGGTGTCTGACTCCTCCCTCCTCCTGCGAGCTGTGTCCCTCTTAAAATCATTCATACAGCTTTGTGTTACTCACTTCAGAGATACAAACTGAAGATGTGACGCTGGGTTGAGATGCAGATGAGGACGGATGACTGCGCTCTCATCCGGGTCTGTGATGTAACAGGTCCCAATAAACCCGATCAGCTCAGTGCTGGATTAGTCTGGCAAAGCCCCAAGCAGAAGCGCCGTGAGGTTACACCGGAGGTTCTGATTTGGTCGTCATTTTATATTCTCAAATAAAAGCTGTCAAGCACACAACAAAACAACTTCACAATATGCTTCCTTTAACAAATGTCATAACACATTAAATCCAGTAGATTAAGGCCCAGCGGTTACGAGATAACCAAAACGACAGACTCGTCACAGAGAAGAAAAAGGAAACTGCACCAAAACGAAGCTAAAACCTCCGCTGACCTCAGCACACAAACGTGCCACAAAAAAGCTTTAGTGCTTTCATGCTTCCCATTTTCCCTTCAGGTTCGTAGCTGCCATGGTTAAATTCATCAGCTGCTGGGTCTTTTTTCATCAGCGCAGGCTGAGGTGTGAAGGTGTTTCCTCTGCTGCTCCCAGACGGGTGAACGTGAAGATAAAAATAACAGGCCAGAGAACCCTGCTAATTGAAGAGGTTGACTCAGAGCAGCGCAGATCCTAACAAACTGCAACTGCTATGACATAACGGCTCCAGCAACACGAGTCTGGTAAACGAAAATCGTTTTCATGCTGAAAAACAACAAGTCGACCGTCTCACTAACATGTTCCAGCAGATTCTCCAGGTTCAGCTGCAGCGCGGCATTCTGGACAGAGGTGCTAAAAGACTCCTGAAGGGTGCACCTTCACCTGGCAGCGAGTTTATTTTCAGAACAAGCTCAATGTTTAAAGAGCATCAGAGACTCCTCTGAGAGCGACTCCTCCATGGAGGCAGCTCATACACAGGGCTGAAAGGACGGGCCGGGAAAATGCTCTGGACAGAACCCCGATCACCACCACCATGGATCAATGTCTTTTTAACGTTTCAATCACGCATCTGTTCGCCCGAAACCACAGACTGCAGCCAGAAAAACACACAAAGAAGATGGAGACAACCTGAAGATGGCTTCATAAATAAATGTCAAGCGGTGAACTGATCCCAGCATCTAAAGAGGCGACCGTCCAGCCGTGGCATACAAATCACAGCAACGCTGCCACAGACAAACCCCGGGGCTGGACTCTGACGGCGGATCTCGGACGTGACAGGCAGGAAGAACAAAGGGCAGGATATTCTGGTCATTGACAGATTCACGTCCACCAGAAGAAGCACCTGGTTTGCTGCACAGGAACGTGCTCCCGCTCGTGAGCTCCGAGCTGTCGTTAGGTGCAGTCCAGCTGAATGGGAACTGCTTCACAGTGATTTGATGCTGATGAGGCGGAACAGTTCATAAAGTAACTGTGTGGTGTGTTCCATGTTCAGCATACGGGATAAGTTGAAGGAGACCGAGTACAGATCCTTGTGGCATGCCTCCACACAGTCACACTTACTCCCAGAGTGCATCACTACGCTGTCTATTAAAGTGGCCATGTTCTCGTTTACCAAACAGAGGAAAATGAGTTTTAAGCTGACAATAAACGATCCAATCACAGTTCGGGACATTTCTTGATGTTGGCCATGGCATCCCGAAACTCTGGTGTCAGAAATGTCTCTTTTGTGACTAAAACAAACAGCGAAACGGTCTGACTAATTGTCCTGTTCATGTTCTGTTGTACACGCAAAAGTGAAATGACGTGGTTTGTCCGTGAGGGCCCATCCACACAAGCACCTTAGTTCCATGACATTTTTAAGTCTTGTTAGAGGCTTAAAATAGCCATTTATTGTGACAGAGCTGCGCTGCCCCCTGTGCTAGCAGTAATTGTCTTCTTTCTGCAAACATATATTCTGTTCTAACTCCAAACTGTTGTGATAAATGTGGCTGTGCTCCCTAATGAAGGTTTACTGTCCTCGCCGTCTAATAACATTGCAGGACTGATTTACCTCTAGACTGTCCCCTCAAACAGGGACTGAGAATGTGAAGTTTCTCCGGCTCTTTCAGGCCTGAGATGATCTTTGGACAGTTGTTTTAACTGTAAACGTAGGCGTCATCGTAATGCTTTTCATGTTTGCCACCACAGGAAACCTTAATCACTTAAACACAACGACAATCTGAAACATGGCGTTTCTTCAGATGAGTCAATAGTCTCAGGCCTGCTAAGTTGAGGGTGTTCACCAGAGTAATCCAGGAGCCTGGACAAATCGATAGCCTGTGAAGTGCAACGTGCCTCTCCAACCACGGCATCAATCAGACGCCACCCGATAATCTGCTATAATGTTGCTGTGCTGGTTTTTTCCTCTCTTTTCACTCTGTTCGGTTCCTGCAAATTAAGAAATGACCACTTGACCTCTCAGTGTGCCGTTGACGTCTTGAAAGAGCAACAAAAATCTTCTGTTGTGCAGATTTTAAAAAGGAAAACAGCTTTGAAATGTTAAACCTTCAGTAAATCCGGTGTAAGGTGGCAGTAAAAGGAGGAATTGTATCACTGGAGCTCACAGTGGATCGAGTCCTACAACGCTCGCTCGCCCCAGCCTCGGCATACGATGCTTCAGAACACCTTTGTCAACAGCCAGCGTTTGGATCACTTTCTGCTCGATTGCTGTCTCTGCAGTTGTTTCCAGACAAGACGCTGCTCCTTGCGTTGCCTTCAGAGCTTAGCAACAGGGATGATTAAGTGAACAGTCGTCGTCCGAACGGCTGGCTCTCACACGGCAGCCGTCACTGCTTTAATTCAGGCATGAGCGGAGAAGCAAGCAGAGGTAAAAGGAGGGATTTCAACAGGTATTCATGTCTGTCTTGCTTCTTGCTGAGTTTTACCCTGACAACAAACAATCCAATCACAGCTCAGGACATTCGGTGACGCTGCCGACGGCGTCCCAAACTTCTGAGCCGCAGCAGCCATCATGCCTGGTGTCTGGCTGAATAAACTACACCTGGTCACACCTGGGCCGTTACATGCGGCGCTCTGTGAGAGCCTTCCAGAAGCATTCCTATTAGACTGGTCCGGAGACCGTCTCTAGGCACCAGACCCTCGTTTTGTCCCTGAGAAACAGCGGCCAACGGTTTCTCTGAACTTCTGTAAGTTCCTCCAAGGAAACACAGTATCCTCTGATTCATTTAATTATGTCATCTAAAGTAGAAGCGAAGCAGGAATCATCTGGTTGTGTGGATCTTTGTAGAGGTGCGACAGACCCCTTCAGGCCGCACATAAGATGACGTAACGCAGCTCGCTGGAGGCAAAGGACAGGAAGCCTGAATACAAATACAAATATTCAGGAAGATGCATAAGAGTTTTGCAACGTCGTCTCGTTGTGTTGTCTGGTGCCAGAATGTTGGGAATATCACTAATGGCTTCAAACTGAAATTCTACCACAAACAGGCCACAAGTCCCCATCAAAAAAAAGAAAAAAAAGACTTTGGTTGAAGGCAATATGGTGAGAAGACGGGAGAGAAATGCTGGCGTCTGCAGCGCACACTTCATATCAGCGACGTTTAGAAAAGCCGCATTCACTGTGATGTGCATGACGAAGCAGGTGCTGGTTACCGTGACCATCTAATCAGAACCCGATCAATAGGAGCACTGATTAAATCGTCCGTCCACTGAGTGACGGCGTATGGGAGGCTAGTCGCGGCCCAGCCAGTAAACATGGCTACTCGGTTTTACGAGCATTAGTTTGCTCCTCAACATTCAAAAGTAGTTAACTCAGGGCTGCTAATGCTGCACCCAGGTTAGGGGGGAGTTGACTGGCCTCCAGCTTTGCCCCGCCCACCAAAATACATCATACTATAAAAAGACAGGCGTCCATACAACCTCAGAGGAACAACAGGTAACTTTTTAACTGTGGAACCAAAAATGGATCAAAGTTAGATTTTAAAAAAGAAACATATATCAAATATCATCATGATTAACAGTTTCCGGCAGGAACTCTAGATGGTTCCTTCAGCAGCAGGAACTCTAGATGTAGATGGTTCCTTCAGCAGCAGGAACTCTAGATGTAGATGGTTCCTTCAGCAGCAGGAACTCTAGATGTAGATGGTTCCTTCAGCAGCAGGAACTCTAGATGTAGATGGTTCCTTCAGCAGCAGGAACTCTAGATGTAGATGGTTCCTTCAGCAGCAGGAACTCTAGATGTAGATGGTTCCTTCAGCAGCAGGAACTCTAGATGTAGATGGTTCCTTCAGCAGCAGGAACTCTAGGTGTAGATGGTTCCTTCAGCAGCAGGAACTCTAGATGTAGATGGTTCCTTCAGCGGCAATAACTCTGGATGTAGATGGTTCCTTCAGCAGCAGGAACTCTAGATGTAGATGGTTACTTCAGCAGCAGGAACTCTAGATGTAGATGGTTCCTTCAGCAGCAAGAACTCTAGATGTAGATGGTTCCTTCAGCAGCAAGAACTCTAGATGTAGATGGTTCCTTCAGCATCAGGAACTCTAGATGTAGATGGTTCCTTGAGCAGCAGGAAGTCTAGATGTAGATGGTTCCTTCAGCAGCAGGAACTCTAGATGTAGATGGTTCCTTCAGCAGCAGGAAGTCTAGATGTAGATGGTTCCTTCAGCAGCAAGAACTCTAGATGTAGATGGTTCCTTCAGCAGCAAGAACTCTAGATGTAGATGGTTCCTTCAGCAGTAGGGACTCTAGATGTAGATGGTTACTTCAGCAGCAGGAACTCTCAGTAGATGTCAGGGGTTTCTGCTGACATGCTGTGTTTGGTTTTCTCCAAACACGTAGACCAAACTCTCCACTATGGTCTCATCTGTCCAGAGGACAATGGTCCAGGAGTCTGCTGGTTTGTTCAGGTCTACTGTTGTAAACGTCAGTTCTAATTCCATTTTCTTTCAAACAACTGTACCTGTTTTTAGTTATTTTGTTTTATGTTTTTCTAAGTGTGCTGTTATGGACTTGACCATTTAATGTGCTTTATGCTTAAATGGAAAACTGTCTTCATTGCAAATAGTTTGAGAACATTTTAACCCCTTTCCAGATTTATGTCCAGCAACAATAGCTTCTCTAAGACCATTGCTCATGTCTTTCCCTCTTGGCACTGTGTTAACAAACACTTGCATGCTCCAGACCAACAATCTGACAAAGAAAATCAGCCTTTCTAAAGGTCTGCACACCTGCTGGTCAGTTCATTGATGATGATGGGTAGCAGCACCTGGCTGCACCTTACCCTCTTACATCCTATAGGTGCAGTAAAGAGGTACTTAGTATTGCCCACATTGGCTTTTTTCCCCATTTTGGGCTTCATTTTTGTTAAATAAATAAAGGCACCGCGATAAATCCTATGACTCCTTTGGGATCTCTCAGGGCATGTTGTCTTCTTCAAAGAGTTTCTTTTTAAAGTCTGTGAATAGCCTGTCTGTGATGACTGATTGCAGTCTGTTTGCTGCAAGGCATGATGGGTATCAACCGCAAAATGATCAGTGGATTTCTGAGGCTGCCCGTCGACATCAGAAAGGCCTGTGTCCACAGTCGGTCCCTTCAGTGCCGGTTATCCGTCTCTCATTGCTTTACTGACTTACTTGTCTCCTTGTCACCCATCCATTCATCTCTGCTCTTTCGATAACAGCGGTCCCTCCCGCTGCCTCCTCTCGTCCCTGTGATGTCACAGATTCAGATGGGAGGCTCTCGTACACTACGGCCTTGCTTGAGATGATCAAAGAATGAGAGGACGGGGGAGGCCGAGCGGGTCGGCACCTCGGCCTTGGGTATTTTCCGAGGCGGCAGTGTGTGTAGATGCAGAAACAAAGAAGGACAAGTAGGTTAAAAAACATGCATGGATGCGTGTGAAAAGGCCCGCCGCCTGTCAGAGCAGCAGCGCTGGCTTCACCTCTGCTGTCTGCTCGCCGCTGTGAAAACGAGCAAAAGAATGACACTGACTGTGGTCAAAGGCAGGGTTTTAGAAGTCAAGATGTAGAGGATCACAGGTGGAGATGCGACATCACATGGAGCGGAGGACAGGTAAAACAGGCTTTAATATGGAGCCCAAACCCTGGGTTTAACTTTGATAGAACTGGCTTTGATAGAAAATGTGATTGAACAAGTGTTGATCTGACTGAATTCATGTCTGAATACACCTACAAACACTGAAATCTCTTACTGAGCACGTAAACCTCGAGGTTGCAGCGTAGATGAATCAAAGGTGGAACAAGAGTAAAAGGTCCTGGATGGCAGGATCTGATTTCAGTCGTACTTACGTCTTTTCATCTTTACGAATGAGCAAAGTATTAATGAATGAAAGTGAAAACATGTGATTCCATGAATATGTGCACCGCTGCGTTTAACATCGTTCCTGTCTCATAACTGCTGCTGAGACGCCGGTTGTTTGATTTGAAACGGACTGAACTGAACACATGTGCGTTTATAAGAACATTTATATTCTGGGACTGGGAGCTGTAAAGCAGCAGCACAGCAACGCGTCGGGAGCGTTGGTTTCCGGCAGCGCCTCTAACAGAAGGATCCGGAGCCTCAGTCTGGATTTACTGGACTTTATTTACGGGGTTTTGTTCATCTGGTGCTTTTTTCTTGAGGACGAAGCAGACGGAAGAAGAATTCTTCACTCTGATCATTTTAAAGAGTCACAAAACGGAGGAAGGTGCCCGGACCACATACTTCATTATCCTGATATGGTCTTTATTCTTCTTCTCCATGTTGATCTCCACCTTCGACCTCTTGATGTCTGAGGGCAGCAGAGGACTGCTGAGGGGACTTCGCTGGACCAGAAGGACGTGATGGCTGGTTGTGTGGACCAGGTCTGCTGTGGGAGTGAAGCCAGGCCGGCTGAACGAACGCCAAGGCTGCTGGGAGGACTCTGTTCCTCCCAGGAGAGTCACTATGGTTCCACCTCCCTCCTCACACTATTCTTTATTTTCTTTTGCATTCCTCATGAAGTCC
>JABWDQ010000184.1:3218338-3255838 GCA_014839995.1 Xenentodon cancila | reverse complement strand
CCAGAGTACTTGTCTGTATGTACTTACCTCACCTGAAAAATAATCGTTTCAAGTTAACACCCACTGAAATTTTTCTCCACAACAGAACACGGCTTTTTTCTTTTGAAGAGAAAAGTGTTCAATGCCATTCTGAATCACTCTCGTCCGTACTTACTGAGTTTGACATCCGTGTTCTTTTTCAAATGAATTCAGAGACTTCAGGACTTCAGGACTCATCGCTGAAGTCAGGCACCTCCTTCCTTAATCCCACAACTGTGTTCCTCACACTGTCCATTTCACTGTAGTCAAACCTCTGCTGAAGAAACACAACTGCATCTGCTCGTAATGAATAATTATACAGCAATTTTAATCCTTACTTTCTCAGTAAATACTAATCTTTATAAACAAGGGTATAAATGAGACTGAATTGACTATATTAGTAATACGTGTGATGAAGTTTCAGAGCAGTCACTGCTACTCTGCTCAACGTGATCATTGATCTCATGATCAGCAGCGATCACACACAGCTTCAGATTTAATGCTTCCTGATCTTAACTCTGCCTTCGGTCATGACATTTTAATCCACTTAGAAATAACTGAAATCATCTTTATTAAACTTAAGGCTCTCCTGGAAAGCTTTATGTTTCTTGCTAAAACATTTTGTTTTTCAGACTTTCATAACAGAAACATCTACAGATTATACATTCAGACCGCTGAACTGCTCCCCCTCCCACCCATCCTTGGACTTCTACATATCTGGACTCAGGCCAGATTCAGGTGGCTGCCAGAGCGGATACCTCCTCTTCCTGGCCACCTCCTCTGGCTCCTCTGAGCCGATCAGGAATTGTTCCCAGGTTATTCTCCGTCTCCATTATTGTTCCAGATCTGTGGAGCATTCTTGATTTTCTTTCTCCAGCGTGTCCGCTCTGGGGCAAAATACTGGTTGGACACGTCCAAAATACCTCCCTGGGGGCAATCTCACCACCTCAGCTCTTAATTACCCATCACATGATGTAGCCTCTGGGCCTTTCTCTGAGAGAGTCCAGTAGACCTGTGGAGGAAAACAATATGAGGCACTTATATGTGTGACCTGTCCTGGCGGGCCGTCTCCTCGGTCCCTTCAGCCGACGTCAGCCGTCTCATCACCTGCTGCACCACACAAGAACCATCGACTGAACAAATATCTCAGATGACCACGTGATGGGAGTCATGCGCTCTTTATGTTGTTTGTATCTGGGTAATAGCATAAAAAGAGATGAAAAAGAAGAATGCAGCAAAAGAACAAAGAGAAGAAGAAACACGTAAACAAGAGATGCTACTTGCGTTCGTTTTTTAAAGAAACACTGCGGTCGAAGTGATTGAAATAAAAAAAACCTCCCCACTGGAACTCTACATTGGTGTAATACAAGGGGGGCTGATGGGTCGGTTCAGGTGGTGTTGGTGTATTACACCAGTGGTCGGCGATCCTGGTCCTCGAGAGTCCCGATCCTGCATGTTTTAGATACCCCAACACGACCTGAACCGACTCATCAGTACATCTATCGTCTTTTTCCTTTTAATCTCAAACTTCATCAAATGTACTCACAGAAAAATATTTCTGGTCCAATGCTTCAAACGATTTGTGTTCATGTGAGAGTGATGAATGTAGTCTAGAAATCCTGACTAGCAGAGACCCCCGTCAGGAGGTTCCTCTCTTACTACAGGAAGGGTTTTCCCACTATAAAGGTTCCTGAGGCCACGTATGCAGGGACCGTTCCTGGTAATGAAGACACACCTGGAAACCCACCCCAAACACCCGCTAGTGGAAATGCACCTATCATCCAGTAAACAGAGAATTTTGCGTTGTGGTTAAACTCTCTTTACCAGAAGAGACTGGTGCAGGTGCTGCACTGACCACCCAGGAGGTTCTAGATCTATTCTTGTTCCAATGACAAACAAAACTTCAACAAGAGGCACTTACAGTCGTCCCCTTGAAGGCAAGTTTATTTGTAGCACATTTTAACAACAAGGCAATTCAAGGTGCTTTGCATAATGAGAACATAAAAATTAAAGAAAAAAAGATTATGAGTTCTAGTGCAGTGATATAATAAATAAAGTTAGACTTCGACTAGCGTTACAGTGTAATTAACATAGTTTAAATCTAAATTCAGACTGGTTTAAATAATTCAGTCAAAGGAAGATGTAAAGAAATTAGTTTTGAACCTGAACCTCTGTGGAGCTTAAAAGCTGAATGCTGTTTCTCCATGTTTGGTTCTGATTCTGGGGACAGAGACCAGACCTGGAGCAGAAGACCTGAAGCAGAAGACCTGAAGCAGAAGACCTGAAGCAGAAGACCTGAACCAGAAGACCTGAACCAGGAGACCTAAGAGGTCTGGATGGTTGATATGGCATCAACACGTCTCTGATGTATTTTGGTTCTAAACCATTTGTGGGTTATAAACTAACAGGAGTATTTTAAAGTCGGTTCTCTGAGGTACAGGGAGACACAGGCAGCAGAATTCTGGATCAGATGTAGCTGTCTGATTGACTTTTTAGTCAGACCTGTGAATTCAAGTGAAGATAAACGCTTGGATACGCTTTTTAAGGTCCATCTGAGACATTCTCTTTTGATCCTAGACATGTTCTTCATGTGATAGAAGGTCGACTTTGTAATTGTTTTAATGTGTCTCTAAAGGTTCAGGTCTGAGTCCATGACTACACCCAAATTCCAGACCTCATGAGTGGTTTGTAGCTGTAAAAACCTGTGCCGACTGTTAAACGCTCTTCTTTTGCTCCAAAAACAACTAGTTCAGTTTTGTTTTTGGTTCAGCTGAAATGAAATGATGGTGCATCCACTCTTGATTTGTTCTATGCATCTACCCAAAGCTTGTATAGGTAAAGAAAAGTTGTGTGTCATCTGCATACAACTATATCCTCCAGGTTTTGCTAGTTGGTAGTTAATTGCAGGCCCTCATAGAGTGGAGTTCAGGTGCTACTGACACAGGAGGGTTTGTTAACCAGTCCAGAGATTGAACAGGTAGACGCCCTCTTGGACCTGCCAACTTACCAAACATGGGAGTTTTTCTTTTTATTACTCACATTGTTTATTACATTATTCATGCATTTACAGTGTAAAGCACTTTATTCTCCAGTAGGCTTCAAAAAAGTGCATCTGATTTATTTATTGCGAGACTGAATGATTGGCTAGCTGGACGGTTTATTATTATATAAGTAAGTTTGTGGAGTCATTGATTTACTGATCAATTTTGTTTGATTGATTTGTTAATTGATTGATTTTAATTGAGCTTTAAATTAAATATCAAGGTAGATTTGTTGGTCAGCCAATGTCACAATCCTGAAACAGTGATAAACAAACTAGCAGTTTCAGTTCTCTGCAGATTCACTTTTCAGCTGGAGGACTGGTCTCATGGAGAGGTTAGCTCTCCAACCCTGAATCTTCAAGGCCAAAAGGCAATGACTGTCTGCTCTGCCTGTGTCTGATCAGTTTCATGATGAGGCACTGCACCTCCAACAGCCTGCTACACGTATACTCAAAGTTAGTGTTGCCAGGAAACCCATCTGATATGAAACCAAGTGAGTCCTGAGTTTAGAGAGAAGAATGAAAAGAAAAGCATTTCACTGCCGATACAACCATTGTTCCTACTTTAGTGATGCATGACCTAGTATGTACAAGTTCACGGTATACAAGTGCATTTTCAGAAAGCTTTTGTGTTGGAATTGAGCCCAGCTATCAGGCCGAACGTAGAGATCAGTGTGAGGTGGAAGCAGCTGTGTTAGCAGAGAAAAATTATGTCTTACAGGGACACTGAGGAATTAATGATTAATACCTTTGCAAGAATTAATTAAGATTTGACATGAATGAATATTGCTTATTCAAAATTGTGTAAAAACAGAATAAAAGCTGCAGTAAATGTTTCCCATTATCCTATTTCTCAACTATAATGAAGCTATAATTTGGTGCACATTGACGTTAATTGCCAGCATCCCTCATGTTGTGATATGATTTTATGTCCTCGTTTGAGTGATGTTGTAATGTTTCAGATTTATAGATATATAATTTGTTTTACACTGTGATAAAAATGATCAGTTTTTATTTTGTTTATGTCTTCAAACCTCTGCACACAAGTCTGGATTATTATCCACACACACACACACACACACACACACACACACACACACACACACACACACACACACACACACACACACACACACACACACACACACACACACACACACACACACACAGCCCAGGATCCTGGTTCAGTTCATCTCAGCAGTGAACGGCACATTATCACCACCCAACAGTGTTGATGATGTCACATGCAGCAAGAGAAGGATGCAGGTGAACTCTTTCAGCAGACAGCACTGATGGAAGCTTACAGCAGCAGTTTAACATCTGGGCAGCAGAGGTGCTCCTTTACAGTAGCATATCCAGGTTTACACCAACTTTTCCTAAGAAGTGCTGCAAGCACTTCTCTAGGTCTTTCTCGACAGCCCAATCCCTGGACCAAAACTCTGGCAATAGGGACTGTTGATGATAGTATTGTGCTGCAAGCACTTCTGCCCAAATTCTGATGGTTTCTTGTCTGTTTGCATTATCCAAAATCCATGTAGAGAGAGCTGGAATATACCCTTGCTGCCATGTCTCCAAAAGCACAATACTATCATCAACAGTCCCTATTGCCAGAGTTTTGGTCCAGGGATTGGGCTGTCGAGAAAGACCTAGAGAAAAAAACGTAGGTCTGGAGGAGTCGGCCTCAAAGAGATTCTGGCAAACCGGGGTGGTGGTCTCTTTTCTTTTTTAAATGGGGACCAGAGGGTGTGTTCCAACTGTAGGGGGATCACACTCCTCAGCCTCAGTCTAGAAGGGTACTGGAGAGGAGAATTTGGCTGATAGTCGAGCCTTGGATTTAGGAGGAACATTTTTGACCTGGTCGTGGAACACTAGACCAGGTCTATACCCTCCACAGGGTGCTGGAGGGTTTATGGGAATATGCGCAACCAGTCCACATGTGCTTTGTGGTGGTGGAGGAGGCTATTAACTGTGTCCCTCGAGGTATTCAGTGGCTTACTGCAATGGACTGCAACATCATCAACCCCTGGCAGCAGATGTCAGCCTTCAACAGACATTCTGTCTAAATGTTTTCCTAAAGATAATCAAAGCAGAATCAGTGATGAGCTTTCTCACTATTATCTTCATCCTCATGTAAATTCTTGGTATTGACTGGGGTGACAGATCTTAAGATAAGCAACTGAATTTGTTATGTTGATGTTGTCCTTCTGAAGTGAGGATTTTATGTCCTTTTCAAGGTTTTCTTGGCTAGTATTGATGATTTGTCAATGTTATTGTTCCTGAGTGAAGATCGAACACAGTGACAAGGAAATGTGTGTGAATCCATTGAAATGATCTGACTTTCTGCATTAATTTGCTTTAAATTGTGAAAATGAAAAGTGGAAATACAAACACAAAGTAATATACAATATACTGGTAATACAATTATTATTTATTGTGTCTTTATTAAACACTCAGGACGGGAGTTCTTTCCAGAACTGCTTCAGACACATGTGTAGGATGTCTGGTGGGAACGGCTCTCTGGAGATCATTCCACAGCATCTCTACAGGGTTCCGGTCTGGACTCTGACTGGACCACTCCAGAAGGTGAATTTGCATTTTCTGAATCCACACCAGGAAAGTTTATGTCAAACAACAAAAGTATTTCTAATCTAACCGATTGGCACTTGGCTCAGCCGTTCACTGCAGTTATCAGTTCCTCATCTGTAATCGTCACGCTACCGGCCTTTGCAAAGCAACCAGCTGTTTGTACAAACCAGCTTTGACTAAATGCAACAGTCATTTCTGATTTTAAACAAGTCAACATGTTAAATAGTTTATCCCGCCGTAAACGTCTGACAGCAGCTCTGCCGATATTTCAGTGGGGTTTGGCTGAAGGAGCTGGAAGCACAGGTAACTTTGATTGACATGTGGTGGGTGTGTTCCCTTTGGCTTGCTGAACAACACAGCTGTGTTCTGTCTTCGAAACCGGCGGGTCATTTTAGTAAATATGGAAATCTATTTTCCCATCCATAATGGAAAGAGGTCCAAGCCTTAAGGGAACAAAGAAAACCCCAAATGATGAAGCTCCTTGCACCATCCCTCGCTGCTGGGAAGATGTTTGGATGTTGATATGGCGGCCGTTTCTCTTCCATACATAGTGCCGAGTAGCAGCTTCCTCAAGCCTTTAACGGTTGCCTAAGAGTTCTTCTTTGCCTCATGAAAGACTAAAAGTAGCACGAACTAAACTGTCTAAACACTGAAGTGGGGTCTGATGGATGTCAACTGGGAAAAAGGAAACAGCATGTTTTTGTGCAACTGTGTTATTATTTTAGGGAACAATACTGGATCGTCAAGTAACTAAAAGAGTTTATCAGTTCCTATAAGGCACCATGGAAGCCGCTGGCAGGCCAAACACACCCTGGAGTCATCTCTGCTTTGTAGAGACGGTATCAAACTTGTTAATTTCCTTCAAATGCAGCTACAATCCCACTTGAAGCTTTTGTGTTATGGAAGCTTCTGTAATAACAGTAAAACAAAATAAGCATCCTGGACCTGCCTTGTCTGTGCAATAATGTTGAGAAGCAGGTTATTTGGAGGAGCTCTGGAGGCTGGAGGGCCCTGGGGGAGTCCGTGTGCTGTCATCTGCCTCACGCACCATTATCAGACATGACTAATTCAGCACGTGGCCAAAGACTCTAAATGTGTAATGAAATATTTAATAAAGCCACAGACCCACCTGGCACTGGCGCTTTCGGGAAACATTTCCACAGAAAGGCAGTGACCGCTGGAACTGGCCTCACCTGAAGACATTGTGGCATTCACCTGGTAAATGTGGACAGGGTTCTTTACTAAATCGTGCTTATACTGAGAAATGCAATGATAGGAACCGTAGTGGCTCACACGCTTCTATGTGACGGAGGCATTTTCTTGTTTATTTTTTGTTGCTGTAATGGTTTGTGTTGTGTATCTTATCTCAGGATAAAGACCTGTGTTGTTTGGATTTGTTGAGCTTACGCTGGATAACACTGTCAGGGACATTAAACCCTAATTAGACTGTGACCTTTTTAGATCCTTTTATCCAACAGAGCCCAGGACAGGCAGCTTGTTAATTCTGATTCTTTTTTACTGTCTCCTCAAAAGCTCATCATAAATTGGCCTTTGTTTCTGTCTAATACACAGCAAATTGTTCAAACCTTACACAAATCTAATAACCTCCTCAATTTGGATCCAGTTCATTCCTCTCGTCTTTAATCCCACAGAACACAGTGCTATTTTTAAAGGCCGGCTCTTGTACGTGGTTTACTGAAAGTGATGCATCGATCCTGGGCGCTTGGATGCATTCAGGGCCTGTCGGACCAGGCGTGCCGAGCTGGGATCTGGCTCAGATCCAGCTCCACTGTCGCTGGGACGAGGCTAATGGTGAGGGGGTGGATGGGAACATTCGAGCCAGAAAAATCATCGGCACTCCCGTTTCATCCTCCAGCGATGTTTCTGCTGAGAGAGGAAGAAAAGGCTGCCAGAGATGTGAGCATGTGTCAGCTCAGAGAACGTACAGTGAATAATGTGATTTTAACAGAATATGAGAGTATGTGTGTGTGTGTGGAGAGAGATTATGAATGTGCATATCTGCTCGTGTGCACTGAATAAGGCCATGTCTATACATAGATGCATCTGCAAGGCAGCGCTGGCTGCTGCTTCTTGGTGCTCTGTTCCTCCGGTCTGTAGACTGGGAGAGTTCACAGGCGACTGTAAAGGTTAATGAAACCTCTGACATGATAACATCAGCAGAGGTGAAAGCAGAACATATTTGCCATGATCTTATTGAAAGTGTGCCTGTGCGTCAGAAGAGGAAAAGTTAGTAAAATAACTGTAAACATCTCTTACTCATCTGTTCTGAACTTCAACTAAACAACTTCAACCGAACAACTTCAACTAAACAACTTCAACTAAACAACTTCAACCGAACAACTTCAACCGAACAACTTCAACTGAACAACTTCAACTAAACAACTTCAACCGAACAACTTCAACTGAACAACTTCAACTGAACAACCTCAAACGAACAACTTCAACCAAACAACTTCAACTGAACAACTTCAACCGAACAACTTCAACCGAACAACTTCAACTGAACAACTTCAACGGAACAACTTCAACCGAACAACTTCAACTGAACAACTTCAACCGAACAACCTCAACTAAAAAACTTCAACTGAACAACTTCAACTGAACAACTCTAAACAGATGAAAAATGTACATCAAGAATGCAATATTTCTTACTACCAGCGATGGAGAAGCTTCCTTCAGCTTCTCTGCTCCGCATGTCTGGAACAAACTCCCAGAAAGTTTATTTAAGTCCAGGTTGAAGACTCACCTGTTCTCAGCTGCACTTGAACAAAGACACAAATCTGCACTGTTTTACTTTTAAGTTTATAAACTTGATTACATTGTAACCACTAATTTTATCTATTGTTCTTTTTTCTTGTTTACATTTTAAATCATGCTTTTTATTTATGACATGTTTTAATGTGTCTGTAAAGCTCTTTGAATCACCTTAATGTTGAATTGTTCTGCACGAATAAATGTGCCCTCTACTCTGAATTCTCTTTGCAGACAGTTTCTAACTTTCTAATTCAATTTCATTTGTCAAAACACACCCAACAAAATACACCTGGAACAAAGTACAAAATTACAAAAGTAGTAAAGCTTTTTTCCCCAGCTTGTTGCCATTGCAACTTAAACACGTCCTGAGGATTCCAGGTGATGAAGAGTTGTAGGTGTAATTTCATCCCGCCCTTCCTGCAAACTCCTTCAAACGTTCCCAGTGAGACCCGCTGCGAGGTTTCAGAAGTGGAGTGCTTTGATTTCTACCTGTTCACTTCCAACTTCACCTAAATGATTCAAGATGACGTGCAGTAATATTCTGTTTAAAGATGTAGTTAAAAGCTAATAGCCAGCTCCCACTTCTAAAAGAGGAGGTGTCTTGTTCTGCAATAATCCTTGTAAATAAGATGGTTGGTGTCAAATAAAAGTGCTCTTTTCACACCCTGTACACATAGTCAGATGAGACTCTAGGACTTCCCTGCAGTGTCTGCAGCCTAACTTAATGGTGACATATAATTCTGAGTTGTATTGTTTTATTTTGCCTTTGCAGTGTCACTCCAGTGTCTGACTTCCTGCTAGCGCCTCCACTGTGGACTTGGTGACACCACTCAGAGACCAGAAGTCAAACTGGCTGGTGCGGTGCGGCCCGGTGCGGTGCGGTGCGGCCCGGCCCGGCCCGGCCCGGCCCGGCCTCTCCGCACCGCTGCTGTTCCCAGTGGGATCTGGGGGGAAAGATGTGCAGCAGTAAGGAGTTGTTGTCGTCCCATTTTTGACTAAGGTTATTTCTTCTTCACATAGATGCTCTGGAATATAACACCATGCTGGTTTAGGGTAATCCCACATCATATAAGGATGTCATCAATCACATACTTGACAATGAACTAAAATATTTCATGACAAAAATATAGACAAACGTCAAACATACGTATGAACTCAGAAGAACAGGGACTCTGCAAAGCATCTGTTGGTCTAAAGTAACACGGAATAACCCGTAACACCTCAAATGTCAGTTTTTAGTTCTTGGTTTCTGATAAATCTTTAATACAAAGGTAATTGTCTAGACCTGTTTGGACACAAACTTCCCGTCCAGCTCCATCAACAGCTCCATCATTTTCCAGTAACAGGCTGTTTGTCCTTGAGAGCTTTGCCTCTTTTGATTATTCCCACCAGAATTTTTTCATCAGCATCTGCTTCCAGTCTGACACTGCGAAGCCGCCCTGCATAGATGATCATGTTCCAAGGAGCCTTCAAGGTCTCCTGGGATGAAATGGAAATCCCTCTCATTTCAAGGTGCCTGCTCTGCCCACCATTTAGGTTTCCTCTGATAACTGCTCGCTGGGGGGTGAGAGGGTGGGCTGCCTTTCCTGTGATCAGATGAAAATTGTTCCTCCTCTGCATCAACATTTTGGTGTAAAGAGAAACACAAAAATGAAAACATGAGGCAGCAATACAGTGCAGCTGTCAAATACGCTCCCTGCTGAGGAGACACATGCAGACCGGGGTCCTGTTTCCTTCAAAACACTGATAAAACAAATCATTTTCCACATGTATTTGTCACCTGGGTTGAGTTTGAAGAGTTATCTCCATTTCACTAAAATTGGAATCATTGGCCAGTAATCAGTGCCTCCACAAGCCAGATTAGACAATGATGATTGAAAACAGAAGTGGGAAACCAGTGATTTAGTTTGGAGAAACAGCAACGTCCTCAGTCGCTCTGAAATCGGATCACAATGTAGCATCTGATCATTTCTGCATCTCCTCAATTCAGCATTGTTAATTTATTTAGAGCAAGTGAATAAAAATAATAAGGTGTGGTGCAACAAGGTTCCTCTGTTTTCCTTCTACATCCCCATGAAGGTGCAGCACACAAACAATCACCGAGACCGGAAAATGAGGAGACTCGAAGACTCCAACGTGGACTTTACTTCTGAGTTCCAGGAAGTGGGACTCACACGAGGAGAACATGCTGAATAATGACCCTCAGTCAATAAATCTTAGTGTTTGTAATCACATGTGCACAGCCAAACAGCATATGCTCTGTTTTGGTCCGATGGTTCCAGCTCCCCTGCAGCTGCAGCATGAGGACAACATGCCGTTGCAGCTGTCGTGTCATTCAGTTTGACTTTTCAGTAAACACACTTGTTCAGAGCTGTCGTCTCATCCAGCCTCTTTATTAACACGCTGGAATGATGCTGCTGAAAATAGTGAAACAACTGTAAAACTGTTTCTGTACGTTAGAGCAATAGTACTGTACACGCAGTAAACCCTCAGTGCACATCAGTCCACACTTCACAACACGCTTCACAACTGAGTGGGAACATCATATTGTGTCCTGTTCAAACATTTTAAATGCTTACACAGTAAACCCAGCCTCAAATCAGGCAGGAGATTGGCTCTCTAGGCTCATCTGGTCAGACAAGGCTGAGAAACGTATTTGTATTTCATTTTTAGAACCAGTAAATGACTTGACTGTCATTTTAAAAGTTGTGAGATGAAGCTGACGCTCTTCAGAGGAAAGCCTGCTCACATGGTTCAATCAGCTTCCGACTCCATCAGTGGAGTGAACTGAATCTTCTCAAGTCTAACGAGAAAAAGCGTGTTTAGTAGCAAAGCCTTAAAAACAGGAGTGAAGAGTGGCTTCCATGGGAACAGCCGTTTATGGCGGCCACTATCCCGGCTGTACGCTGCTTCAATGAAAAGCACATAGTGATTTTTTTATGCAGGTGTCTTGAACGTAGAGGCTTTTTCCAAGCATTTGCATTGATTACCCGCATCGACTTGGACTTGAATAGGAACAACTAACATTTTTGTACTCTGTAAATGTCCATAATGCTGCAGGCATCATGGACTGAAGTATATTTGTGGCAGGGTCTGCTTTGAGGACTGCCTTCAGTAGCCTGCTCTCCTGGTAGATCGCTGTGTCATTGTGCTTTTCTTGTTGTCACAGTGATTTATGGGAGTTTGCAGAGTTCCTTCTACATACCATCTTACGATGTCTCCCTCCAATAAAAGAGCAAAAGGTCCATATTAGCACTTTAGACTCACAACAATGGGTCAGTCGTGTCAGCGCCACATTCCTGCTGTTAAAAATGAACTGAACTCAAATTGGAGAGACCACTGAAGTCCAGTTAGTTTATGCTCCAGTACAGTCTGAGATGACGAAAAAGGAACACACACTTCTAAAATCACAGTTAATGAGAGTCCACTTCCTGAAGAACATGACCATACAAGGAAACACTGGCCTCCATGATGTCATAGAGAGCTGATTTTAGAAAAAAGCTCACTAGAAGGAAGCAGTCTCAGCACCCTGAAAACAGTGTTTTGCACATTTCATTTTGTCTTCTTTTAGAGGTTCTTTGGCTCCTCGTGTCTTTCAGGATTGATTTCTTCTTCCTTCCAGGATTGATTCCTTCTGATCTTACTGATTTTGGCATCTTATCGTCTGTACCCTTACCCCCCTTACCCTCAGGTCCTTCACCTCTGGCCTTCTTAAATTCCCATCGTTAATACAAGAAACCATCTCTCAATCGACATTTATGGAACAGCCTGCCAGAGAATCTGAGGAACGTTAACATTTTTAAACGCGGGCTCAAGATCTACTTTTTAAATTGAGCATTTAACTAATTAAAAGAAGGATAACTAATACCCGTCATTGCTTTAATCCTGTTTTAGATTTTCTGTTTAGCCCTGTTTTTTAAAAAAGGGTTGTTGACTCTGGTTGCTGTAGCATTGGCCTGAGGTCCGCTCGTCCCCAGGTCCGCTCGTCCCCAGGTCCGCTCGTCCCCAGGTCCACTCGTCCCGAGGTCCGCTCGTCCCCAGGTCCACTCATCCCCAGGTCCGCTCGTCCCCAGGTCCACTCGTTCCCAGGTCCACTCGTCCCGAGGTCCGCTTGTCCCCAGGTCCATTTGTCCCGAGGTCTGCTCGTCCCCAGGTCCGCTCATCCCCAGGTCCGTTTTTCCCGAGGTCCGCTCGTCCCGAGGTCCGCTTGTCCCCAGGTCCGCTCGTCCCCAGGTCCACTCGTCCCCAGGTCCACTCGTCCCGAGGTCCGCTTGTCCCCAGGTCCATTTGTCCCGAGGTCTGCTCGTCCCCAGGTCCGCTCATCCCCAGGTTCGTTTGTCCCGAGGTCCGCTCGTCCCCAGGTCCACTCATCCCCAGGTCCGCTCATCCCCAGGTCCACTCGTCCCGAGGTCTGCTTGTCCCCAGGTCCATTTGTCCCGAGGTCTGCTCGTCCCCAGGTCCGCTCATCCCCAGGTCCGTTTTTCCCGAGGTCCGCTCGTCCCGAGGTCCGTTTGTCCCGAGGTCCGCCCGTCCCCAGGTCCGTTTGTCCCGAGGTCTGCTCGTCCCCAGGTCCACTCGTCCCCAGGTCCGCTTGTCCCGAGGTCCGCTTGTCCCCAGGTCCATTTGTCCCGAGGTCTGCTCGTCCCCAGGTCCGCTCATCCCCAGGTTAGTTTTTCCCGAGGTCCGCTCGTCCCGAGGTCCGCTTGTCCCGAGGTCCGCTTGTCCCGAGGTCCGCTTGTCCCCAGGTCCATTTGTCCCGAGGTCCGCTCGTCCCCAGGTCCACTCGTCCCCAGGTCCGCTTGTCCCGAGGTCCGCTTGTCCCCAGGTCCATTTGTCCCGAGGTCCGCTCGTCCCGAGGTCCGCTCATCCCCAGGTCCGTTTTTCCCGAGGTCCGCTCGTCCCGAGGTCCGCTCGTCCCGAGGTCCGCTCATCCCCAGGTCCGTTTTTCCCGAGGTCCGCTCGTCCCGAGGTCCGCCCGTCCCCAGGTCCGTTTGTCCCGAGGTCTGCTCGTCCCCAGGTCCGCTCATCCCCAGGTCCGTTTTTCCTGAGGTCCGCTCGTCCCGAGGTCCGCTCATCCCTGTGTTGTGGTGGGGTCCATACATCCAGTCACTCGGGTTTTGGCCCTCTATCCTGCAGTCTGGCCCCTGGGTGCAGCAGCCGCCTCCCGATGCCGACGGCCTCCTGTGATGGTGTGATGGTGTTACCTCACCGGTTCTTCTGTGCCCATCAATGATACCATGTTATTATCTCTTTTAATATTTGACTGTGTTTTAATATTCATAGGGATTATGGTTGGTCGGGTGGGGGTTGATGTTTTCTTGTTTTTTTCAACTGTTAAGCATTTTGTGCTGCATCTTTGTGTGTGAAAAGGGCTATATAAATAAAGTTTGATTTGATTCTATAATACAATATTTATAGTTTCCTTCTTATTAGACAATTGAGGCTGAGACATAAAGCATCTCATCTAAAACCTCAATTGTCTGATGAAATGAAAACTATAAACATTATACTGCAACATTTGTACCTTGTTTTCTGGGTTTTCAGTTGCATTGAAAGTTTTAATCATAATAACTGCAGATAAGTTAGAAGAAAAAGAGAATGCATCCACTTCAACATCTTCTGTTCTTTTTGCACAATCAAGAAAATAAAAATCTGCTGGATCTGACCTGGGAACAATGTGCTCCTTAACTCAAGTGGCTGTCTTACAGGGTTGTGTGGTTTAATATATACGATGAAACAGAGCAACAAATGAAGCTGAGCTACAGCATACAGAGATGCAAGACGTGCAATTATATTTCTCTCTCTGCATGATTGGTTTTGTGGCATTCAATTGTAGACCAATGTAAAGGAGACTGGAGTGGTTATTCATTAATTTATCTTCAGATGTAATGGAGGTCAATTTAGGTGACAGCGTCATCCTACACCTGAGTGGTCTCTTTTTATCCCTCCATCAATGGAAAATGTGAAGTTACTTAATTAAAGTTACACATGTTGCACCAACAGGACATGTGTTACAGCAGTTACAAAACCAGTCAAACCAGCTCCAGAAATATTCAAGTTCTTGGTGAACGTCAAAGGCTCACAGTGAACCTCGTCTGCTTGTTCTGGGTTCTTACGCTGGTGCTGAGCTCAGAAAACAGCAGAGCAATAGCAAGGAACAATTTTATAAGAGCGCTTGATGTTTGTGTGCTGCTGCTCACCCATGGAAACATACATCAAGTACATCAATATTATGAAAAAAATGCTTTGCTGGAAGTCACTGGTCTCTTTAGTATGACCCTTTCCATTGAAAATGTTGATCAGGACATTGAATGGGACTTTTTACTCACTTCTTAGCAGTAAATGTCACTGAGCTACCTGAACTGTAAGGGGTTGTCATGAGGGTGTGTCTAAATCAGACGATGTGGCCAGACAAAAGACTCCAGGCAGATGTTGGGCAGGAGTCCATGGAGTACTCGTCAGCAACAGATGGTTTAAACCTGGACATGTTACTGTGAAGGAACGTCGCTGTCGCCCGAATGTTAACCGTATGTGTCAATGAATGAACATCAAGCACCTACTGAGTTCAACTGTGTTGCCTGCTGATGTTTCGTGTGAAGGTCGTCAGACAATACCCACCAAACACCAACGCATCCATGCAGACCTCTGGAGATTTCACAGCATCTGACTCGCTGCTGCTCTTTCTACCATCCCTGGGGTGGGGGGTGGAGAGAAGATGGACAGAGAAAACCGGGTCAACGCAACCAGTCCCAAGGGAATCAGGACACCCACCACTCCCATGCACCAGACCCACCAGCTGAGGCGCATCCCAGACCCGAGGCCCCAGACATCCCCACCGCAGGACCAGTCCCAGACAGTAGGAACGCGGACCAGGCAGCCGGGCACCCAGAGGCTACACCGGGGCCTCCCAGCACCTGCCCCCTGACCAGCCCCGACAAACCCCCCTACCCCACCAATTTTTGGACCTGCTGACATACTTGAAGCAGAAGCAAAGAATATTCTGGCTCATCACTGTGAAGTGGAACTGAACCAGTCCGACGTTTACATATGGTTATATGTGGTTCTGGCTCAGCTGTAGGGGAACTGGGCAGCTGTGGTTCAGGGAGCGGCGCCGGGTGCAGCCAACTTGTCATCACCTGTCCCTCTTCTTGTGCAGCAGCAGCTGGGCCCAAACATACCTTACTGTTACCTCTGTGATTACTTGTTGTCTTAAAAGAACAGTGAATAAAACAACGGTTTTGGACTAGTGGAGTTTTGCTTCACACACCTTTAGGACTCCATCCTTACTTAACGCTTTGGAAAATGTTTTGGCATTTGACTTTGACAGGAAGTTGTGGAGGTAAAGGGAAAACAGGTCCTCCAATACAAGTAGACAATTTAAGGTCCCAATGTCCCTTCTGTAGAAAAATTCAGTTTTAATGAGCAGTTCACACAGAATGATCAGTATTCAGCAAAATAAATGAGACAGTGGAGGCAGTTAAACAGAAAAGTTCACGGGAATGAAATGTCAGAGGGAAAAACAGTGGGGTAATGTTTGTTACCTGTGTATTTAAACATGTCACTTAATTAAACCCTTTAGAAAATGTGTTAAAATGCCTGACGTTTCTTTCACAAGCCACTTTATTTAATGGGTCATCAGCAATGGCTGACAAATGTTCTGATGTGTCAGAGTCCTTGGCAAGGCTTAGTTCCACTTGTGTAAGGGCAGCATCAATGCAGAAACTCACATTGAGGTTAAAGAGCAATATACACTACCTTTAGAAACTACCTCTTTTCTGGGATGTCCATGCAATGTTCGAACGAATCAGAATTCCCTCTCGGCTTTCACATACAAGGAATTTGCTGTGGTGATTTAGTGCAGTTCCAGTAAACAGAAGCACTGCAAAAACAGGAAGTCCAACTTCTAATTTGGGGTAGTAAACATATATGATCATAGTGGTTAGCACTGTTGCCTCACAGCAAGAAGGTTCCTGGTTCAATTCCCGGCCCGGTGGGTCTTTCTGTGTGGAGTTTGCATGTTCTCCCCGTGCTTGCGTGGGTTCCCTCCGGGTACTCCGGCTTCCTCCCACAGTCCAAAAACATGCAGCGTAGGTTAATTGATCATTCTAAAATTGTCCCTAGGTGTGAATGTGAGTGTGATTGGTTGTTTGTATGTGGCCCTGGATAGACTGGTGACCCGTCCAGGTGGACCCCTGCCTTTCGCCTGATATGCGTCGGGATAGGCTCCGACAGACCCCCGTGACCCGGAAACGGATAAAGCAGGTATAGATAATGGATGGATGGATAGATATGATCAAATATCACCTACAGAGTTTCTCCCAAGCACCAACCATGACCATGACCAGTAGAAGCTGGCTCCAGCAGTCACTCCATCGACCTCCATGTTTAAATGTACAACTTTGGAGCAGAAATAAACAAATTTGCAGCCTGAAAACAAATTCACACCCCTGGCAACGCTGAGGGGTGTGAATTTTTTTGGACCACGCCAGGAGAATTTATATAAAGCATTACGTGTATTTCTAACATGATTGACAGTCGGCTCAGCCAGTGGTTGGCTATCATGCTACCATACTTAGCGCAGCCACCTGTTTCTATGAGCCTGGCGTCGGCTAAACCGAACAGTAATCCTTTGATTTTACTACTGAGAACAAGTTAAACCAGCGGTCCTCATCACTGGTCCTCCAGGGCTGCGGTCCTCCATGTTTTAGATGTTTGCCTTCATCAACACACCTTAATTCTAATTAATAGTCATCATTAGCTTGTCTGCACAACTCTGTTATTAACACGGTCATTTTTAATGGTGTGTTGAAGCAGGGAAACGTCTAAAACATGCAGGACCAGGGAAGGACCAGGAATGGGGACCGCCGTGATAAACGATATATTCTGCTGTAAACCCCTGACAGCAGCTCTGGAGATATTTTGGCGGGGATCCACCGAGCTGGTAGCCAAAGCTAACTGGGATCGACACATGGTGGGTGTGCTCCTGTCGGCTTCCCAAGCAACATGGCTGCACCCCGAAGAAAGAAGATGATGCCTCAAAACCGCTCTCAGGAATCAGCGTGTGACCAATTGCTTTGTCCTTTGTTTTTACAGCCTGTTTCTCCTTCTTTGCTGTTACTTGCTGATGCATGTACAATGTAATATTATAAAAATTATACTTACAAAGACTAGACACATTCTTTTAGAAACAACATCCAAAAAGTTCTTTCCACACAATTTAGATTGAGATACCATATACTTCAGCAAGTGACTCTCAAATCAGCTGTCCACCACAGTGAGTGTCCACCACCGTGAGTGTCCACCACTGTTAGTGTCCACACCCCAAGTCACCAACACAACGTTTGAACTCGGATCAGCTGTCCACCACCCCGAGTGTCCACCACCCCGAGTGTCCACCACCCTGAGTGTCCACCACCCCGAATGAACTCAGATCAACTGTCCACCACCCCGAGTGTCCACCACCCTGAGTGTCCACCACCCTGAGTGTCCACCACCCCGAATGAACTCAGATCAACTGTCCACTACCCTGAGTGTCCACCACAGTGACTGTCCACCACCGTGAGTGTCCACTACCCCGAATGAACTCAGATCAACTGTCTACTACCCTGAGTGTCCACCACAGTGACTGTCCACCACCGTGAGTGTCCACTACCCCGAATGAACTCAGATCAACTGTCCACCACCCTGAGTGTCCACCACCCCGAATGAACTCGGATCAGCTACCCACCACCACACTGTCTTTGATGTCCAACTCTTTGCTACTATCTCATGTGCTTTATGATGCTCTGCAACCGTAACATCAAATGCAAAACAGCATATTTTTTTATGTTTCAGAAGTACATTTACTGCAATCCCCTAACAATATAAAAGTCACAAAACCCTTGTGGGGTGTCCATTTGAGATAAGACATTCATCTGGTGATGATAATAGGAGGGACATGGTGCCAACACAGGTGGAAATGTCAAACAGAGATTATCAGTGAAGATATTTTACACCGGCTGGTGGACAGTATACCAATGTTTGAGAAGTATCTCTGCAGACTATACTATCATGGATTTTCAATTGCCAATGTGATAACTGGGCTTCAGAGAAGGACATTTCACCGATGTAAACTTATCTTACAGTATTGTTCCGTTCCCAGTAATGAGCTTGATACATCATCATAATCCTCCTCTCAGCCTGATGTGGACGTATGTAAAGTGGTGTTTCTGCAGACAAACCTATGAAGATGTGAATAAAATTGAAAAGCTACAGTGAATTTCTGCTGTTTCTCCTAAGAGTTTTAGACTGTATGACAGGCATAAAACTGACCAAGTTCTCCCTTTTTCCAAATTAAAGTTCAGCTTATATGACTTACGCTGCACCTTTATCTTGCTGTTTACATACATGTTTTATGTATCACTTGAGTGGAAAAAATTGATCTAAATGTTCCTACAAATGCCTTTTGAGATTGTTAACTTATGAATGTAGATCATAAGATGTGACCACTTAAAAAGAAAAGACCGAGGACAGTTGCTTAGCTGATATTGTTTGCTGTCCACTGATGACTTTGTGAACTGGGTTCAGTTCCTTTTGAATAAACAGATTGCTTTATGCAGCACACTGGCGTCTCCTCTGTGTGAAGACACCAAGGTACTGGCTTCTAGTCCTCATAACCTAAATGGATTGATTGTTGGACTGGTCAGAATTGGAAATTTGCCAGATGATTACCATTGAGACCTTTTACTTTCAGCGGTCTTGACATTGGTGTTTGCAGATCTGGGCATTTAGATCTTCAGCAAGAAATGTTTGGGGAATAGCACATGATCTGAAATGAGAACTGTTTGCAAAGGGCAGGTGTTTCCAATAGACTTGATGACATATGATTGTATAACGTCCTTCCAAAAGGGAAAAACATTGTAAAGCAATCATTTTTTATATCACTTTACAACAACACAAAGGAGTACAAAGTGCTTTACATTTAAAACAAATAAAACACCAAGACTTATGTGATGAAAGTGAAACCAGACCAAACCAAACCAAACAAACAAGTGAGTCTTCAGATTGGACTTATACAGGACCAGATGGGTAATAATACACAAGTCAGACAGGAATGTTTTCCAGAGTTTAGGACCTGTTACAACAGATCAACCATCACTGCTGGTACCAGGACCTGGGGATGTCTACCAGCTTCACAGCAGACAACCAGAAAGCCCCGCTGGGACGACGGAGAGTTAAGTTCAGATTATTAAGGAGGAGTGAGGCCATAAATACCTTTGAAAACAAACATTATATTTTAAAATCCATGACAGTGAACCTGCAGCCAATGGAGAGAAGTAACAAGGTATACAGGTCTGTCGCTCCCTGACTTTTCCTAAATGTGTGCATTTGATATTTTCTGTAGACGATCCTGTACATGGTCCTGTAGATGATCATATAGACGGCCCTGTAGACGATCCTGTAGGCGGTCCTGTAGATGATCCTATAGACGGCCCTGCAGACGATCCTGTAGGCGGTCCTGTAGATGATCCTATAGACGGCCCTGTAGACGATCCTGTAGGCGGTCCTGTAGATGATCCTATAGACGGCCCTGTAGACGATCCTGTAGGCAGTCCTGTAGATGATCCTGTAGACAGCCCTGTAGACGATCCTGTAGACGATCCCGTAGACGATCCTGTAGACGATCCTGTAGACGATCCTGTACACGATCCTGTAGACGATCCTGTACATGATCCTGTACATGGTCCTGTAGATGATCCTATAGACGGCCCTGCAGACGATCCTGTAGGCGGTCCCGTAGGCGGTCCTGTAGACAGCCCTGTAGACGATCCTGTAGACAATCCCGTAGACGATCCTGTAGACAATCCTGTAGACGATCCTGTAGACGATCCTGTACACGATCCTGTACATGGTCCTGTAGATGATCCTATAGACGGCCCTGCAGACGATCCTGTAGGCGGTCCTGTAGATGATCCTATAGACGGCCCTGTAGACGATCCTGTAGGGGGTCCTGTAGATGATCCTGTAGATGGCCCTGCAGACGATCCTGTAGGCGGTCCCGTAGGCGGTCCCGTAGGCGGTCCTGTAGACAGCCCTGTAGATGATCCTGTAGACGATCCCGTAGACGATCCTATAGACGGCCCTGCAGACGATCCTGTACATGGTCCTGTAGATGATCCTATAGACGGCCCTGCAGACGATCCTGTAGGCGGTCCTGTAGATGATCCTATAGACGGCCCTGTAGACGATCCTGTAGGCGGTCCTGTAGATGATCCTATAGACGATCCTGTAGACGATCCTGTAGACGATCCTGTGGACGATCCTGTAGACGATCCCGTAGACGATCCCGTAGACGATCCCGTAGACGATCCTGTAGACGTCTGGTAGACAATCCTTTAGTTGGTCCTGTAGATGATTGGTCCTGCTAGACTCATGATGTACACGTACGGTAGGGGGGTTTCTGCACGCACATTGCTTTGCAAATACAGATTGATTTTGTGGCCTGATCTGAAACTACCATCATGAACAAAGAAATTTAGCCAATCCTGTTTTTCTCAGCACCACAGCCAGAACCTGCTGAAGCAGGCTGATGTCCATCTCAGGGCTGCAATAAAAATATCTATAACTAGTAATATTATTATTATTATGATAAACAATTGTGAAAATAATAATAATGCTATAAAACCTAATAAATCTCAACATAATAAAGGGAAACAGAAGGTTTTATCCATGCACACACCGTCTTCTGTGTGTGCTCTGTGTGCATTTTGATTGTGATTATTATATATTTATTTGTTAAACTAATATTTTAATGAGTGTGGTGGTGCCATGAACATATTTTCTATATTTTGAAACTTCATATATATATTTGACTTTACGCATAATCGATAATATGCATTTGGTATATCGGTAATACAGTTCTAATAAAAATGAAACATTTAGTTGTGATCATAGACTATATGAGACATTGGACAAAGCCTTCGGTCAGGTGACCTTTTGCTTTCTGAAGATGGTTTTGAAGCTCATTTTCCTTCGTACAGGGCACAGCCAAGTTGCTCAGCAAGCTGATGGGAACAAACCCACCAGCTTTGTTCCCAGCTTGAGCTCCCAGTTTGAAGAAAAAGAGACTTTAAAACCAATAAAAAATGTAACTCAGTGTGTTTCTGTGTAGCTTTCAATTACCCTGTCCACAACATCTGTCTTTGCAAAGAGCTAGTGCAAAGTCGTTCATTACACTTCAAATTAGTACCTATGTGTAGAAAATAATCCTCATTCTACATGGACCAAAGATACAACTGTAAGTTGACAGTTTGTGCCAGTCTTGGGTACTTTAGGATGGACTCTGTTTTAGTGTTTACTGTTTAGAAGCTTGTATCTACTGAACAGAGATACACTACATACCTTACACCTCCACCTCTCCTTCTCAAACAATATTAATAAAAGGCAAATCTAGGTTAAGCTGGGACCTGACATTGCAGGCATTTCAATATTAGCCAGTCACAAATACTGTTTCAAAGTGTTTATTTTAGGTGTTTAATTTGTGTGTGTGTGTGTGTGTGTGTGTGTGTGTGTGTGTGTGTGTGTGTGTGTGTGTGCTACGATAGGTTTAACTTACCAACTTGACCATTGACATCCTTTATCAAACAGCACTGACCTGGATGTCTGACAGGTGTATTCTGAAAGAGATAAAAAAACTAGCACAAAGATGTTTTTTTTTTTGTTCTACTTAATAGATTTACTAGTGTATGTATTGAAAACCAAACATTGTTATAACCATTGAGTGTGTGGGGGTGGAAATGCATTAAAGAGACTGATTTGACTTATGATTAGTATACGATGACCTACATAATTATATTCAGGTAAAGGCAGGTAAAAAAACTCCCCTAGTGGGAGAAAAACCTTAAACCAAACAGTAGAAAGAAAAACTCCCCAACAGGGAATGCATATATATAAAAACTCGTTCCTCACCCTCCGTGGGTGGTGTCCCTTCTAAGCTCGGGTCCTCTACCAGAGGCCAGGGAGCTTGAGGGTTCTGCGCAGTATCTTTGCTGTTCCTAACACTGCACTTTTCTGGACTGAGATGTCTGAGGTTGTTCCGGGGATCTGCTGCAGCCACTCTTCCAGTTTGGGGGTTACTGCCCCGAGTGCTCCGATCACCACGGGCACTACTGTCACCTTCACCTTCCAGGCCTTCTCCAGCTCCTCTCTAAGCCCTTGGTATTTCTCAAGCTTCTCGTGTTCCTTTCGCCTGATGTTACCATCACTTGGTATTGCCACATCCACCACCACGGCTTTCCATATATTTCCACATATATATATATATATGTATATATATATATATATATACATATACACACACAGACATATATATATATATATATATATATATATATATATATATATATATATATATATATATATATATATATATATATATATATATATATATATGATGTGTATACGATGTATGTGGGAACCACTACAGTATTTACCTTCAACATGCTAGAAAATATATACTGCCCTTGAAAGAAGACGAGCTAATGCAGAGCTCACCAGCATAACAAATGGAAACGTATTCAACAGAAAAGTTTCAAAATGATTTAAATGTCATAGCATTCACCATCAAGTCACATGTTAAATAGTATTCAGCTGTAAGTGGCTGCCGGCGGCTCTGCAGATACTTCGTTGGGGACCCACTGAAGGAGCCGGGGGGGTGTTGCTGTCGGCTGACAGAGCACATGGCTGCACCTGTTTGAAGAACAGTGGGCTTCATCTTCAGAAACCTGGAGCTTCCTGGAGCTGCCTGGAGCTGCCTGGAGCTGCCTGGAGCTGCCTGGAGCTGCCTGGAGCTGCCTGGAGCTGCCTGGAGCTGCCTGGAGCTGCCTGGAGCTGCCTGGAGCTGTCTCGTTTCACGTGTGCCGCTGGCCTCCGCATGGACGATGGTAACGTGTCACTCTGGTTCTTTGCTACAACTTAAGTACATTTACCTAAAAAGCTAAAACTATTTTGTTGACAGAAACAACGTTTTGGCAGCTGCTATCACCATCATAACCTATTAACACAAAGATCACTTTGAGGGTGTGAAGAAATGTGTTTGGGGAGCGAGAGACTGGCTACCGTAGCTAACATGGACGGGTCATTCAAAAAAAAAAAAAACACCGACATGACACAATAACATTAAAACTTATGGGAAAGTTCCTAAAACCTTCAACATAATCATTTGATGTCTGTGATAGATGTAGAGGTTTAATTGGCCTTTTCCAAATGACGGTGAGCAAGGTGCTCACGCGCATGCCGAGGATTATCTGCAGGTAAAGTCAGACTTGATTGTATCAAATTGGCTCAACATGACTTAAATTAGTGGTGAAATTATGTTCTTTGTTAATTCAGCACCTGCTAATGATCTTTTTTTGACTGTCAGTGCATCTGTCGTGTCCCAGTCTCCCACTGCTCCCCACTGCAAAACAAACTCGCTCTCAAGAAGTCGCTCCTTCGGCCTCACGTTCATCAATAAAAATTCTAAATCTAAATGGTGGTTTTACCACCCAACAGGACTGTCTTACACACACTGCTGTGTGTGTTGTGCAAGAGACACTCGTGATATTATCGTAACAACTTTATGTTGGGTGTAAAGTAACACTTCTTAGCTACAAGAAACTGCTGCAATTTTTCCAATAGCGCAAACCGTTGCAGAATTACAGGGATGTAACTTTCACTTTCACAAACCTGTTGGTTTTAGAGTTAATTCCTTTGTTTTATGAGTTTTTAACCGTAAAGTTCAACGTTTCCTCTGTTTCCTTTTAGACTAAAGATTGTTCCCTCCATTTCTGTTTCATTAGTAGTGTGTGTGTGTATGTGTGTGTGAGTGTGAGAGAGCGAGAGAGCGAGAGAGCGAGAGAGAGAGAGAGAGAGAGAGAGCATGTGATGTGTATTTCTGTATGTAATTTGCACTTATTTGGACGTATTTTTGATGTTAAAGTAGAGTTTTTTTTTCACTATTTAGGTGAAAAGCTTCTCAAACCTGTAAACAACTCTGTGTTTCAATACTTGCATAAAAAATGAGGTATAACTGGTTGATGATGTATCGTACACATGTAAGTAGTACAGCAGGAGGATGTCAGAGATCAGGGGTCCCGGGGGGCTTAGGGGGACCCCACTCCACAAGCATGTAGCTGATTCAGGACAGGCAGGTTGTGATGGAAAATAATCTGTGACCTGAGTGGTGGTCAGACGTGTATCTTGTCTCTGAGATGTTCTGTGACCTCTCATATGGTCAGAATCATATCTGGTCTTTAAGACGGTCTGTGGCCTTCGTATAGTTCAGGTTGTGCAGATTCGTATTTGGTCCTTGATTTCCTGCCCTGCTGAGGCACAAACACACATCAATTCTTTATAAAAATCATGCAGTGTTTAGTCTACGTTATTCTGTTCAAATTACTGTGAAAACTGATACTTTTTGTCATTTCTGCATCAAAACGCCTGATGTTTGTTTGACCAACGTACATGCAACTGCTGAAATTAGATCTACTGAAGTTTGGATCTTCTCTCACGTCTTCATTCATGATAGTCTGATGAACTCAGTCTCGGTCCAGATGGTCCCCTAGTGGCTAAAACATATTGTACAGAGGTGTTAAGTTTTCACCACAGCAGTTTGGTGACCACGAAGGGACCTCGTCTGTGCAGTCCTTCTCGTCGCGGAGTGGACATTCTTGGGAGACTACCTCTGACCTTTACCCTGCGTAGCCTTCAGGGATGTGGACCAAAAAAACACACCTACAACACAGTTTATTTCCAACATCCTTGCGATTGCATTAAACATTATGTAATCAATACTTTTTAATAGCTACTGATGCCAAAAGAGTAGTGCATTGAGTTTGGCACAGAGGTATGGATTAATGTGGAATTGATCAAGCAATCTGTAGCTGACAGGAGGGGGCTCATACAGCAGCAAAACATGCCTTTTTCCACAAAGATCTCTTCTCTGCTCAGAAATGTTATTCTTCCCCATTCATATCTTCTCCCCTTCTTTCATTTTTATGCACTCCCACTAATCTGCAGGATTGCCTTATTCTGTAGCTACCTGTACTCTTTGATTACCACTGAAAGCCTGGGTGCTGAGGACTGGCTAGGATTATCTCCCAGCGAATGTTTGATGTTCCTTCTTAATGAGAAAGGCAGCAGAAGCTCCAGCACTTGTTTTTTCCCCTTTTATGTTGATTCAGTCCTGCACCAGTGCAGGATCACAGCAACCCAGGAGGTGTTTATTCTAAGCAGGATGAAAATGCACTCTGATTGGTTAAGGAATTGTTAAATATCAGGAAACCAATTTAACTGCAGACGACACACAAATATCAACGAACTTGTCATTCATGTGTAGCCATGACAACAGCCAGCCCTACCAAACCTATCAGCTGCTCAGGACCTAGTAGCCACGAGGAATCCCCAAACGCATGCAACCTTTGTTGAATTGACGGATGACCTTGCTGACCTTGTCACATCTCGATGTTGCCACGGAAACAACACCTCTTGTGATGTAACACAGGTTTTTTTGAAGAGTGTTTTACTGCACGCAACTTTTTACTCAATTACCACAAGTCAGCCACTGCAGCCACCTGGCTTAGCTTATAGTGACCTCTCATTCTGATTGCATCTGTCCAAACGTCCTCATTTCAGATGTCACTGCTGAAACAAGGGTGAAACGGGGGCTCCCAGAGATGAAAGGACCAACTGTGGAGTTCGGACAGGACCCGCAGTCGCTCGGTTACCCATGAATGGCTTCACCACTAAACCCTTCCCAGAACTAAACCCAGAAACAGCTGCAGCAGTCTCATAGCACAGTAAAATAAAGAATGATTACTCTCTGTTTGGTTTCTATGTTCAGCTCAGTCAGGTTAAGACAGTGATTCTAGTAGTAAAGTGATGACAACTAGCTGTTAACATTACACCATATTTACCAGAACAGAAAGTGTTCTTGGAAGATGAAAGTTTAACACTTTCTTGAACGTAGAAAAGGGATGAGTCGAGGCCCTGCATATCTCAGTGGGTTGAGTGGACACCATTTACAGAGGCTATCACCCTCGTGCAGGCTGCACAGGTTCGAGTCCCTGCCTGTCGCTCTTGTTTCCTGTCAACTTTCCTTCCCCATAAAGGCCACTAGTGCCAGAAAAATCTACATTTTATTTGAGCAGCCACAGGTAGACAGTGAAGATCAATGAACGAAAGGTGTGATGTGTACCTGTCTGGGCTGATTAATGACCAGATGCACTGCCACATTCTGGACCTTTTCTTAGTGGTTTGATCAAGCTGGACGTAATAATGGAGGCAGGATATGACCATGGCTTGTACCAGTAGTTGCGTTGCACATTAAGTCATGCAAGGTCTCATTTTTTTTTTTTTATGTTAGAGGGCGCAAAGTGGCATGACCGGAAAAACAAGGCAACCTGGTCAGAGTAGTATAACTATTCATCAAACATAACACCCTGATTCTGTGTAATTTTTGTGGGAGTGACAGTATTAGAGCCAATATTTATGTCAATAGAACAAATGATGCACAGTCATAACCAGGACTTCAGTCTCATACAGGTCAAGTTGAAGGTGGGGATCCTTCATTCATGCAGACGGATCAGAGAGACAAGCTGGGATTCAAGTGGGTATGACAAGTAGAGTTGTGTATCAACAGTAGCATGAGAAGCTGTGTGAATGAATAATCTGGCACAGAGAGGCAGTGTATATGGCAAAGAGAAGGGGTCTTTGTACCAAGCCTTGGGGCACCCCTGTGGATGGGTAATGTAATGAAGATATTTTCCCCTGCCATGACAATTTAAAGTAATGCCTAGTAAGGTAGGAACAGAACCAAACATGTATTGATCCTGAGATGTCACAGACAGCAGAGCCATTTCAGTAGAATGGCCCTTTGTTACGCTATAGGTGAGGCTTGGAGTAGATTTGAAGGAACTGTGTCCGTCAGACAAGTAGTAGGACTGCTACCACTGACTAGTTTGGATACCTCACACTCAGTGCAAAGCTCTCTTCTTTTTCTCCCCTCAGTGACAACTGGGGGAGTGAGAAAGGAGCATGTAGTAGGACTGCTACATGCCATGTTTGCAGGAGCCATGCAATTATCAGGTGTTGGGCCCATGGCCGAGGGGACAAGTTGGGACCAGATGGTCATAAAATTAAACTTTCCTGTAAAAAAGACAGAAAAGCAGTTGGCTGAGAGATTTGAGACAGCTAGATGTGGAGGAGGGTTCAGCAGCAAGTCGAAGACAGAAAATAGCTTTTAGAGTATCTGTGGCACAGCTGATCTCTTGCCATTATAATAACCAATTTTTGCTTTAGTGATGACAATAGAGAATGAGGCAAGGAGAGCCAAAACGTTCTGGAGGAAAACACCAACAGCAAAAGAAGAATTGGTCAGAGATGTGTAATGGTGTGACCAGTATGCAATCAGCTCTGGAGTTTCTGATGAGATTCAAGTTTAGTGTTTTTACCACTTTAGTGAACTGGAGTACAGGAAGCCAGTTTAAGACCAAATACCTTACGAGGGACATCTTCAGCATAAGGTTTGTCTAAGTGGATGTTCATGTCACCTGGGACAAGCAGTGGACGGTCAAAGTCACACAGTGGGGCCAGTAGACAGTTGATGACAACCACAGAGACTTTAACCAGAGCCATCACCATGGCAGCATGGTATTCAAAAGAAGTATATGTGTTATCAGCTAACAGCAGAGCAAATTTCCACTTGTCAGATATCAGGAGGCCAGTCTCCTTGCCTTAAACCAGTGGGATGTGTGGGAAGAAGAGTAGCTAGAGAATAATACAGCTGGAGCAGTATTTTCAGGTTTGATCCAGGTTTCTGAGTTCCAGGAAGTCAACTTCTAGGCTAATGGCATGAGCAGCAATGAAACTGTCTTTACTGACTACGGATTGGAAGTTTCACAACCCAACAAAGAAAGACATGTAAGCGTGGCATTGGTGGGAACACACTGAAATTAGACAGAATCCAATGCTGTTTGTTTAACAAAATGTGGATCTGGTCAAGAGCCGTCATCGCCGGCATCTGCGGAGGGCTTAGTGCTATGGCAGGAGCACAGCTTACCTTGCAGGTGTCCTGCACAGGACATGATCACAGTCACGAACCCTTGATTGCCCCGAAACTGTCTGCAATATACGATCAAACCTCTAACACAGTGAGATTGGTGAATTAGACTGCCAGGTATAGCACAAAAAGTGCATCATGCAAAGAAGGAGGAAACACTTCTGCATGACAGAAGTAAAACGTTTGATAACCTTGAACAGCCCCACAGTCTGTTAAATGCACTCACTCAAGACTTATATAAATATAATATAAGTTATATGGAAGTTATATGGACCTACTTTCTTTTTTTAATGCACCCAAGACACAATTTAATTTACATAAAAATGAACATAAAAGGGACATAAAAAAGATAGGGAAAGGAGGAAAAGAAATTAGTAAACAACAACAAAATATAAAATTTCAGCTGGGATGGGGGGGTTAGCAGGGGACGTTTGGCCTGTCAGCTGCCGGGTGGCACCTGTGGAAGCCTCCGGGTGCCTGGGCTGTCTAGTGTGCATCCCTGCTATTGGAACAGTCCGGGAGTCGGTCCGGGATGCGTCTCTGCTTGTAGGTTTGGTGTGTAGGCCGAGGGGGTGGGGGTGGGGGGGGCACTCCTTGTGCCACTGCTGTCAAGCTGCGTGCTGGGGGTGGGCCGGGAGTGATGGGAGTCCTGGTCCTTCTGGGGTTGGTCTTGTCTTTCCGTTTACCCATCCTCCTTCTTCAACACCTTCCCCTCCCTCTGGTCAAGTGGTGGTGGGTGGGTGGGCAGCGGGATAGATGGTGTCACTGTCAGACTGCATGGGGCAAGGGTCTGCTCGGTTGATAGCCCTTGGTGCCATGTACAAACCGGATTCCAAAAAAGTTGGGACACTATACAAATCGTGAATAAAAACTGAATGCAATGATGTGTAGGTGCCAACTTCTAATATTCTATTCAGAATAGAACATAACTCACGGAACAAAAGTTTAAACTGAGAAAATGTACCATTTTAAGGGAAAAATATGTTGATTCAGAATTTCATGGTGTCAACAAATCCCAAAAAAGTTGGGACAAGGAGCAATAAGAGGCTGGAAAAAGTAAATTTAAGCATAACGAGGAGCTGGAAGACCAATTAACACTAATTAGGTCAATTGGCAACATGATTGGGTATAAAAAGAGCTTCTCAGAGTGGCAGTGTCTCTCAGAAGCCAAGATGGGTAGAGGATCACCAATTCCCACAATGTTGCGCAGAAAGATAGTGGAGCAATATCAGAAAGGTGTTACCCAGCGAAAAATTGCAAAGACTTTGCATCTATCATCATCAACTCTGCATAACATCATCCAAAGATTCAGAGAATCTGGAACAATCTCTGTGAGAAAGGGTCAGGGCCATAAAACCCTACTGGATGCCCGTGATCTCCGGGCCCTTAAACGACACTGCACCACAAACAGGAATGCTACTGTAAAGGAAATCACAGAACGGGCTCAGGAATACTTCCAGAAACCATTGTCAGTGAACACACTCCACCGTGCCATCCGCCGTTGCCAGCTGAAACTCTACAGTGCAAAGAAGAAGCCATTTCTAAGCAAGATCCACAAGCTCAGGCGTTTACACTGGGCCAGGGATCATTTAAAATGGAGTGTGGCGAAATGGAAGACGGTTCTGTGGTCAGACGAGTCACAATTCGAAGTTCTTTTTGGAAATCTGGGACGCCATGTCATCCGGACCAAAGAGGACAAGGACAACCCAAGTTGTTATCGACGCTCGGTTCAGAAGCCTGCATCTCTGATGGTATGGGGTTGCATGAGTGCGTGTGGCATGGGCAGCTTGCATGTCTGGAAAGGCACCATCAATGCAGAAAAATATATTCAGGTTCTAGAACCACATATGCTCCCATCCAGACGTCATCTTTTTCAGGGAAGACCCTGCATTTTTCAACAAGATAATGCCAGACCACATTCTGCATCAATCACAGCATCATGGCTTTGCAGGAGAAGGATCCGGGTACTGCAATGGCCAGTCTGCAGTCCAGATCTTTCACCTATAGAGAACATTTGGCGCATCATAAAGAGGAAGGTGCGACAAAGAAGGCCCAAGATGATTGAACAGTTAGAGGCCTGTATTAGACCAGAATGGGAGAGCATTCCTATTTCTAAACTTGAGAAACTGGTCTCCTCTGTCCCCAGACGTCTGTTGAGTGTTGTAAAAAGAAGGGGAGATGCCACACAGTGGTGAAAATGTCCTTGTCCCAACTTTTTTGGGATTTGTTGACACCATGACATTCTGAATCAACATATTTTTTCCTTAAAATGGTACATTTTCTCAGTTTAAACTTTTGTTCCGTGAGTTATGTTCTATTCTGAATAAAATATTAGAAGTTGGCACCTACACATCGTTGCATTCAGTTTTTATTCACGATTTGTATAGTGTCCCAACTTTTCTGGAATCCGGTTTGTATATATATATATATATATATATATATATATATATATATATAGCAGCGTGGTGGCTTAGTGGTTAGCACTGTTGCCTCACAGCAAGAAGGTTCCTGCATGTTCTACCCTTGCGTGGGTTCCCTCCAGGTACTCTGGCTTCCTCCCACAGTCCAAAAACATGCATGTTAGGTTGATTGATCTTTCTAAATTCTCCCTAGGTGTGAATGTGAGTGCGCATGTTTGTCTGTCTTTCTATGTGGCCCTGTGATGGACTGGCGACCTGTCCAGGTGGACCCCTGCCTTCCGCCTACTATGTGTAGGGATAGGCTCTGACGGACCCCCGTGACCTGGAGAAAACAGGAATATATATATATATATATATATATATATATATATATATGTGTGTGTGTTTATTTTGTTTGGTTGTTCTTACTGTATAATTTTCTTTTTCAGTTAATGTGATCCTATTTTGACCTGATATTGTTTTATAAAAGCACAAAATAAACGTGTTACAAAAAAGCTTCCAGGTAAAAGGGTCAACACCCTAACATTTGCCTAAAGGGACTGCTCATCCAAGTTTTGATCACAGGATTTTACCAAGAAGACCATAAACAAAACTTATAGGAACAAGCATTTAGATTTTACTAAATCAATTGCAAAATGATTTACCTGGCATGTCTTCAGTGCTATTGAACAGATGCAGGAATGCAACAAGGTCATTACTCTCCTCGTACCAAGAACAGCTATAGGGAATATGCTTCCTGCATGAAGATGCCAGCAGATAGCCAATAAAAGTTGAAGCAGTCTGTTTTTTATCATCTCTTCTTTAAGGGCAATACACAACCCCACTCTTGGTGGTATGTCTTTCTTCACCTGGGTCCCAGTACGTTACTGTGTAGGGAGAAAGCTGATTAATAATCTGCAGCAGCTGTGACAATTAGCCCTTTCGTGGGATTGTTCCCTGACCCACTGCACCACATCTCCCCATACTGCTGAGAAGAAACCACACACTGCCACGTTCTTCAGGACATGACCCAGTTCTTTGTGAGCCAAAGGCTGGTACTAATCTGCAGCTGGAAGTGATTACAAAAAGGAATTGCTAGGGCAACATCTGCAGTTCTATCAATCTGAAAAGACACGCTTGACCTTGGAAACCTCTGAATTTAATCTAGACTCTCAAAAACCCTAACTAACAAAAGCTCTAACTTCAGTGGAGTTTCATCAGGCTCTGAGACAAACATCAGTTGGTTCTTAAATGAAATTAGGAAACTATCAGGAGGATGGAAGCAGCCTTTTGGCAGACACCCTGGACACAGTAGAGACTTTTCCCGTTCTAGGCTTCTGAGTGGAGGCGCTGATTCAGCACGGAGGACCTACTGGTCTCACAAACAGCAAGACCTGTGTGTTCTAGCATCTTACAGTTGACATTGCAAATAATGTAAGAAAGCATTCTGGGATTTGTGGCAAATGCCAAAGACCGATTAAGGACAGTGATGACATTCCTGAAAGAGAGCAGAAAATGAAGGGATTCTAGCCAGATATATTCTGATGGTCATCACTAGAGGTTTCTAGCAAAATGAGGAGCTTTTCTGAAAAAGGCTAATTTCCTTCATTTAGGTCCCAAATGTCATGGATTTACTACAGAGAGGGATCAGGCTTTGAGATAAGAGACTCCCCTGATGTCTTAGACTACAAAACAAAAATAAGCTGCAGACATAGCCAGCACAAACTAAGAACTGCAGAAAGGTTTATGTATTCTAGAAAGGAAAGCAACGATGCAGAAAAAAGGCAAATATGAATCAGAAAGGCCAAACAGCATGTAGATGTACAACAAGCACCATGCTCAAGCTGAACAAACAAACCTGAAGCATCATTGAGATATGTTTATGTTATTTGTGGGTTCAACAAGAACGAAGACATGCCAGAGAAATGCAGACCATTTACCATGTTTGACTGTAGGTTTCCTTTGGTTCTGATTTAACAGGTATGCTAGAGACAGAGGTGAGATTTTCGACCCTCACAACTGTGCACGTGTTGCAGCTGTGTTGCAACTGTTTTGCAGCTGTGTTGCAGCTGTGTTGCAGCTGTGTTGCAGCTGTGTTGCAGCTGTGTTGCAGCTGTGTTGCAGCTGCTTTGCAGCTGTGTTGCAGCTGTGTTGCAACTGTTTTGCAGCTGTGTTGCAGCTGTGTTGCAGCTGTGTTGCAGCTGTGTTGCAGCTGTGTTGCAGCTGTGTTGCAGCTGCTTTGCAGCTGTGTTGCAGCTGTGTTGCAGCTGTGTTGCAGCTGTGTTGCAGCTGTGTTGCAGCTGCTTTGCAGCTGTGTTGCAGCTGTGTTGCAGCTGTGTTGCAGCTGTGTTACAGCTGTGTTGCAGCTGTGTTGCAGCTGTGTTGCAGCTGTGTTGCAGCTGTGTTACAGCTGTGTTGCAGCTGTGTTGGAGCTGTGTTGCAGCTGTGTTGCAGGTCTGTTGGAGCTGTGTTGGACCTGTGTTGGAGCTGTGTTGCAGCTGTGTTGGAGCTGTGTTGCAGCTGTGTTGCAGCTGTGTTGCAGCTGTGTTGCAGCTGTGTTGGAGCTGTGTTGGAGCTGTGTTGCAGCTGTGTTGGAGCTGTGTTGCAGCTGTGTTGCAGCTGTGTTGCAACTGTTTTGCAGCTCTGTTGCAGCTGTGTTGCAGCTGTGTTGGAGCTGTGTTGCAGCTGTGTTGCAGCTGTGTTGCAGCTGTGTTGCAGCTGTGTTGGAGCTGTGTTGCAGCTGTGTTGCGGCTGTGTTGCGGCTGTGTTGCGGCTGTGTTGCGGCTGTGTTGCAGCTGTGTTGCAGCTGTGTTGCAGCTGTGTTGCAACTGTTTTGCAGCTCTGTTGCAGCTGTGTTGCAGCTGTGTTGCAGCTTGTCATCGGTTGCAGGTAAGAGAGCTAAAGCTTGAACAGCCGCTGGAGAGAACGTGATGTCGTTCACATGATCTTTGACCCCTCCCCCAAAGGTATTTACAAACTAGATGTGATCATCCAGCTTTCTTGTTGCACTTACTAGATGTTGACTTTTTTTTAATTACTTCCACAGTTTAATGATTTTTGTAAGTTACTCAGCAGTAAGCTGAACGATTAGGAGTTGTTTTTCATCACAGTCCTCATTTCAGCACAAAAGGTTGGTTTTGCTCATTAAACTGACTGTGAAGAATTAATCGTCTTCACAGACATCATTTTAACAAACATCATTGCTGTTTTACACAATAAACATATGCTGTTGGGTTGCGTTAGAATTTCAATTTTAATTATAAATAATTACACATCATGTACATCTGTCGCAGATTAATATTTATGATTTATTGATACTATAAAAGTTTAATCTGTATTGTAGGTATTGTAGGTACTATTTCATCTCGATCATGTGATCTAGTGTGTTTTACTGTTAAACTGAGGAGAGTAAATACCGGAGACCGATATTCCAGATCCGGTTCTGTTGCTGATAGGCACTTGGCCTCATTCCTGACGAAGTGCAGCCAGCTGTAGGCAACTTTAACACGTGAACTCTCATGACAAGTTTCCCGGAACGACCTCATTTTAGCCTGCTGTAGGCCACTTGTTAACGTCAAGCTTGCTGGAGCCAGCTTACTTTTTCAATAGTGTAGTTTACAGCAGTTGGGTTTGCAGCCATAAGCATGAAGAGATGTCCAAATCAAGAAATGTCAGCATGGTTCTGAGCCAGATTGGCGTTACACTGTCACGACGGATTGTGTTTTCAAGTTTGCAGGGAGACCAACATCTAAGGTCTATGTGCTTGCAGCCTCGTGAGTCAGCAGTTTCATGTTAAGCGGTTATAAAGATGCCATTTGCCTTATTAGGTGCTCACATTTTGCCATCTTCGTAACCCGTCTCTACCAGATTATTATGCCAAGTTGAGCTCTCATAAAAATCAGCAATTTCTTCTAGTTCCACTGCTTGTATAGGAATAAAATATGGCAACAATATTCTCCCTATTGATTCATGTGTCTTGGCTTAACAGAACGGAGTATAAATAGGACCCCCCCCCCCCACACACACACACACACACACACACTTGTCTTATGTCAGGCTATGTCCACGTAGCGTGGCGTTGACCGCCAGTTCATCTTTGTTCATGTTTCCTGAAATCAAAAACAGATCTTATGACAAGAAAAATGGCTCGGCATCTTCATAAAACCCAGGAGTGACAGAAAATCCATTTCTTCTGTACGCGATGACCAGCATGCTGATTTGGGGGGAAAAGCTGCTTTACATTTTGTCAAGGAGCAAATAAAATCAATGCAGAGAGAGGAGCAAGAAACAAAAAACAGGATGAGCAAATAAGAGAAAATTAAACAACTGGAAGCAGAAAAAATAAAGAGGAAAAGAAGAAAAGACAAAAAAATGTAGAGAAAAACAAAACAGCAGAGAAAATAAATAGAATAAATAAAAGGTGGATTAAGGAAAGAAAGGCTTTAAAAACTGAAAAAAGGTGTTACAAGGTAAGAGAGCGGAGAGTCGAAGGAACAAGTGCAGGTCGTCTTACCCGACTCTGCTCGCAACACAGAATTTCATCCAGTTTTATTGTGTTTTTATTTTTTAGCATCAGCAGCAGTTATGGTCCCAACAACCATGACGACTGTGTTCATTTATTTACTGCTGAACTGAAAGCGTAACATAATCTTCTGATTGTGATATAATAATCCCATGATGCGTTTGGCTGCTCTCAAAGAGGAGCAGTTATAAACTCAGCAGGGGTTCCCGCTGCCCGGCCGTGTGGCAATAAGGAGGAGCTGCCTTCTTTTTCTCTCGCTTTCTACACTGACGTCCGTGATGTCATCTCTCCTGCCTGTGGGCTGTGAAGGCCACAGCTCCTCATGTAGCAGAGGAGCTACCAGCCAAAGTCCTGCCTCCTCCTTCACCACGTCTGAAGAAGCCGCCTGGTTGCCAGGGAACATAATCACAGTCTTGTGGCCGCAGCGCTTCAACGGAGAGACCCGTAAATGTCCCGATCCCTTGAAGTGCATCAGGACTCTTTCCTTCTCTGTTACTCTGTAGCGCCACCCCTGGTGAAAGGCTGTAGCATGTAGAATAGAAGTTATTGTGAGACTGATTGTTCTGTTTATTTATTACTTTCTGGTGCCGTGTATTGATTTATTCATTTATTCACACTGTCTGATGACAGTTATTTATAACTTACATACATTTAAAACCTTTAATAACTAAACAAGCACTCCTTTTGTTGCACAATCATAATGAAGTCATGAATTAATGACTGAATTACAAACCGTTCAACACCCCACATGTGTTAAAATGGTTAACCTGAATCATAATAATCAATGTTGCCTCTGGTCCAAGTGCGTCTCCTCCGATAACATTGGATTTGAGAGTAATCTCACCCACCGTCTGCTAAAATAAACATGCTGCAGTTTGTTTTTCTCAAAGTCCAAGAAGTTTGTATGTTCAGAAGAAACAGTTAGACCACAGAGATCTACGTATGTGGTCTTCAGATAGAGTTTTACATTGAGACTCACCAGCTGCCTGATCACACAAACTGAGTCTGGATGAAGCATGAACAGGGTTGAAATCCTGGTTAAAGTCTCTAAAAAGTGGCTGAGCTCTTATGCCCAAAGAGCAGACATGTTGTATGATGCTTTAGCACTTATTTGAGGTGAGACATTGTCCTCTTGTGTTTGATCCCACAGCCTTCCTGTTCAATCGTCCATAACGAGAGCTTCCATGTGGAAGTCACACCGTCGTCACTGCAGTCGCCACACTTACAGCACCCACACTAACTTTTCAGGCTGATTTAGGTCATATAATATAGTATGTAAACTATTTAACTTTATGCATGTACTAGATACACTTCAGGAATCAATACTGCAATTTTCTTAACTTTTGCTTGACAGCTTTGTCAAAGCTGCATCAAGCCTAAATTCACTGCAGCAGCTCTACGTTAATTACTCAGAAGCTGGAATCCCTTTTATTGTGCAGACTGCAGAGCTTGCAGGGGACATTTTTGGGAAATGTTGAATTTGCTTAGTTGCTAAATGAGATTTTTTTATTTCCGCTTCAGTATTTTTCTTTTTCTGGTAATGAAAACAAACACACTTACATACTCACACATACTTCCGTACTCAAACAGAAACTGGCTTTGAACACACTCAGAGGGTAAAAAAACGTACATCTTTTACCACGCTCTGTGTTCATTTTACTTCTGGAAGTAGTATTATGATCCTCTCAAGTCTTGTTACTGACGCCTGCCTTCTGTTCAACCAGTCACGACTGAGAGCTTGTTAATATCTACAAAGGTACACATTTTTTTAAATTCAGACACATATTTCAAGTTTAGACTGGTGTGGGTATTTCTGTAAGGTACATGTTAAAACTATTGGCATCAAATTATTATTTTATTTATTACAACTGTCTGCATTTAGTTTGTGGTGGGTGTATCCTTCAACAATTGTTCTTCACAATCGTATCTAACTTACTTTGACTCTCAACACCTTGATTTTGTCAGACAAAACTAAAGTCATTAACAGAGGAGCACAGGACAGATAAAGACTGAAGAGGGAGATGGCTAAAGGTGTGTGTAGAATGTTGGTGTTTAGGGTGCTTGTGGTATTTGTGGTGTTTGT